>OX608078.1:88666368-89063643 GCA_951509765.1 Sphenella marginata
TGGACATTATTGAAGTACAAACAAAACACAGAAAAATGGGGGCGTGGCACCGCCCACTTTTCGAAAAATGTATAAATCTTGACCAAAGGACACACATATCTAAAAATCATTAATTTAGACCAAATATGTTCATAGTTAGGACGATTTGAAATTTTATATAGCCTGTGGGCGTGGCACCGCCCACTTTTCCCAAATTATATCCATCTTGACTAAAGGGCACACATATCCAAAAATCTTTAATTTAGACCCAATATGTTCAGAGTTATGAAGAATTTAAATTTTATATAGCCTGGGGGCGTGGCACTGGCTACTTTTCCAAAAATTGATATAGCCTGAATCGTACACAACAATTTTCTTAACCAATCTTGAAAGTTTAAAAGAGATCGACCATAAATTTTGGACATTATTGAAGTACAAACAAAACACAAAAAATGTGGGCGTTGCACCGCCCACTTTTCCAAAATTATATACATCTTGACTAAAGGACACACATATCCAAAAATCTTTAATTTAGACCCAATATGTTCAGAGCTATGAAGAATTTAAATTTTATATAGCCTGGGGGCGTGGCACTGGCTACTTTTCCAAAAATTGGTATAGCCTGAATCGTACACAACAACTTTCTTAACCAATCTTGAAAGTTTAAAAGAGATCCACCATAAACTTTGGACATTATTGAAGTACAAACAAAACACAGAAAAATGGGGGCGTGGCACCGCCCACTTTTCGAAAAATGTATAAATCTTGACCAAAGGACACACATATATAAAAATCATTAATTTAGACCAAATATGTTCATAGTTAGGACGATTTGAAATTTTATATAGCCTGTGGGCGTGGCACCGCCCACTTTTCCAAAAATGTATACAACCTAAATCCTACACAATAATCTTCTAAATCAAACTGTAGAGTTTAAAAGAGATCGACCATAAACTTTGGATATTATTGAATTACAAACAAAACACAAAAAATGGGGGCGTGGCACCGCCCACTTTTCGAAAAATGTATAAATCTTGACCAAAGGACACACATATCCAAAAATCATTTATTAAGACCAAATATGTTCATAGTTATGACGATTTGAAATTCATAGCTATGACAATTTGTATTTTTATATAGCCTGAGGGCGTGGCACCGCCCACTTTTCCAAAAATATATATAGCCTATGCTTTAACTGGTGATCCCAAGAATATACTGTGAAAATTTCATAAAAATCGGTTGAGTACTTTGGACGCCTATAAAGGACACACAGACACACAGACACACAGACACACATTCATTTTTATTTATAAGATATAGAAAGAGGGCGTGGCTTTTAACCGATTTTGCCTATTTTCAATAGCGCTCGGAGATAAGTGAAAAGGAACCTACATACCAAATTTCATTGAGATATCTCAAGATTTACTCAAGTTATCGTGTTCACAGACGGACGGACGGACGGACGGACGGGCGGACATGGCTCAATCAATTTCTCTTTTCCTCCTGAACATTTTGATATATATAAGTCAATATCTATCTCGATTCGTTTATGCCGTTACATACTACCGTTAGGCCAATGAAGTTAATATACCTTGTGTGCGAAGCACTACTAGGTATAAAAAGGCAGTAGAGTGTTAACTACTTGCCCGTAAATCTTGCTTGTTTGTTATTCGATTTGCGTAATTTTTGGCAGGAGTATACTACATACTATTGGGAAGTATCTCACAAAATTTCATTGAAATACATTCTTCAAATTCCAAGCAATCGCTTTTGAAAATAGCAGAGCTTTTATGCTAAAAAGTGGGCGGCGCCACGCCTACTTCACCAAAATCCACAAAATTTGTATACAGTTTAGTTTTGGTTAAAAAGCTTATTATGTGTGTAAAATCTTATTTAAATAACTTATACAATTATGGAAATATCGCGATTTTAATTTTACGAAGAAATTTTTTAGAACTGTGTTCAAAAAGTGGGCATGTCCGTTCACCGATTTTGTTTATTTTTACAGCAAAGAGTTAGCTTTATATGTTGAACACTTTCTCTAAATATCGTTCCAATAAGTCAATTTTTACCGGAGTTATGGCATGTAAAGTTTTGTGGAATAATCCCCCATAAAGGGGCGGGGCCACTCCCATTTTCCAAAAATTTTGTGCTTTCGACTTTCTTTGCCCACGAACACTTCAGAGGTGAAATAGAAATGATATACAGCTAGTTTAAGCAAAGTTATAGCATATACAATATATCTATGATCCTTTTCAAAATCTTTCGTATAAAATTGGGCGTGGACCTAACCCGATTTCAATAATTTTTTTTCGAAATATTGCTTGTATTAATATAAATATGTGTGCTGAATTTTGTTTTGCTATCTTGAGCGGTTTTTGATTTATGATAAATAATATTTCCAAACTTGACTATATCAAAAGTGGGCGGTACCACGCCCCTTTTTAAAATTTTTTTCAAAAATGTATTTGTTGCCTTAACGCTAAAGTGCATACCAAATATTATCCTTATAGGTGTATTATGTACTGAATAATCACTCTTTTTGTATTTTCGAAAATATTATATATATAGAAAGAGGGCGTGGCTTTTAACCGATTTTGCCTATTTTCAATAGCGCTCGGAGATAAGTGAAAAGGAACCTACATACCAAATTTCATTGAGATATCTCAAGATTTACTCAAGTTATCGTGTTCACAGACGGACGGACGGACGGACGGACGGACATGGCTCAATCAATTTCTCTTTTCCTCCTGAACATTTTGATATATATAAGTCAATATCTATCTCGATTCGTTTATGCCGTTACATACTACCGTTAGGCCAATGAAGTTAATATACCTTGTGTGCGAAGCACTACTAGGTATAAAAAAGGCAGTAGAGTGTTAACTACTTGCCCGTAAATCTTGCTTGTTTGTTATTCGATTTGCGTAATTTTTGGCAGGAGTATACTACATACTATTGGGAAGTATCTTACAAAATTTCATTGAAATACATTCTTCAAATTCCAAGCAATCGCTTTTGAAAATAGCAGAGCTTTTATGCTAAAAAGTGGGCGGCGCCACGCCTACTTCACCAAAATCCACAAAATTTGTATACAGTTTAGTTTTGGTTAAAAAGCTTATTATGTGTGTAAAATCTTATTTAAATAACTTATACAATTATGGAAATATCGCGATTTTAATTTTACGAAGAAATTTTTTAGAACTGTGTTCAAAAAGTGGGCGTGTCCGTTCACCGATTTTGTTTATTTTTACAGCAAAGAGTTAGCTTTATATGTTGAACACTTTCTCTAAATATCGTTCCAATAAGTCAATTTTTACCGGAGTTATGGCATGTAAAGTTTTGTGGAATAATCCCCCATAAAGGGGCGGGGCCACTCCCATTTTCCAAAAATTTTGTGCTTTCGACTTTCTTTGCCCACGAACACTTCAGAGGTGAAATAGAAATGATATACAGCTAGTTTAAGCAAAGTTATAGCATATACAATATATCTATGATCCTTTTCAAAATCTTTCGTATAAAATTGGGCGTGGACCTAACCCGATTTCAATAATTTTTTTTCGAAATATTGCTTGTATTAATATAAATATGTGTGCTGAATTTTGTTTTGCTATCTTGAGCGGTTTTTGATTTATGATAAATAATATTTCCAAACTTGACTATATCAAAAGTGGGCGGTACCACGCCCCTTTTTAAAATTTTTTTCAAAAATGTATTTGTTGCCTTAACGCTAAAGTGCATACCAAATATTATCCTTATAGGTGTATTATGTACTGAATAATCACTCTTTTTGTATTTTCGAAAATATTATATATATAGAAAGAGGGCGTGGCTTTTAACCGATTTTGCCTATTTTCAATAGCGCTCGGAGATAAGTGAAAAGGAACCTACATACCAAATTTCATTGAGATATCTCAAGATTTACTCAAGTTATCGTGTTCACAGACGGACGGACGGACGGACGGACGGACGGACGGACGGACGGACATGGCTCAATCAATTTCTCTTTTCCTCCTGAACATTTTGATATATATAAGTCAATATCTATCTCGATTCGTTTATGCCGTTACATACTACCGTTAGGCCAATGAAGTTAATATACCTTGTGTGCGAAGCACTACTAGGTATAAAAAGGCAGTAGAGTGTTAACTACTTGCCCGTAAATCTTGCTTGTTTGTTATTCGATTTGCGTAATTTTTGGCAGGAGTATACTACATACTATTGGGAAGTATCTCACAAAATTTCATTGAAATACATTCTTCAAATTCCAAGCAATCGCTTTTGAAAATAGCAGAGCTTTTATGCTAAAAAGTGGGCGGCGCCACGCCTACTTCACCAAAATCCACAAAATTTGTATACAGTTTAGTTTTGGTTAAAAAGCTTATTATGTGTGTAAAATCTTATTTAAATAACTTATACAATTATGGAAATATCGCGATTTTAATTTTACGAAGAAATTTTTTAGAACTGTGTTCAAAAAGTGGGCGTGTCCGTTCACCGATTTTGTTTATTTTTACAGCAAAGAGTTAGCTTTATATGTTGAACACTTTCTCTAAATATCGTTCCAATAAGTCAATTTTTACCGGAGTTATGGCATGTAAAGTTTTGTGGAATAATCCCCCATAAAGGGGCGGGGCCACTCCCATTTTCCAAAAATTTTGTGCTTTCGACTTTCTTTGCCCACGAACACTTCAGAGGTGAAATAGAAATGATATACAGCTAGTTTAAGCAAAGTTATAGCATATACAATATATCTATGATCCTTTTCAAAATCTTTCGTATAAAATTGGGCGTGGACCTAACCCGATTTCAATAATTTTTTTTCGAAATATTGCTTGTATTAATATAAATATGTGTGCTGAATTTTGTTTTGCTATCTTGAGCGGTTTTTGATTTATGATAAATAATATTTCCAAACTTGACTATATCAAAAGTGGGCGGTACCACGCCGCTTTTTAAAATTTTTTTCAAAAATGTATTTGTTGCCTTAACGCTAAAGTGCATACCAAATATTATCCTTATAGGTGTATTATGTACTGAATAATCACTCTTTTTGTATTTTCGAAAATATTATATATATAGAAAGAGGGCGTGGCTTTTAACCGATTTTGCCTATTTTCAATAGCGCTCGGAGATAAGTGAAAAGGAACCTACATACCAAATTTCATTGAGATATCTCAAGATTTACTCAAGTTATCGTGTTCACAGACGGACGGACGGACGGACGGACGGACGGACGGACGGACATGGCTCAATCAATTTCTCTTTTCCTCCTGAACATTTTGATATATATAAGTCAATATCTATCTCGATTCGTTTATGCCGTTACATACTACCGTTAGGCCAATGAAGTTAATATACCTTGTGTGCGAAGCACTACTAGGTATAAAAAGGCAGTAGAGTGTTAACTACTTGCCCGTAAATCTTGCTTGTTTGTTATTCGATTTGCGTAATTTTTGGCAGGAGTATACTACATACTATTGGGAAGTATCTCACAAAATTTCATTGAAATACATTCTTCAAATTCCAAGCAATCGCTTTTGAAAATAGCAGAGCTTTTATGCTAAAAAGTGGGCGGCGCCACGCCTACTTCACCAAAATCCACAAAATTTGTATACAGTTTAGTTTTGGTTAAAAAGCTTATTATGTGTGTAAAATCTTATTTAAATAACTTATACAATTATGGAAATATCGCGATTTTAATTTTACGAAGAAATTTTTTAGAACTGTGTTCAAAAAGTGGGCATGTCCGTTCACCGATTTTGTTTATTTTTACAGCAAAGAGTTAGCTTTATATGTTGAACACTTTCTCTAAATATCGTTCCAATAAGTCAATTTTTACCGGAGTTATGGCATGTAAAGTTTTGTGGAATAATCCCCCATAAAGGGGCGGGGCCACTCCCATTTTCCAAAAATTTTGTGCTTTCGACTTTCTTTGCCCACGAACACTTCAGAGGTGAAATAGAAATGATATACAGCTAGTTTAAGCAAAGTTATAGCATATACAATATATCTATGATCCTTTTCAAAATCTTTCGTATAAAATTGGGCGTGGACCTAACCCGATTTCAATAATTTTTTTTCGAAATATTGCTTGTATTAATATAAATATGTGTGCTGAATTTTGTTTTGCTATCTTGAGCGGTTTTTGATTTATGATAAATAATATTTCCAAACTTGACTATATCAAAAGTGGGCGGTACCACGCCCCTTTTTAAAATTTTTTTCAAAAATGTATTTGTTGCCTTAACGCTAAAGTGCATACCAAATATTATCCTTATAGGTGTATTATGTACTGAATAATCACTCTTTTTGTATTTTCGAAAATATTATATATATAGAAAGAGGGCGTGGCTTTTAACCGATTTTGCCTATTTTCAATAGCGCTCGGAGATAAGTGAAAAGGAACCTACATACCAAATTTCATTGAGATATCTCAAGATTTACTCAAGTTATCGTGTTCACAGACGGACGGACGGACGGACGGACGGACGGACGGACGGACATGGCTCAATCAATTTCTCTTTTCCTCCTGAACATTTTGATATACATAAGTCAATATCTATCTCGATTCGTTTATGCCGTTACATACTACCGTTAGGCCAATGAAGTTAATATACCTTGTGTGCGAAGCACTACTAGGTATAAAAAAGGCAGTAGAGTGTTAACTACTTGCCCGTAAATCTTGCTTGTTTGTTATTCGATTTGCGTAATTTTTGGCAGGAGTATACTACATACTATTGGGAAGTATCTCACAAAATTTCATTGAAATACATTCTTCAAATTCCAAGCAATCGCTTTTGAAAATAGCAGAGCTTTTATGCTAAAAAGTGGGCGGCGCCACGCCTACTTCACCAAAATCCACAAAATTTGTATACAGTTTAGTTTTGGTTAAAAAGCTTATTATGTGTGTAAAATCTTATTTAAATAACTTATACAATTATGGAAATATCGCGATTTTAATTTTACGAAGAAATTTTTTAGAACTGTGTTCAAAAAGTGGGCGTGTCCGTTCACCGATTTTGTTTATTTTTACAGCAAAGAGTTAGCTTTATATGTTGAACACTTTCTCTAAATATCGTTCCAATAAGTCAATTTTTACCGGAGTTATGGCATGTAAAGTTTTGTGGAATAATCCCCCATTAAGGGGCGGGGCCACTCCCATTTTCCAAAAATTTTGTGCTTTCGACTTTCTTTGCCCACGAACACTTCAGAGGTGAAATAGAAATGATATACAGCTAGTTTAAGCAAAGTTATAGCATATACAATATATCTATGATCCTTTTCAAAATCTTTCGTATAAAATTGGGCGTGGACCTAACCCGATTTCAATAATTTTTTTTCGAAATATTGCTTGTATTAATATAAATATGTGTGCTGAATTTTGTTTTGCTATCTTGAGCGGTTTTTGATTTATGATAAATAATATTTCCAAACTTGACTATATCAAAAGTGGGCGGTACCACGCCCCTTTTTAAAATTTTTTTCAAAAATGTATTTGTTGCCTTAACGCTAAAGTGCATACCAAATATTATCCTTATAGGTGTATTATGTACTGAATAATCACTCTTTTTGTATTTTCGAAAATATTATATATATAGAAAGAGGGCGTGGCTTTTAACCGATTTTGCCTATTTTCAATAGCGCTCGGAGATAAGTGAAAAGGAACCTACATACCAAATTTCATTGAGATATCTCAAGATTTACTCAAGTTATCGTGTTCACAGACGGACGGACGGACGGACGGACGGACGGACGGACGGACATGGCTCAATCAATTTCTCTTTTCCTCCTGAACATTTTGATATATATAAGTCAATATCTATCTCGATTCGTTTATGCCGTTACATACTACCGTTAGGCCAATGAAGTTAATATACCTTGTGTGCGAAGCACTACTAGGTATAAAAAGGCAGTAGAGTGTTAACTACTTGCCCGTAAATCTTGCTTGTTTGTTATTCGATTTGCGTAATTTTTGGCAGGAGTATACTACATACTATTGGAAAGTATCTCACAAAATTTCATTGAAATACATTCTTCAAATTCCAAGCAATCGCTTTTGAAAATAGCAGAGCTTTTATGCTAAAAAGTGGGCGGCGCCACGCCTACTTCACCAAAATCCACAAAATTTGTATACAGTTTAGTTTTGGTTAAAAAGCTTATTATGTGTGTAAAATCTTATTTAAATAACTTATACAATTATGGAAATATCGCGATTTTAATTTTACGAAGAAATTTTTTAGAACTGTGTTCAAAAAGTGGGCATGTCCGTTCACCGATTTTGTTTATTTTTACAGCAAAGAGTTAGCTTTATATGTTGAACACTTTCTCTAAATATCGTTCCAATAAGTCAATTTTTACCGGAGTTATGGCATGTAAAGTTTTGTGGAATAATCCCCCATAAAGGGGCGGGGCCACTCCCATTTTCCAAAAATTTTGTGCTTTCGACTTTCTTTGCCCACGAACACTTCAGAGGTGAAATAGAAATGATATACAGCTAGTTTAAGCAAAGTTATAGCATATACAATATATCTATGATCCTTTTCAAAATCTTTCGTATAAAATTGGGCGTGGACCTAACCCGATTTCAATAATTTTTTTTCGAAATATTGCTTGTATTAATATAAATATGTGTGCTGAATTTTGTTTTGCTATCTTGAGCGGTTTTTGATTTATGATAAATAATATTTCCAAACTTGACTATATCAAAAGTGGGCGGTACCACGCCCCTTTTTAAAATTTTTTTCAAAAATGTATTTGTTGCCTTAACGCTAAAGTGCATACCAAATATTATCCTTATAGGTGTATTATGTACTGAATAATCACTCTTTTTGTATTTTCGAAAATATTATATATATAGAAAGAGGGCGTGGCTTTTAACCGATTTTGCCTATTTTCAATAGCGCTCGGAGATAAGTGAAAAGGAACCTACATACCAAATTTCATTGAGATATCTCAAGATTTACTCAAGTTATCGTGTTCACAGACGGACGGACGGACGGACGGACGGACGGACGGACGGACGGACATGGCTCAATCAATTTCTCTTTTCCTCCTGAACATTTTGATATATATAAGTCAATATCTATCTCGATTCGTTTATGCCGTTACATACTACCGTTAGGCCAATGAAGTTAATATACCTTGTGTGCGAAGCACTACTAGGTATAAAAAAGGCAGTAGAGTGTTAACTACTTGCCCGTAAATCTTGCTTGTTTGTTATTCGATTTGCGTAATTTTTGGCAGGAGTATACTACATACTATTGGGAAGTATCTCACAAAATTTCATTGAAATACATTCTTCAAATTCCAAGCAATCGCTTTTGAAAATAGCAGAGCTTTTATGCTAAAAAGTGGGCGGCGCCACGCCTACTTCACCAAAATCCACAAAATTTGTATACAGTTTAGTTTTGGTTAAAAAGCTTATTATGTGTGTAAAATCTTATTTAAATAACTTATACAATTATGGAAATATCGCGATTTTAATTTTACGAAGAAATTTTTTAGAACTGTGTTCAAAAAGTGGGCGTGTCCGTTCACCGATTTTGTTTATTTTTACAGCAAAGAGTTAGCTTTATATGTTGAACACTTTCTCTAAATATCGTTCCAATAAGTCAATTTTTACCGGAGTTATGGCATGTAAAGTTTTGTGGAATAATCCCCCATAAAGGGGCGGGGCCACTCCCATTTTCCAAAAATTTTGTGCTTTCGACTTTCTTTGCCCACGAACACTTCAGAGGTGAAATAGAAATGATATACAGCTAGTTTAAGCAAAGTTATAGCATATACAATATATCTATGATCCTTTTCAAAATCTTTCGTATAAAATTGGGCGTGGACCTAACCCGATTTCAATAATTTTTTTTCGAAATATTGCTTGTATTAATATAAATATGTGTGCTGAATTTTGTTTTGCTATCTTGAGCGGTTTTTGATTTATGATAAATAATATTTCCAAACTTGACTATATCAAAAGTGGGCGGTACCACGCCCCTTTTTAAAATTTTTTTCAAAAATGTATTTGTTGCCTTAACGCTAAAGTGCATACCAAATATTATCCTTATAGGTGTATTATGTACTGAATAATCACTCTTTTTGTATTTTCGAAAATATTATATATATAGAAAGAGGGCGTGGCTTTTAACCGATTTTGCCTATTTTCAATAGCGCTCGGAGATAAGTGAAAAGGAACCTACATACCAAATTTCATTGAGATATCTCAAGATTTACTCAAGTTATCGTGTTCACAGACGGACGGACGGACGGACGGACGGACATGGCTCAATCAATTTCTCTTTTCCTCCTGAACATTTTGATATATATAAGTCAATATCTATCTCGATTCGTTTATGCCGTTACATACTACCGTTAGGCCAATGAAGTTAATATACCTTGTGTGCGAAGCACTACTAGGCATAAAACGGCAGTAGAGTGTTAACTACTTGCCCGTAAATCTTGCTTGTTTGTTATTCGATTTGCGTAATTTTTGGCAGGAGTATACTACATACTATTGGGAAGTATCTCACAAAATTTCATTGAAATACATTCTTCAAATTCCAAGCAATCGCTTTTGAAAATAGCAGAGCTTTTATGCTAAAAAGTGGGCGGCGCCACGCCTACTTCACCAAAATCCACAAAATTTGTATACAGTTTAGTTTTGGTTAAAAAGCTTATTATGTGTGTAAAATCTTATTTAAATAACTTATACAATTATGGAAATATCGCGATTTTAATTTTACGAAGAAATTTTTTAGAACTGTGTTCAAAAAGTGGGCGTGTCCGTTCACCGATTTTGTTTATTTTTACAGCAAAGAGTTAGCTTTATATGTTGAACACTTTCTCTAAATATCGTTCCAATAAGTCAATTTTTACCGGAGTTATGGCATGTAAAGTTTTGTGGAATAATCCCCCATAAAGGGGCGGGGCCACTCCCATTTTCCAAAAATTTTGTGCTTTCGACTTTCTTTGCCCACGAACACTTCAGAGGTGAAATAGAAATGATATACAGCTAGTTTAAGCAAAGTTATAGCATATACAATATATCTATGATCCTTTTCAAAATCTTTCGTATAAAATTGGGCGTGGACCTAACCCGATTTCAATAATTTTTTTTCGAAATATTGCTTGTATTAATATAAATATGTGTGCTGAATTTTGTTTTGCTATCTTGAGCGGTTTTTGATTTATGATAAATAATATTTCCAAACTTGACTATATCAAAAGTGGGCGGTACCACGCCCCTTTTTAAAATTTTTTTCAAAAATGTATTTGTTGCCTTAACGCTAAAGTGCATACCAAATATTATCCTTATAGGTGTATTATGTACTGAATAATCACTCTTTTTGTATTTTCGAAAATATTATATATATAGAAAGAGGGCGTGGCTTTTAACCGATTTTGCCTATTTTCAATAGCGCTCGGAGATAAGTGAAAAGGAACCTACATACCAAATTTCATTGAGATATCTCAAGATTTACTCAAGTTATCGTGTTCACAGACGGACGGACGGACGGACGGACGGACGGACGGACGGACATGGCTCAATCAATTTCTCTTTTCCTCCTGAACATTTTGATATATATAAGTCAATATCTATCTCGATTCGTTTATGCCGTTACATACTACCGTTAGGCCAATGAAGTTAATATACCTTGTGTGCGAAGCACTACTAGGTATAAAAAGGCAGTAGAGTGTTAACTACTTGCCCGTAAATCTTGCTTGTTTGTTATTCGATTTGCGTAATTTTTGGCAGGAGTATACTACATACTATTGGAAAGTATCTCACAAAATTTCATTGAAATACATTCTTCAAATTCCAAGCAATCGCTTTTGAAAATAGCAGAGCTTTTATGCTAAAAAGTGGGCGGCGCCACGCCTACTTCACCAAAATCCACAAAATTTGTATACAGTTTAGTTTTGGTTAAAAAGCTTATTATGTGTGTAAAATCTTATTTAAATAACTTATACAATTATGGAAATATCGCGATTTTAATTTTACGAAGAAATTTTTTAGAACTGTGTTCAAAAAGTGGGCATGTCCGTTCACCGATTTTGTTTATTTTTACAGCAAAGAGTTAGCTTTATATGTTGAACACTTTCTCTAAATATCGTTCCAATAAGTCAATTTTTACCGGAGTTATGGCATGTAAAGTTTTGTGGAATAATCCCCCATAAAGGGGCGGGGCCACTCCCATTTTCCAAAAATTTTGTGCTTTCGACTTTCTTTGCCCACGAACACTTCAGAGGTGAAATAGAAATGATATACAGCTAGTTTAAGCAAAGTTATAGCATATACAATATATCTATGATCCTTTTCAAAATCTTTCGTATAAAATTGGGCGTGGACCTAACCCGATTTCAATAATTTTTTTTCGAAATATTGCTTGTATTAATATAAATATGTGTGCTGAATTTTGTTTTGCTATCTTGAGCGGTTTTTGATTTATGATAAATAATATTTCCAAACTTGACTATATCAAAAGTGGGCGGTACCACGCCCCTTTTTAAAATTTTTTTCAAAAATGTATTTGTTGCCTTAACGCTAAAGTGCATACCAAATATTATCCTTATAGGTGTATTATGTACTGAATAATCACTCTTTTTGTATTTTCGAAAATATTATATATATAGAAAGAGGGCGTGGCTTTTAACCGATTTTGCCTATTTTCAATAGCGCTCGGAGATAAGTGAAAAGGAACCTACATACCAAATTTCATTGAGATATCTCAAGATTTACTCAAGTTATCGTGTTCACAGACGGACGGACGGACGGACGGACGGACGGACGGACATGGCTCAATCAATTTCTCTTTTCCTCCTGAACATTTTGATATATATAAGTCAATATCTATCTCGATTCGTTTATGCCGTTACATACTACCGTTAGGCCAATGAAGTTAATATACCTTGTGTGCGAAGCACTACTAGGTATAAAAAGGCAGTAGAGTGTTAACTACTTGCCCGTAAATCTTGCTTGTTTGTTATTCGCTTTGCGTAATTTTTGGCAGGAGTATACTACATACTATTGGGAAGTATCTCACAAAATTTCATTGAAATACATTCTTCAAATTCCAAGCAATCGCTTTTGAAAATAGCAGAGCTTTTATGCTAAAAAGTGGGCGGCGCCACGCCTACTTCACCAAAATCCACAAAATTTGTATACAGTTTAGTTTTGGTTAAAAAGCTTATTATGTGTGTAAAATCTTATTTAAATAACTTATACAATTATGGAAATATCGCGATTTTAATTTTACGAAGAAATTTTTTAGAACTGTGTTCAAAAAGTGGGCGTGTCCGTTCACCGATTTTGGTTATTTTTACAGCAAAGAGTTAGCTTTATATGTTGAACACTTTCTCTAAATATCGTTCCAATAAGTCAATTTTTACCGGAGTTATGGCATGTAAAGTTTTGTGGAATAATCCCCCATAAAGGGGCGGGGCCACTCCCATTTTCCAAAAATTTTGTGCTTTCGACTTTCTTTGCCCACGAACACTTCAGAGGTGAAATAGAAATGATATACAGCTAGTTTAAGCAAAGTTATAGCATATAAAATATATCTATGATCCTTTTCAAAATCTTTCGTATAAAATTGGGCGTGGACCTAACCCGATTTCAATAATTTTTTTTCGAAATATTGCTTGTATTAATATAAATATGTGTGCTGAATTTTGTTTTGCTATCTTGAGCGGTTTTTGATTTATGATAAATAATATTTCCAAACTTGACTATATCAAAAGTGGGCGGTACCACGCCCCTTTTTAAAATTTTTTTCAAAAATGTATTTGTTGCCTTAACGCTAAAGTGCATACCAAATATTATCCTTATAGGTGTATTATGTACTGAATAATCACTCTTTTTGTATTTTCGAAAATATTATATATATAGAAAGAGGGCGTGGCTTTTAACCGATTTTGCCTATTTTCAATAGCGCTCGGAGATAAGTGAAAAGGAACCTACATACCAAATTTCATTGAGATATCTCAAGATTTACTCAAGTTATCGTGTTCACAGACGGACGGACGGACGGACGGACGGACGGACATGGCTCAATCAATTTCTCTTTTCCTCCTGAACATTTTGATATATATAAGTCAATATCTATCTCGATTCGTTTATGCCGTTACATACTACCGTTAGGCCAATGAAGTTAATATACCTTGTGTGCGAAGCACTACTAGGTATAAAACGGCAGTAGAGTGTTAACTACTTGCCCGTAAATCTTGCTTGTTTGTTATTCGATTTGCGTAATTTTTGGCAGGAGTATACTACATACTATTGGGAAGTATCTCACGAAATTTCATTGAAATACATTCTTCAAATTCCAAGCAATCGCTTTTGAAAATAGCAGAGCTTTTATGCTAAAAAGTGGGCGGCGCCACGCCTACTTCACCAAAATCCACAAAATTTGTATACAGTTTAGTTTTGGTTAAAAAGCTTATTATGTGTGTAAAATCTTATTTAAATAACTTATACAATTATGGAAATATCGCGATTTTAATTTTACGAAGAAATTTTTTAGAACTGTGTTCAAAAAGTGGGCGTGTCCGTTCACCGATTTTGTTTATTTTTACAGCAAAGAGTTAGCTTTATATGTTGAACACTTTCTCTAAATATCGTTCCAATAAGTCAATTTTTACCGGAGTTATGGCATGTAAAGTTTTGTGGAATAATCCCCCATAAAGGGGCGGGGCCACTCCCATTTTCCAAAAATTTTGTGCTTTCGACTTTCTTTGCCCACGAACACTTCAGAGGTGAAATAGAAATGATATACAGCTAGTTTAAGCAAAGTTATAGCATATACAATATATCTATGATCCTTTTCAAAATCTTTCGTATAAAATTGGGCGTGGACCTAACCCGATTTCAATAATTTTTTTTCGAAATATTGCTTGTATTAATATAAATATGTGTGCTGAATTTTGTTTTGCTATCTTGAGCGGTTTTTGATTTATGATAAATAATATTTCCAAATTTGACTATATCAAAAGTGGGCGGTACCACGCCCCTTTTTAAAATTTTTTTCAAAAATGTATTTGTTGCCTTAACGCTAAAGTGCATACCAAATATTATCCTTATAGGTGTATTATGTACTGAATAATCACTCTTTTTGTATTTTCGAAAATATTATATATATAGAAAGAGGGCGTGGCTTTTAACCGATTTTGCCTATTTTCAATAGCGCTCGGAGATAAGTGAAAAGGAACCTACATACCAAATTTCATTGAGATATCTCAAGATTTACTCAAGTTATCGTGTTCACAGACGGTCGGACGGACGGACGGACGGACGGACGGACGGACATGGCTCAATCAATTTCTCTTTTCCTCCTGAACATTTTGATATATATAAGTCAATATCTATCTCGATTCGTTTATGCCGTTACATACTACCGTTAGGCCAATGAAGTTAATATACCTTGTGTGCGAAGCACTACTAGGTATAAAAAGGCAGTAGAGTGTTAACTACTTGCCCGTAAATCTTGCTTGTTTGTTATTCGATTTGCGTAATTTTTGGCAGGAGTATACTACATACTATTGGGAAGTATCTCACAAAATTTCATTGAAATACATTCTTCAAATTCCAAGCAATCGCTTTTGAAAATAGCAGAGCTTTTATGCTAAAAAGTGGGCGGCGCCACGCCTACTTCACCAAAATCCACAAAATTTGTATACAGTTTAGTTTTGGTTAAAAAGCTTATTATGTGTGTAAAATCTTATTTAAATAACTTATACAATTATGGAAATATCGCGATTTTAATTTTACGAAGAAATTTTTTAGAACTGTGTTCAAAAAGTGGGCATGTCCGTTCACCGATTTTGTTTATTTTTACAGCAAAGAGTTAGCTTTATATGTTGAACACTTTCTCTAAATATCGTTCCAATAAGTCAATTTTTACCGGAGTTATGGCATGTAAAGTTTTGTGGAATAATCCCCCATAAAGGGGCGGGGCCACTCCCATTTTCCAAAAATTTTGTGCTTTCGACTTTCTTTGCCCACGAACACTTCAGAGGTGAAATAGAAATGATATACAGCTAGTTTAAGCAAAGTTATAGCATATACAATATATCTATGATCCTTTTCAAAATCTTTCGTATAAAATTGGGCGTGGACCTAACCCGATTTCAATAATTTTTTTTCGAAATATTGCTTGTATTAATATAAATATGTGTGCTGAATTTTGTTTTGCTATCTTGAGCGGTTTTTGATTTATGATAAATAATATTTCCAAACTTGACTATATCAAAAGTGGGCGGTACCACGCCCCTTTTTAAAATTTTTTTCAAAAATGTATTTGTTGCCTTAACGCTAAAGTGCATACCAAATATTATCCTTATAGGTGTATTATGTACTGAATAATCACTCTTTTTGTATTTTCGAAAATATTATATATATAGAAAGAGGGCGTGGCTTTTAACCGATTTTGCCTATTTTCAATAGCGCTCGGAGATAAGTGAAAAGGAACCTACATACCAAATTTCATTGAGATATCTCAAGATTTACTCAAGTTATCGTGTTCACAGACGGACGGACGGACGGACGGACATGGCTCAATCAATTTCTCTTTTCCTCCTGAACATTTTGATATATATAAGTCAATATCTATCTCGATTCGTTTATGCCGTTACATACTACCGTTAGGCCAATGAAGTTAATATACCTTGTGTGCGAAGCACTACTAGGTATAAAAAAGGCAGTAGAGTGTTAACTACTTGCCCGTAAATCTTGCTTGTTTGTTATTCGATTTGCGTAATTTTTGGCAGGAGTATACTACATACTATTGGGAAGTATCTCACAAAATTTCATTGAAATACATTCTTCAAATTCCAAGCAATCGCTTTTGAAAATAGCAGAGCTTTTATGCTAAAAAGTGGGCTGCGCCACGCCTACTTCACCAAAATCCACAAAATTTGTATACAGTTTAGTTTTGGTTAAAAAGCTTATTATGTGTGTAAAATCTTATTTAAATAACTTATACAATTATGGAAATATCGCGATTTTAATTTTACGAAGAAATTTTTTAGAACTGTGTTCAAAAAGTGGGCGTGTCCGTTCACCGATTTTGTTTATTTTTACAGCAAAGAGTTAGCTTTATATGTTGAACACTTTCTCTAAATATCGTTCCAATAAGTCAATTTTTACCGGAGTTATGGCATGTAAAGTTTTGTGGAATAATCCCCCATAAAGGGGCGGGGCCACTCCCATTTTCCAAAAATTTTGTGCTTTCGACTTTCTTTGCCCACGAACACTTCAGAGGTGAAATAGAAATGATATACAGCTAGTTTAAGCAAAGTTATAGCATATACAATATATCTATGATCCTTTTCAAAATCTTTCGTATAAAATTGGGCGTGGACCTAACCCGATTTCAATAATTTTTTTTCGAAATATTGCTTGTATTAATATAAATATGTGTGCTGAATTTTGTTTTGCTATCTTGAGCGGTTTTTGATTTATGATAAATAATATTTCCAAACTTGACTATATCAAAAGTGGGCGGTACCACGCCCCTTTTTAAAATTTTTTTCAAAAATGTATTTGTTGCCTTAACGCTAAAGTGCATACCAAATATTATCCTTATAGGTGTATTATGTACTGAATAATCACTCTTTTTGTATTTTCGAAAATATTATATATATAGAAAGAGGGCGTGGCTTTTAACCGATTTTGCCTATTTTCAATAGCGCTCGGAGATAAGTGAAAAGGAACCTACATACCAAATTTCATTGAGATATCTCAAGATTTACTCAAGTTATCGTGTTCACAGACGGACGGACGGACGGACGGACGGACGGACGGACGGACATGGCTCAATCAATTTCTCTTTTCCTCCTGAACATTTTGATATATATAAGTCAATATCTATCTCGATTCGTTTATGCCGTTACATACTACCGTTAGGCCAATGAAGTTAATATACCTTGTGTGCGAAGCACTACTAGGTATAAAACGGCAGTAGAGTGTTAACTACTTGCCCGTAAATCTTGCTTGTTTGTTATTCGATTTGCGTAATTTTTGGCAGGAGTATACTACATACTATTGGGAAGTATCTCACAAAATTTCATTGAAATACATTCTTCAAATTCCAAGCAATCGCTTTTGAAAATAGCAGAGCTTTTATGCTAAAAAGTGGGCGGCGCCACGCCTACTTCACCAAAATCCACAAAATTTGTATACAGTTTAGTTTTGGTTAAAAAGCTTATTATGTGTGTAAAATCTTATTTAAATAACTTATACAATTATGGAAATATCGCGATTTTAATTTTACGAAGAAATTTTTTAGAACTGTGTTCAAAAAGTGGGCGTGTCCGTTCACCGATTTTGTTTATTTTTACAGCAAAGAGTTAGCTTTATATGTTGAACACTTTCTCTAAATATCGTTCCAATAAGTCAATTTTTACCGGAGTTATGGCATGTAAAGTTTTGTGGAATAATCCCCCATAAAGGGGCGGGGCCACTCCCATTTTCCAAAAATTTTGTGCTTTCGACTTTCTTTGCCCACGAACACTTCAGAGGTGAAATAGAAATGATATACAGCTAGTTTAAGCAAAGTTATAGCATATACAATATATCTATGATCCTTTTCAAAATCTTTCGTATAAAATTGGGCGTGGACCTAACCCGATTTCAATAATTTTTTTTCGAAATATTGCTTGTATTAATATAAATATGTGTGCTGAATTTTGTTTTGCTATCTTGAGCGGTTTTTGATTTATGATAAATAATATTTCCAAACTTGACTATATCAAAAGTGGGCGGTACCACGCCCCTTTTTAAAATTTTTTTCAAAAATGTATTTGTTGCCTTAACGCTAAAGTGCATACCAAATATTATCCTTATAGGTGTATTATGTACTGAATAATCACTCTTTTTGTATTTTCGAAAATATTATATATATAGAAAGAGGGCGTGGCTTTTAACCGATTTTGCCTATTTTCAATAGCGCTCGGAGATAAGTGAAAAGGAACCTACATACCAAATTTCATTGAGATATCTCAAGATTTACTCAAGTTATCGTGTTCACAGACGGACGGACGGACGGACGGACGGACATACGGACGGACATGGCTCAATCAATTTCTCTTTTCCTCCTGAGCATTTTGATATATATAAGTCAATATCTATCTCGATTCGTTTATGCCGTTACATACTACCGTTAGGCCAATGAAGTTAATATACCTTGTGTGCGAAGCACTACTAGGTATAAAAAGGCAGTAGAGTGTTAACTACTTGCCCGTAAATCTTGCTTGTTTGTTATTCGATTTGCGTAATTTTTGGCAGGAGTATACTACATACTATTGGGAAGTATCTCACAAAATTTCATTGAAATACATTCTTCAAATTCCAAGCAATCGCTTTTGAAAATAGCAGAGCTTTTATGCTAAAAAGTGGGCGGCGCCACGCCTACTTCACCAAAATCCACAAAATTTGTATACAGTTTAGTTTTGGTTAAAAAGCTTATTATGTGTGTAAAATCTTATTTAAATAACTTATACAATTATGGAAATATCGCGATTTTAATTTTACGAAGAAATTTTTTAGAACTGTGTTCAAAAAGTGGGCGTGTCCGTTCACCGATTTTGTTTATTTTTACAGCAAAGAGTTAGCTTTATATGTTGAACACTTTCTCTAAATATCGTTCCAATAAGTCAATTTTTACCGGAGTTATGGCATGTAAAGTTTTGTGGAATAATCCCCCATAAAGGGGCGGGGCCACTCCCATTTTCCAAAAATTTTGTGCTTTCGACTTTCTTTGCCCACGAACACTTCAGAGGTGAAATAGAAATGATATACAGCTAGTTTAAGCAAAGTTATAGCATATACAATATATCTATGATCCTTTTCAAAATCTTTCGTATAAAATTGGGCGTGGACCTAACCCGATTTCAATAATTTTTTTTCGAAATATTGCTTGTATTAATATAAATATGTGTGCTGAATTTTGTTTTGCTATCTTGAGCGGTTTTTGATTTATGATAAATAATATTTCCAAACTTGACTATATCAAAAGTGGGCGGTACCACGCCCCTTTTTAAAATTTTTTTCAAAAATGTATTTGTTGCCTTAACGCTAAAGTGCATACGAAATATTATCCTTATAGGTGTATTATGTACTGAATAATCACTCTTTTTGTATTTTCGAAAATATTATATATATAGAAAGAGGGCGTGGCTTTTAACCGATTTTGCCTATTTTCAATAGCGCTCGGAGATAAGTGAAAAGGAACCTACATACCAAATTTCATTGAGGTATCTCAAGATTTACTCAAGTTATCGTGTTCACAGACGGACGGACGGACGGACGGACGGACGGACGGACGGACGGACGGACGGACGGACATGGCTCAATCAATTTCTCTTTTCCTCCTGAACATTTTGATATATATAAGTCAATATCTATCTCGATTCGTTTATGCCGTTACATACTACCGTTAGGCCAATGAAGTTAATATACCTTGTGTGCGAAGCACTACTAGGTATAAAAAAGGCAGTAGAGTGTTAACTACTTGCCCGTAAATCTTGCTTGTTTGTTATTCGATTTGCGTAATTTTTGGCAGGAGTATACTACATACTATTGGGAAGTATCTCACAAAATTTCATTGAAATACATTCTTCAAATTCCAAGCAATCGCTTTTGAAAATAGCAGAGCTTTTATGCTAAAAAGTGGGCGGCGCCACGCCTACTTCACCAAAATCCACAAAATTTGTATACAGTTTAGTTTTGGTTAAAAAGCTTATTATGTGTGTAAAATCTTATTTAAATAACTTATACAATTATGGAAATATCGCGATTTTAATTTTACGAAGAAATTTTTTAGAACTGTGTTCAAAAAGTGGGCGTGTCCGTTCACCGATTTTGTTTATTTTTACAGCAAAGAGTTAGCTATGTTGAACACTTTCTCTAAATATCGTTCCAATAAGTCAATTTTTACCGGAGTTATGGCATGTAAAGTTTTGTGGAATAATCCCCCATAAAGGGGCGGGGCCACTCCCATTTTCCAAAAATTTTGTGCTTTCGACTTTCTTTGCCCACGAACACTTCAGAGGTGAAATAGAAATGATATACAGCTAGTTTAAGCAAAGTTATAGCATATACAATATATCTATGATCCTTTTCAAAATCTTTCGTATAAAATTGGGCGTGGACCTAACCCGATTTCAATAATTTTTTTTCGAAATATTGCTTGTATTAATATAAATATGTGTGCTGAATTTTGTTTTGCTATCTTGAGCGGTTTTTGATTTATGATAAATAATATTTCCAAACTTGACTATATCAAAAGTGGGCGGTACCACGCCCCTTTTTAAAATTTTTTTCAAAAATGTATTTGTTGCCTTAACGCTAAAGTGCATACCAAATATTATCCTTATAGGTGTATTATGTACTGAATAATCACTCTTTTTGTATTTTCGAAAATATTATATATATAGAAAGAGGGCGTGGCTTTTAACCGATTTTGCCTATTTTCAATAGCGCTCGGAGATAAGTGAAAAGGAACCTACATACCAAATTTCATTGAGATATCTCAAGATTTACTCAAGTTATCGTGTTCACAGACGGACGGACGGACGGACGGACGGACATGGCTCAATCAATTTCTCTTTTCCTCCTGAACATTTTGATATATATAAGTCAATATCTATCTCGATTCGTTTATGCCGTTACATACTACCGTTAGGCCAATGAAGTTAATATACCTTGTGTGCGAAGCACTACTAGGTATAAAAAAGGCAGTAGAGTGTTAACTACTTGCCCGTAAATCTTGCTTGTTTGTTATTCGATTTGCGTAATTTTTGGCAGGAGTATACTACATACTATTGGGAAGTATCTCACAAAATTTCATTGAAATACATTCTTCAAATTCCAAGCAATCGCTTTTGAAAATAGCAGAGCTTTTATGCTAAAAAGTGGGCGGCGCCACGCCTACTTCACCAAAATCCACAAAATTTGTATACAGTTTAGTTTTGGTTAAAAAGCTTATTATGTGCGTAAAATCTTATTTAAATAACTTATACAATTATGGAAATATCGCGATTTTAATTTTACGAAGAAATTTTTTAGAACTGTGTTCAAAAAGTGGGCATGTCCGTTCACCGATTTTGTTTATTTTTACAGCAAAGAGTTAGCTTTATATGTTGAACACTTTCTCTAAATATCGTTCCAATAAGTCAATTTTTACCGGAGTTATGGCATGTAAAGTTTTGTGGAATAATCCCCCATAAAGGGGCGGGGCCACTCCCATTTTCCAAAAATTTTGTGCTTTCGACTTTCTTTGCCCACGAACACTTCAGAGGTGAAATAGAAATGATATACAGCTAGTTTAAGCAAAGTTATAGCATATACAATATATCTATGATCCTTTTCAAAATCTTTCGTATAAAATTGGGCGTGGACCTAACCCGATTTCAATAATTTTTTTTCGAAATATTGCTTGTATTAATATAAATATGTGTGCTGAATTTTGTTTTGCTATCTTGAGCGGTTTTTGATTTATGATAAATAATATTTCCAAACTTGACTATATCAAAAGTGGGCGGTACCACGCCCCTTTTTAAAATTTTTTTCAAAAATGTATTTGTTGCCTTAACGCTAAAGTGCATACCAAATATTATCCTTATAGGTGTATTATGTACTGAATAATCACTCTTTTTGTATTTTCGAAAATATTATATATATAGAAAGAGGGCGTGGCTTTTAACCGATTTTGCCTATTTTCAATAGCGCTCGGAGATAAGTGAAAAGGAACCTACATACCAAATTTCATTGAGATATCTCAAGATTTACTCAAGTTATCGTGTTCACAGACGGACGGACGGACGGACGGACGGACATGGCTCAATCAATTTCTCTTTTCCTCCTGAACATTTTGATATATATAAGTCAATATCTATCTCGATTCGTTTATGCCGTTACATACTACCGTTAGGCCAATGAAGTTAATATACCTTGTGTGCGAAGCACTACTAGGTATAAAAAGGCAGTAGAGTGTTAACTACTTGCCCGTAAATCTTGCTTGTTTGTTATTCGATTTGCGTAATTTTTGGCAGGAGTATACTACATACTATTGGGAAGTATCTCACAAAATTTCATTGAAATACATTCTTCAAATTCCAAGCAATCGCTTTTGAAAATAGCAGAGCTTTTATGCTAAAAAGTGGGCGGCGCCACGCCTACTTCACCAAAATCCACAAAATTTGTATACAGTTTAGTTTTGGTTAAAAAGCTTATTATGTGTGTAAAATCTTATTTAAATAACTTATACAATTATGGAAATATCGCGATTTTAATTTTACGAAGAAATTTTTTAGAACTGTGTTCAAAAAGTGGGCGTGTCCGTTCACCGATTTTGTTTATTTTTACAGCAAAGAGTTAGCTTTATATGTTGAACACTTTCTCTAAATATCGTTCCAATAAGTCAATTTTTACCGGAGTTATGGCATGTAAAGTTTTGTGGAATAATCCCCCATAAAGGGGCGGGGCCACTCCCATTTTCCAAAAATTTTGTGCTTTCGACTTTCTTTGCCCACGAACACTTCAGAGGTGAAATAGAAATGATATACAGCTAGTTTAAGCAAAGTTATAGCATATACAATATATCTATGATCCTTTTCAAAATCTTTCGTATAAAATTGGGCGTGGACCTAACCCGATTTCAATAATTTTTTTTCGAAATATTGCTTGTATTAATATAAATATGTGTGCTGAATTTTGTTTTGCTATCTTGAGCGGTTTTTGATTTATGATAAATAATATTTCCAAACTTGACTATATCAAAAGTGGGCGGTACCACGCCCCTTTTTAAAATTTTTTTCAAAAATGTATTTGTTGCCTTAACGCTAAAGTGCATACCAAATATTATCCTTATAGGTGTATTATGTACTGAATAATCACTCTTTTTGTATTTTCGAAAATATTATATATATAGAAAGAGGGCGTGGCTTTTAACCGATTTTGCCTATTTTCAATAGCGCTCGGAGATAAGTGAAAAGGAACCTACATACCAAATTTCATTGAGATATCTCAAGATTTACTCAAGTTATCGTGTTCACAGACGGACGGACGGACGGACGGACATGGCTCAATCAATTTCTCTTTTCCTCCTGAACATTTTGAGATATATAAGTCAATATCTATCTCGATTCGTTTATGCCGTTACATACTACCGTTAGGCCAATGAAGTTAATATACCTTGTGTGCGAAGCACTACTAGGTATAAAAAGGCAGTAGAGTGTTAACTACTTGCCCGTAAATCTTGCTTGTTTGTTATTCGATTTGCGTAATTTTTGGCAGGAGTATACTACATACTATTGGGAAGTATCTCACAAAATTTCATTGAAATACATTCTTCAAATTCCAAGCAATCGCTTTTGAAAATAGCAGAGCTTTTATGCTAAAAAGTGGGCGGCGCCACGCCTACTTCACCAAAATCCACAAAATTTGTATACAGTTTAGTTTTGGTTAAAAAGCTTATTATGTGTGTAAAATCTTATTTAAATAACTTATACAATTATGGAAATATCGCGATTTTAATTTTACGAAGAAATTTTTTAGAACTGTGTTCAAAAAGTGGGCGTGTCCGTTCACCGATTTTGTTTATTTTTACAGCAAAGAGTTAGCTTTATATGTTGAACACTTTCTCTAAATATCGTTCCAATAAGTCAATTTTTACCGGAGTTATGGCATGTAAAGTTTTGTGGAATAATCCCCCATAAAGGGGCGGGGCCACTCCCATTTTCCAAAAATTTTGTGCTTTCGACTTTCTTTGCCCACGAACACTTCAGAGGTGAAATAGAAATGATATACAGCTAGTTTAAGCAAAGTTATAGCATATACAATATATCTATGATCCTTTTCAAAATCTTTCGTATAAAATTGGGCGTGGACCTAACCCGATTTCAATAATTTTTTTTCGAAATATTGCTTGTATTAATATAAATATGTGTGCTGAATTTTGTTTTGCTATCTTGAGCGGTTTTTGATTTATGATAAATAATATTTCCAAACTTGACTATATCAAAAGTGGGCGGTACCACGCCCCTTTTTAAAATTTTTTTCAAAAATGTATTTGTTGCCTTAACGCTAAAGTGCATACCAAATATTATCCTTATAGGTGTATTATGTACTGAATAATCACTCTTTTTGTATTTTCGAAAATATTATATATATAGAAAGAGGGCGTGGCTTTTAACCGATTTTGCCTATTTTCAATAGCGCTCGGAGATAAGTGAAAAGGAACCTACATACCAAATTTCATTGAGATATCTCAAGATTTACTCAAGTTATCGTGTTCACAGACGGACGGACGGACGGACGGACGGACGGACGGACGGACATGGCTCAATCAATTTCTCTTTTCCTCCTGAACATTTTGATATATATAAGTCAATATCTATCTCGATTCGTTTATGCCGTTACATACTACCGTTAGGCCAATGAAGTTAATATACCTTGTGTGCGAAGCACTACTAGGTATAAAAAGGCAGTAGAGTGTTAACTACTTGCCCGTAAATCTTGCTTGTTTGTTATTCGATTTGCGTAATTTTTGGCAGGAGTATACTACATACTATTGGGAAGTATCTCACAAAATTTCATTGAAATACATTCTTCAAATTCCAAGCAATCGCTTTTGAAAATAGCAGAGCTTTTATGCTAAAAAGTGGGCGGCGCCACGCCTACTTCACCAAAATCCACAAAATTTGTATACAGTTTAGTTTTGGTTAAAAAGCTTATTATGTGCGTAAAATCTTATTTAAATAACTTATACAATTATGGAAATATCGCGATTTTAATTTTACGAAGAAATTTTTTAGAACTGTGTTCAAAAAGTGGGCATGTCCGTTCACCGATTTTGTTTATTTTTACAGCAAAGAGTTAGCTTTATATGTTGAACACTTTCTCTAAATATCGTTCCAATAAGTCAATTTTTACCGGAGTTATGGCATGTAAAGTTTTGTGGAATAATCCCCCATAAAGGGGCGGGGCCACTCCCATTTTCCAAAAATTTTGTGCTTTCGACTTTCTTTGCCCACGAACACTTCAGAGGTGAAATAGAAATGATATACAGCTAGTTTAAGCAAAGTTATAGCATATACAATATATCTATGATCCTTTTCAAAATCTTTCGTATAAAATTGGGCGTGGACCTAACCCGATTTCAATAATTTTTTTTCGAAATATTGCTTGTATTAATATAAATATGTGTGCTGAATTTTGTTTTGCTATCTTGAGCGGTTTTTGATTTATGATAAATAATATTTCCAAACTTGACTATATCAAAAGTGGGCGGTACCACGCCCCTTTTTAAAATTTTTTTCAAAAATGTATTTGTTGCCTTAACGCTAAAGTGCATACCAAATATTATCCTTATAGGTGTATTATGTACTGAATAATCACTCTTTTTGTATTTTCGAAAATATTATATATATAGAAAGAGGGCGTGGCTTTTAACCGATTTTGCCTATTTTCAATAGCGCTCGGAGATAAGTGAAAAGGAACCTACATACCAAATTTCATTGAGATATCTCAAGATTTACTCAAGTTATCGTGTTCACAGACGGACGGACGGACGGACGGACGGACGGACGGACATGGCTCAATCAATTTCTCTTTTCCTCCTGAACATTTTGATATATATAAGTCAATATCTATCTCGATTCGTTTATGCCGTTACATACTACCGTTAGGCCAATGAAGTTAATATACCTTGTGTGCGAAGCACTACTAGGTATAAAAAAGGCAGTAGAGTGTTAACTACTTGCCCGTAAATCTTGCTTGTTTGTTATTCGATTTGCGTAATTTTTGGCAGGAGTATACTACATACTATTGGGAAGTATCTCACAAAATTTCATTGAAATACATTCTTCAAATTCCAAGCAATCGCTTTTGAAAATAGCAGAGCTTTTATGCTAAAAAGTGGGCGGCGCCACGCCTACTTCACCAAACTCCACAAAATTTGTATACAGTTTAGTTTTGGTTAAAAAGCTTATTATGTGTGTAAAATCTTATTTAAATAACTTATACAATTATGGAAATATCGCGATTTTAATTTTACGAAGAAATTTTTTAGAACTGTGTTCAAAAAGTGGGCGTGTCCGTTCACCGATTTTGTTTATTTTTACAGCAAAGAGTTAGCTTTATATGTTGAACACTTTCTCTAAATATCGTTCCAATAAGTCAATTTTTACCGGAGTTATGGCATGTAAAGTTTTGTGGAATAATCCCCCATAAAGGGGCGGGGCCACTCCCATTTTCCAAAAATTTTGTGCTTTCGACTTTCTTTGCCCACGAACACTTCAGAGGTGAAATAGAAATGATATACAGCTAGTTTAAGCAAAGTTATAGCATATACAATATATCTATGATCCTTTTCAAAATCTTTCGTATAAAATTGGGCGTGGACCTAACCCGATTTCAATAATTTTTTTTCGAAATATTGCTTGTATTAATATAAATATGTGTGCTGAATTTTGTTTTGCTATCTTGAGCGGTTTTTGATTTATGATAAATAATATTTCCAAACTTGACTATATCAAAAGTGGGCGGTACCACGCCCCTTTTTAAAATTTTTTTCAAAAATGTATTTGTTGCCTTAACGCTAAAGTGCATACCAAATATTATCCTTATAGGTGTATTATGTACTGAATAATCACTCTTTTTGTATTTTCGAAAATATTATATATATAGAAAGAGGGCGTGGCTTTTAACCGATTTTGCCTATTTTCAATAGCGCTCGGAGATAAGTGAAAAGGAACCTACATACCAAATTTCATTGAGATATCTCAAGATTTACTCAAGTTATCGTGTTCACAGACGGACGGACGGACGGACGGACGGACATGGCTCAATCAATTTCTCTTTTCCTCCTGAACATTTTGATATATATAAGTCAATATCTATCTCGATTCGTTTATGCCGTTACATACTACCGTTAGGCCAATGAAGTTAATATACCTTGTGTGCGAAGCACTACTAGGTATAAAAAGGCAGTAGAGTGTTAACTACTTGCCCGTAAATCTTGCTTGTTTGTTATTCGATTTGCGTAATTTTTGGCAGGAGTATACTACATACTATTGGGAAGTATCTCACAAAATTTCATTGAAATACATTCTTCAAATTCCAAGCAATCGCTTTTGAAAATAGCAGAGCTTTTATGCTAAAAAGTGGGCGGCGCCACGCCTACTTCACCAAAATCCACAAAATTTGTATACAGTTTAGTTTTGGTTAAAAAGCTTATTATGTGCGTAAAATCTTATTTAAATAACTTATACAATTATGGAAATATCGCGATTTTAATTTTACGAAGAAATTTTTTAGAACTGTGTTCAAAAAGTGGGCATGTCCGTTCACCGATTTTGTTTATTTTTACAGCAAAGAGTTAGCTTTATATGTTGAACACTTTCTCTAAATATCGTTCCAATAAGTCAATTTTTACCAAAGTTATGGCATGTAAAGTTTTGTGGAATAATCCCCCATAAAGGGGCGGGGCCACTCCCATTTTCCAAAAATTTTGTGCTTTCGACTTTCTTTGCCCACGAACACTTCAGAGGTGAAATAGAAATGATATACAGCTAGTTTAAGCAAAGTTATAGCATATACAATATATCTATGATCCTTTTCAAAATCTTTCGTATAAAATTGGGCGTGGACCTAACCCGATTTCAATAATTTTTTTTCGAAATATTGCTTGTATTAATATAAATATGTGTGCTGAATTTTGTTTTGCTATCTTGAGCGGTTTTTGATTTATGATAAATAATATTTCCAAACTTGACTATATCAAAAGTGGGCGGTACCACGCCCCTTTTTAAAATTTTTTTCAAAAATGTATTTGTTGCCTTAACGCTAAAGTGCATACCAAATATTATCCTTATAGGTGTATTATGTACTGAATAATCACTCTTTTTGTATTTTCGAAAATATTATATATATAGAAAGAGGGCGTGGCTTTTAACCGATTTTGCCTATTTTCAATAGCGCTCGGAGATAAGTGAAAAGGAACCTACATACCAAATTTCATTGAGATATCTCAAGATTTACTCAAGTTATCGTGTTCACAGACGGACGGACGGACGGACGGACGGACGGACGGACGGACATGGCTCAATCAATTTCTCTTTTCCTCCTGAACATTTTGATATATATAAGTCAACATCTATCTCGATTCGTTTATGCCGTTACATACTACCGTTAGGCCAATGAAGTTAATATACCTTGTGTGCGAAGCACTACTAGGTATAAAAAGGCAGTAGAGTGTTAACTACTTGCCCGTAAATCTTGCTTGTTTGTTATTCGATTTGCGTAATTTTTGGCAGGAGTATACTACATACTATTGGGAAGTATCTCACAAAATTTCATTGAAATACATTCTTCAAATTCCAAGCAATCGCTTTTGAAAATAGCAGAGCTTTTATGCTAAAAAGTGGGCGGCGCCACGCCTACTTCACCAAAATCCACAAAATTTGTATACAGTTTAGTTTTGGTTAAAAAGCTTATTATGTGTGTAAAATCTTATTTAAATAACTTATACAATTATGGAAATATCGCGATTTTAATTTTACGAAGAAATTTTTTAGAACTGTGTTCAAAAAGTGGGCGTGTCCGTTCACCGATTTTGTTTATTTTTACAGCAAAGAGTTAGCTTTATATGTTGAACACTTTCTCTAAATATCGTTCCAATAAGTCAATTTTTACCGGAGTTATGGCATGTAAAGTTTTGTGGAATAATCCCCCATAAAGGGGCGGGGCCACTCCCATTTTCCAAAAATTTTGTGCTTTCGACTTTCTTTGCCCACGAACACTTCAGAGGTGAAATAGAAATGATAAACAGCTAGTTTAAGCAAAGTTATAGCATATACAATATATCTATGATCCTTTTCAAAATCTTTCGTATAAAATTGGGCGTGGACCTAACCCGATTTCAATAATTTTTTTTCGAAATATTGCTTGTATTAATATAAATATGTGTGCTGAATTTTGTTTTGCTATCTTGAGCGGTTTTTGATTTATGATAAATAATATTTCCAAACTTGACTATATCAAAAGTGGGCGGTACCACGCCCCTTTTTAAAATTTTTTTCAAAAATGTATTTGTTGCCTTAACGCTAAAGTGCATACCAAATATTATCCTTATAGGTGTATTATGTACTGAATAATCACTCTTTTTGTATTTTCGAAAATATTATATATAGAAAGAGGGCGTGGCTTTTAACCGATTTTGCCTATTTTCAATAGCGCTCGGAGATAAGTGAAAAGGAACCTACATACCAAATTTCATTGAGATATCTCAAGATTTACTCAAGTTATCGTGTTCACAGACGGACGGACGGACGGACGGACGGACGGACGGACATGGCTCAATCAATTTCTCTTTTCCTCCTGAACATTTTGATATATATAAGTCAATATCTATCTCGATTCGTTTATGCCGTTACATACTACCGTTAGGCCAATGAAGTTAATATACCTTGTGTGCGAAGCACTACTAGGTATAAAAATGAATGTGTGTCTGTGTGTTCTTTATGGGCGTCCAAAGTACTCAACCGATTTTTATGAAATTTTCACAGTATATTCTTGAGATCATGGGTTAAAGCATAGGCTATATTAATTTTTGGAAAAGTGGGCGATGCCTCTGAACATATTTGGTCTAAGTTAATGATTTTTGGATATGTGTGTCCTTTGGTCAAGATTTATGTAATTTTGGAAAAGTGGGCGGTGCCACGCCCACATTTTTTGTGTTTTGTTTGTACTTCAATAATGTCCAAAGTTTATGGTCGGTGGCGGTGCCACGCCCACATTTTTTGTGTTTTGTTTGTACTTCAATAATGTCCAAAGTTTATGGTCGATCTCTTTTAAACTTTCAAGATTGGTTCAGAAGATTGTTGTGTACGATTTAGGCTATATCAATTTTTTTTAAAGTAGGCGGTGCCACGCCCCCAGGCTATATAAAAATTAAATTCTTCATAGCTCTGAACATATTTGGTCTAAATTAATGATTTCTGGATATGTGTGTCCTTTAGTCACGATTTATGTAATTTTGGAAAAGTGGGCGGTGCCACGCCCACATTTTTTGTGTTTTGTTTGTACTTCAATAATGTCCAAAGTTTATGGTCGATCTCTTTTAAACTTTCAAGATTGGTTAAGAAAATTGTTGTGTACGATTCAGGCTATATCAATTTTTGGAAAAGTAGCCAGTGCCACGCCCCCAGGCTATATAAAATTTAAATTCTTCATAACTCTGAACATATTGGGTCTAAATTAAAGATTTTTGGTAATGTGTGTCCTTTAGTCAAGATGTATATAATTTTGGAAAAGTGGGCGGTGCCACGCCCACATTTTTTGTGTTTTGTTTGTTCTTCAATAATGTCCAAAGTTTATGGTCGATCTCTTTTAAACTGTCAAGATTGGTTCAGAAGATTGTTGTGTACGATTTAGGCTATATCAATTTTTGGAAAAGTAGGCGGTGCCACGCCCCCAGGCTATATAAAATTTAAATTCTTCATAGCTCTGAACATATTTGGTCTAAATTAATGATTTCGGGATATGTGTGTCCTTTGGTCAAGATTTATGTAATTTTGGAAAAGTGGGCGGTGCCACGCCCCTTTTTTTGTGTTTTGTTTGTACTTCAATAATGTCCAAGGTTTATGGTCGATCTCTTTTAAACTTTCAAGATTGGTTCAGAAGATTGTTGTGTACGATTTAGGCTATATCAATTTTTGGAAAAGTAGGCGGTGCCACGCCCCCAGGCTATATAAAATTTAAATCATCATAACTTTGAATATTTTTGGTCTAAACTAATGATTTTTGGATATGTGTGTCCCTTGGTCAAGAATTATATAATTTTGGAAATGTGGGCCGTGCCACGCCCACATTTTTTGTATTCAGTGCTTTGTTTGTAATTCAATAATGTCCAAAGTTTATGGTTGATCTGTTTTAAACTTGGGTACGACATACATAGGCTACATTTGTAAATTCTTTGGAAAAGTGGGAAGTTCCAGGACCACAATATTTCAATTCGTTATATCCCTGAATGTATTTGCTTTAGTGACATTTTAACGTTCTTAAATCTTAATTAAAGCACTTAATTTTTTTTGTTTGTTATTGCCGTTCATACATATCCAGAGTATTATAGGTAGATATAGGATATAATTAAATAAGTACTAACAATACATCTGCTCAGCAGCGCATAATGGTTTTTGTCATACCCATTGAGTTCAAAAGATCCGTTTTTTGAGTTGGACATACCAAAGACTTTAAAGCCAGAAACATTGGATATCCTAAAGCACTGCAATAAATGGAATGTTAAAAGTTAAAGAAAAATATTTGAAAATGTATTTCTATGGAAGTCACTGGTCAGGCAGAACAACGTCTGCCGGGTCTGCTAGTATGTATATATAGATAAGGCAAACAGCTCTATGAAAAAGCTTTTGTATAATAATTTTTTTCTTGAATTCAGATGAATCTAAAATTCACTCTAAGCGGACACAGTCATCAACACTTTTGATATGATAGCTATATTATATGAGCTTATTCTTGGGTCAGCCTTGGTCCACCTAATGGTCAATTTCTTGGAAACGGGTTCGCAGATGAACCTGAAAACTGTTCCTTGTGAAAACTCTCATCAACACCTTTAATTTGATACGTACATTGTTAAAATACATTCGGGGTATCTGGTCCACATTTCGGTCAATATCTCAGGATTCCAGAAACTTTTTTAACTTTTTCTTTCTGAAGAACCTTCGCGGGGCACAAACAAATACAATAAAAAAAAATTAGTGAAATCGGTGCAGCCGTTCTCAATTGATGAGTTACTATACATTTTTTCCCTCCATTTTTATATATATAGATAAGGCAAACAGCTCTATAAAAAAGCTTTTGTATGATAACTTTTTCCTGAATTCAGATGAATCTAAAAAGCACTCTAAGCGGACACAGTCATCAACACTTTTGATATGATAGCTATATTATATGAGCTTATTCTTGGGTCAGCCTTGGTCCACCTAATGGTCAATTTCTTGGAAACGGGTTCGCAGATGAACCTGAAAACTGTTCCTTGTGAAAACTCTCATCAACACCTTTAATTTGATATGCATATTGTTAAAATACATTCGGGGTATTTGGTCCACATTTCGGTCAATATCTCAGGATTCCAGAAACTTTTTTAACTTTTTCTTTCTGAAGAACCTTCTCGGGGCACAAACAAATACAAAAAAAAAAATTAGTGAAATCGGTCCAGCCGTTCTCAATTGATGAGTTACTATACATTTTTCAATTTCACAGTGAACACAATACCGGTTTTAATTTTGCGTTTGAAAGAACGTGCGCATAAGAAAAAATGTCACATAAAATTAATGGCGATGTATGTGAAAAATGACTTCCATCATTTTCCTGCTTTCCGACTTATTTTTATATTATACCAGGGTCACCCCTGGTCCTCATTTTTGGATATCTCGTAAGCGGGGTAGCATAGGGTCCTGAAAATCACCTATTTTTTAAACACTCATTAACACCTTTTATTCGACACCCATATCGTATAAACACCTTCTAAGGTCACCCCTGGTCCACATTTTGGTAGATATCTCGGAAAACGGGTCGCATAGGGTCTTGAAAATCACCTCTTTTTTAAATACTCATCAATACCTTTTATTTGATACCCATATTGTAGAAAACCCGTCTGGGGTCACACCTGGTCCATATTTTGGGAAATACCTCGAATACGGCGTCTTATATGGGACTAATAACTACACCATGTTCAAGCGCTCGTCAACACCTTTCATTTGATACCCATATCGTACAAACACTTTCTGGAGTCACCCCTGGTCCACATTTGGGTAAATATCTCGGAAACGGGACAACATATGGGACTCAAAACCACTCCATGTCAGAACACTCATTAATACCTTTCATTTGATACCCATATCGTACAAACACTTTCTGGAGTCACCCCTGGTCCACATTTGGGTCAATATCTCGGAAACGGGGCCCCATTTGGGACTCAAAACCACTCCATGTTACAACACTCATCAATACCTTTCATTTGATACCCATATCGTACAAACACTTTCTGGAGTCACCCCTGGTCCACATTTGGGTAGATATCTCGGAAAACGGGTCGCATAGGGTCTTGTAAATCACCTCTTTTTTAAATACTCATCAATACCTTTCATTTGATACCCATATTGTAGAAAACCCGTCTGGGGTCACACCTGGTCCATATTTTGGGAAATACCTCGAATACGGGGTCTTATATGGGACTAATAACTACACTATGTTCAAGCGCTCGTCAACACCTTTCATTTGATACCCATATCGTACAAACACTTTCTGGAGTCACCCCTGGTCCACATTTGTGTCAATATCTCGGAAACGGGACCCCATATGGGACTCAAAACCACTCCATGTTAGAACACTCATCAATACCTTTCATTTGATACCCATATCGTACAAACACTTTCTGGAGTCACCCCTGGCCCACATTTTGTGGAATATCTCCAAAACCTTCCCGGTTTCTTATACTTTTTTTGGCCATAAACCATGTCGGGCTCAATCAAAAACTACGTGCAAAATTTCGTTTAATTCGGTCCTGCCGTTCTGGAGTTATAGCGTCAGCAAGGAAAATAGGCTCCATTTTTATATATAGATAATTGAACACAGACGATGGCGCAAACAGCTAGAACCATGAAAGACAATTTCGTTTCTACTTACAAGGAGCTTATGGCTCGCGAACCAGGATATCAGCACGTAAAGATCGTGACTTATATCAGCAAAAAGATTAAACTCGTTATTTGAGCCATATGCGATGGCAAGGTCATCAGCAAAGGCTGTTACTTTACCAATAAATGCAAAGAGAAAATCGAATTTATGTATATTAAAACTAAAATTGGACCAAGAACGGAGCCCTGGGGTACTCCTAAAGTTATAGACCTGGAATCACTTAGATCATTTTCAACCTTAACTTTCTGAACTCTATTTGTTAAGTACGACGTAAACCAACTAAGAATGTTACCACGAATAAAATTATCAACCATATCGAATGCTTTAGTTATGTCAACAAAAAGACTAGCAGAACACTTTATATCGTCAATTGCCTTATATATGAAAGAAGAGAAATCAAGGAGAGCATCTTCAGTAGAGAGTCCGGATATAAAACCAAATTGCGTTGAGCTAAAGACCTTGATTCTGTTCAGATAAGATAAAATCCTATTTTTCACTGCTTTCTCAAATATTTTTGAAATTCCTAAACGAGAAAATGAAAACAAAGAAGGATGAAAAAAGGGGTTCCGCAGGGTTACATATCGAGCCTCCCTCCGCCACCAGAGGGGGATCTCCATCGTTTCGTACGCCGACGACTGCACCGTAATGGCTACGGGCAAGGGCCTTTCCGTAGACGTACTATATACGAAACTCAACAACTACCTAGGAGGCCTTTACACTGGAGCGTGAACATATGGAACAAAATTTTTTTCAAGTTTCAGAGTTCTAATATGGGTGGATAGGTGCCTAATAATAACAAAAAATACCCTTTTTTTGTTGAAATCGGTCAATGTCTTCTTCCTCCGCAGTGCCTTCAAAATTTATAAGAACGCTAAAATGTATATGGTGAAATATTCATACAATAAATAACACTACTCGACAAAAAAAACTTTCGAAGAATGAAAGTACATTTTCTTAATGTAAAATCGTTTCCTAATTCCGAATATCATATCCATTTTTCTGTGGCTGATCTAGTTTCCGAGATATCCCAATGTTTTTCATATACACAGGTACGCCAAAAGTTTGTATTTTTCATTTTTTCGATTTAAGCTGCTGAGTTATACATTATACGAAGTCCCATAAACAGTTTTTGCCTTTAACTATATAAGTATTCTTCAGTAGTTTTGCCCATATGCCAAAAACCGTTCAAAAAACTTTGAAAAAATAACGATAGTTTTTAAATTTCAGATTTATTCACTTTAAAATCAGAAAAAGTCTATGGACGAAAAAAAGTTAACCCTTTTATGTTGTAGTAAATTTAATTACGAAAATTTTAAGCGTACTAGTACAACATTATGATGTGCCCTTGCATTTATAAGCCCTGCTATATTGAAAGTCCTCAATAAAAATTTTTTGTTTTTACCCAAGAAATTTTCTGAACTGTTCCACTTTTGAATCAAATGATTGCATTTTCGGAATCAGCAGAAAATCTACATGAAAATTATGTATCAAACGTCGAGGATATGGTAAAAACAAAAAATTTGTGATTGAGGACTTTCAATATAGCAGGGCTTATAAAGTCAAAGGCACATCATAATGTTGTACTAGTACGCTTAAAATTTTCATAATTAAATTTACTATAACATAGAAGGGCTAACTTGTTTTCGTCCATAGACTTTTTCTGATTTTAAAGTGGTTAAATCTGAAATTTAAAAAAAACTTCGTTATTTTTTCAAAGTTTTTTGAACGTTTTTTGGAATAGTGGCCAAACTACTGAAGATACTTATAGAGTTAAAGGACAAAAATGTTAACGGGAATTAGTATAATATATAATTCAACAGTTTAAATCGAAAAAATTAAAAATGCAAATTTTTTACGTACCTGTATGAGGTAGTGTTTTGCAAAATTGGGAACTTTCATATTTTCACCGAAGAAATTGTAGGTCTGCCAAAACACCGCCATTAGAATTGCCACTGTCGTCTGAGTCTCACGTCCACCAAGAGGCTAAAATAATCAACGTTCGTGAGCATGCGGGGCTTTTAAGTAGGCAGTTCCTTCTGAACTGTAATATAACTAGTAATCCAAATCGCCAACTACTGGATAAAACTCCGCCCCCCAGAGAAATAAGGAAACATCTCCGAAAGCATTATGATGAGATCCGGTATCATATCTCCTTGCCGTTTGATCTGCGGGCCCTAAACGACCTCCACACTGAGTCGGTTGACAGATCCCGGCCTGTGAACCCCGTTATTGACACCCAACCAACCACCAGTTCTTGCTGAGGAAGAACGTGTCCTTTAGAGACGATGCTGGCACAACTCCGGTCTGGGTATTGTAACCGGCTAAATTCTTATTTATCCAGACTGAACGCCACCATACCAAACACATGCCCAGCATGCGGTATGGCCCCTCATGACACACAACATCTCTTTTTCTACTGAACACACACCATTATCACTCTGGTCCAACCCTGTTGAAACTGCGCGTTTCCTCGGACTCCCGTTAGAAAAGCTTGAAGACAGTATAGAGTGAACTGGCCCTTTGGGCAGGGCGAAGCAATGCTAACGACAACAACAACAACTCGGCAGGCACAATTCTTGAGGGGTTTGGCCAAAGTGTCAGTAAATAAAATAACCTGTAAATACACCCATATTTATATTTTTACATACTAGCTATTTACAATTTTAATTATTTGAAATTTTTCTCTTTCTACACTGCTAAAAATTTTAGCCTAAAGTTTAAACCATTGATTGGTTTACACAATTTTTAAACCTTTTGTGAAATAAATTCCAAACCTTTCAATCACCTACACAAATTCTCAATTTTTTGCGGTTGAGATTTAAAACTTAACTGGGATAAATAAAAATACAACAAAAGTCGTATACGCAGTGAATATGTGTAGTTTTCGCAAAATTCATGAGTGCGCCGTAGCTCAGTAGGTAGAGCATTGCGCACTGATTTGTATTTTTTTCGCGAATACGCGCCTGTAGCACGCCATGGAGTATCAGTCGTAGTTACGCGAGGTAAAGTCGACCTATCGCTTGTGTGTCTCCGAGTTTGTAGGAACGGTATCAGACGATGCCGCACTGGTAATCTCAGGATTGTCGACATATTGGCAAAGAAGGCAGCCATGTTTGAGGACAGCAACTCGAGGTCTAAAGCACGCCAGATAAGTATTCAAAGTTGGCAAAACAGATGGAACATATCCAATAACGGTCGCTGGACATACCGCTGTATACCAGATATTAAAACTTGGGTAGCGAGAATACACGGAGAGGTAGATTTCCATCTGACTCAATTCTTAAGACTGAAGAAAAGAGCAAACAAACACGGAGAACAAGAGGCGAGCTGGAAACACGGCCTTCCAACCACCTAGTTTAACGAACAAAGGCGCCGATTGGAGATGCAGCCTCCACTGTCCTCACCTGCAAACATATTTTTAAGCGTATGTAAGTATCTCAAACATGGGTGGAAACACGGACTTCCAGCCGCCTGGTCCACGTGACACAAACAAGAAGGAGCAGATTGGAGAGGCGGCCCCTCATTGCATTGCTTTGTAACTGAATATGTTGTGAGTATAATGGATTATTTATAAACGTACTGAAATATTATAGATGCGGGCCGGAAACACGGCCACTCCAACCCGCTAGATGCAGAAGATCTAGTGAGACAAATTAAGCGAGTAGATGTAGTGTAAGTACATGCCTATATAGCTACATCTATATAGTTTTGGTAGTTGGACTAGGACGACTTTCTTTGATCAATACTCCAGATTGTATGAATGAAAAATCTAAGAAAACATCCCCAGCTAAGAACTGAAATAGTACATTAACGCTGACCAACTGACGTTGACACTTGTGATCGGTACATGACGGTAGGAATTTTAGTGTGTTAAAGACTCAGTCTGACTGTGAGCCGTTCGCTGCATTCTGCTCTGAAAAAAAAAACACACATACATATCAGCAAAGCAGCCAAACAAGATTTCTATATAGTTTCGCTGCCTTACCGAGCCCAACGATTCCCAAACTTCATCCACTTACACTTCTTATACTCTTACAAGCAGCAATGTTTTTGCTTAGAGCTCTTACAAAATGAATGCATGAGCTCATGCAACATAAATTAACCGCAAAGCGTGAAAGCCTACCTCAATTTTAAATTTTTGTTTTGCTTGACATATCAATTTGACGTTTGTAACCAGCTGGCACGTGGTTTGTTTATGCGAGAGTTTCTCACTCAGGTAAATTTATTTCGTTTGGAAACAAAAAGTCGGCTATGTTCGAACGGTAAAAAAAGCAGTGCGATTATATTACTTTGGGCTGTTACAAACCATTTGATATTACATCATCAATGTCTCGAAGAGGAATTGTATTTCTTGCATCGTTTTCAATCATTCTCAGATGAATATGTTTTTTTATTGCGTGCTCTCTTTGTCAACATTTCTCACACGTGAAGACAGTATTAATCCATGATGATTATTGAAACAAACTACAAGAAGAGCACATAATCAAACAGAAATTTAATAAACGAAATAAACGTTATGTACCAATAACACATTGATTTAAGAAAATTCTAGTAGGTTATGTGTAAAATCCTCAGACTGAACCCTCCAAGAGGGTGCCGACTGGTAATGGATACTACAGTTCTTCCGGACAGGTTGGTACATAGTATTCTCCTGTCAGGAAGGTATCCAGCTAAGGTCAGCAATCACAGCCATACGTCTTAGCTCCCTCAATAGCCCTAACGCATTGATGTGATTCCTGACAATGGATTCAAATAAAAAAAACTATTAAAACAAACAAAAAACAAAAGGAGGCCGACACTCCAACAAGGTCGGAGGGGAGAGCCCCTATAGGTAACGGTGCTCGTGCGATGCAGGGTGCCTCGACCAGTCGCGCAGCGGCGGTCAGGGAGAAAGCACGAAGGCTCCAGGCGATGCCGGAGTCTGGTGCAGTGTCGAAGGTAGCAGCTGCGGGTGAGGGAGGGGTCACTAAGGGAGCTTAGGCTGCTGGCGGAGGCGTACCCAGTAAGCGGTTCAATACTGGGCCAAACGTCGAGGCCGGCGCGCTCGCCCCGAGGTATCGCTTTCCTACACCCACGGCGTTTAGCAAGGCCAGCGAGAGCCCAAAGGTAGGTAGTGTGCGGTCTTGGCATAGCCACACTGCGCTTAGTATACTGAGGAGATCCTGGCATAAGCCAGATCTACTAACCAGTCCGCTGCCTGAGAGTTGAGGGCCGAGCTAGAGATGTTGCTCCGGAATTTGACGGTAGTTGTCCGCCAGAGAAAAGAGGGGCCGAGAAACGCAACAGGTTCATGGAGGCTGGGTCAGGCGCCTCTAATCCTAAAAGGACTAGAGGCCTAGGCCCCACGTTTGCGGAAGTTGCTAAAGGTAGCATACTTCTTGGGGTCTTTGACTCGAACCACGAGGGAGAGAGGCGATTCCGGTCTAACTGGGGCTGGGTGCGGGCAGAGATGGCTACCCACTAGGTCAGCGTCTTGGCCGAATTTCCTGGTCCCATCCCCTCCTGGAAAGAAGTGGGGTGGTTTCAGGGTTCGGTGAGGGTGGTGGCCTGTGGGGATTCGAGGTCGGCTGCCATGTACAAAAGTGCAGTGGGTATGATGGAGGCGGTCTACCCTGGTGCGATCATCAGGGCGGTGGATCTCAGTGAGATCCCATGTAGACCTAGGACAAGGGTTTGGATCCCAGCCAAACCGGAGGAGCCAGAAAAGTTCCTTGAAGTTTTCAGGGCCTTCAATCCGGATCTTCCAACCACAAATTGGAGGATTCTTAGGTTACAGACGAGCTCTAAGGCTACGCGTCAGGCGATCCTGATGCTTAATAAAGAAACTATACCTCTCCTGGAAAGGACGGATAGTATGGTAAACTTTGGTTTTGTGCAGGTCAAAGTTAAGGTCTCCTCCAATGACCTAAAGTCAGTGCAGGACCTGGAGCTGTGCGTAGGGTCCTGGAGAAAGCTAAGGAGCACATAATCGTTGGAACGCTCTAAACTCTGTTACTCTTTGATTTTATTTTACAATAGGATATCTGTATATGCAATAGGGGTCAGGAGCCCACGTTTATTACTAAAAATAGAAGAGAGGTGCTGGACGTTACGCTCTGCTCGAGAGGCGCCGAAGGCATGGTCGGAAAATGGATGGCTTACGATGAGCACTGCTTTTTCGACCATCGCTATATTCGCTTTGATGTGGAAAGTGTACCGTCCACCTATTCCCCATATAGAAATCTTAAGAATGCCAACTGCCAAACGTGCAGAGAGGAACTGGACAAGTACCTTTCCGACCATCATCCCGATGCACCCAGGGATACTAAAGAAATATATGACATGGTGGACAATTTCACCAAGGCATGTCAAGTGGCTTTAGATAAAGCCTGTCCTATTAAAAGGGCTAGGAGTAAGCAAAAACCAGCCTGGTGGGACCCGGAGCTAGACAGGTATAGGAAGCTATGCAGACAAGCTTATAATAGTGCTAAAGCCTCTGAGGAAGCCTCAAAGTGGGAGGCGTATAAGGTGCATCTGAGGAAATAAAAAGGGGAACTCAGGAAATCTAAAAGAACCTCCTGGAGGGATTTTTGTAGTGGGATAGAATCTGTATTACAAGGTTCTAGGTTATGGAAGATCCTATCAAAAGCACCTCGCAGTGAAATGGGGTGTTTGAAAAGGCCGGATGGGTCATGGACTTATACGGGGGAAGAAACGTTGCAACTCCTCCTTGGTACCCACTTTCCAGATGCGGAAAACGAGTATAGGTACGGTGCAGTGAAATAACGCCCAAGGAAATAACGCCCATGGACGTTATTTCCCATTCAAAAAGGAAATAACGCCCATGGGCCTTATTTCCTTTTTAAATGGAAATATCGCCCATCTGCAAAAAGAAATAAAGCCCATGGCTCTTATTTCCTTTTTAAAAGAGAAATAACGCCCACAGGATTTTACGCGAGCGACACGAACTTTTGATTAGCATTTTTTTCACAAATGACCCTGTGAGAAAAGAGTGGGAAACGTGGCACGCGGAAGGACATCACCGTGGCGGTAGCCACGGCTATGGCACACACCCGGAGTTGGAATGGCGTAGCCCAGGGTTATTTTTTAAAGCGCGGCCGAAGGCCGCCTACGTGGAAAGGTGTCCTGCACATAAAAAACGTGGATGGGGCCCCGAATTGGGGATCTGACCAGGGTCAATTTTCGGGTTTTCACTAATAACTTTTCACAGAAACAAAATATTGCTATTCCCCCTTCGGATTATAGTTACGGAGGTCCGATCCACGATTTTTAAGTGCAGAACACCTTTCCGCATAGGCGGCCTTCGGCCGCGCTTCAAAAAATAACCCTGGGCTACGCCATTCCAACTCCGGGTGTGTGCCATAGCCGTGGCTACCGCCACGGTGATGTCCTTCCGCGTGCCACGTTTCCCACTTTGATTAACGTGAAATTTTTGTGTAACTATTCAATAAAATACAAAAAGAATTAGAATATTATTGTTTCATTAAAAAAAAGGAAAGAGCAATAAGGCCTTTAAGACTTTATTTCTCTTTCGAAGTGTAATAAAGCCTTGTTTGAAAAAAAGGCCTTATTTCACTTTCAATAGTGTAATAAAGCCTTAAAGGGCTTATTTCACAAGGCGCTATTGCACCCCGCCTTATAAAAACATAACAAATATGTTAAAATTTATTGAAATAAAAAAAACCATATACTTGATTCTTGAATCAGCTTGTTTTAATTCGTTTTTAACGTCCGTGGGCTTTATTTCTCTTCGAAAAAGGAAATAACACCCATCAGTAAAAGGTGATAACACCCATGGGCTTTATTTCCTTTTTTCCTTGGGCGTTATTTCACTGCACCGTATAGGTACCTTACAGATGCGGGTCAGGAAGTATTTGACCCAGGGCAGTACCTCACTAAGGAAATAATTGTATGGGCCATTGGATCATTTAAGCCATTCAAAGCATCGGGGCTAGACGGTCTAGCACCTATACAGCTCAGCTTCAGCAATCCACGGAGCAGGTTATCCCGTGGTTGCAGGCTATATACATATAAGGGTGTGCTCACATTTTGTTATATTTCCAACTCTTGGAAAAGCTCCAGGGTAATCTTTATACCTAAGGCGGGTAGAATATCTCCCGTTTGCCCAAAATATTTCAGACCGATAAATCAGGCGTCCTTCCAACTCAAGGTATTGGAGCGGCTCATGGAACTGCCCCTCACGGAGTAATTAGAGAGTAAACTCGTAGCATCGTAGCATGCATATATGAAAGGTAGATCCTCAGACACAGCGTTACATGAAATTGTCACACACATAGAAAAATCATTTTCAAATAAAGAATTTACATTAATAGCCTTCCTGGATATTGAGGGGGCATTTAACAACGTCACGCCGGAGGCAGTCACGGTAGCTCTGACGGTATTGGGTATTGAACCTCGGCTGCTGTCTCTTGTGCACCAAATGGTGTCAAGCAGGAGGGTGCAAGCGGATCTAGGCGGAGTATGAGTAGACAAGGTCGTCAACAGAGGCACGCCGCAAGGTGGGATCCTCTCCCCTCTTCTATGGGTAGCCACAGTCAACGGACTCCTGGAAACTCTGGGGAAAGAGGGGGGACTAAGGTCATAGCCTATGCGGACGACCTTGCGGTGGTGGTGAGTGGTAAATACCCACAAACGCTTTGTGACATTATGCAGAGAAATCTAAGGTCTAGGTGTTAACCTGGGCCAAACGGAGCTGGTCCTGTTCACTAACAAATACAAAATTCCGACGCTGCAGTTACCAGTATTAGGCAAAACTACCCTCAAACTTGGCGACTGCGCTAATTACCTGGGTATTATCTTAGATAAAAAACTTTCCTGGAAAGAGAATATCCAGGAGCGTGCTAGAAAGGCATTGGTAGCCTTATACTCCTGTAAGGGTGCCGTAGGACAAAAGTGGGGATTGACTCCTAAAGTTACTGGCTCTATACCACTGGTGGATGCGGCTGGAGAAAAATTCCAATATAACCTTATTGCAGAGAGTGCAGAGAAGTGGTGCTCATATGTGCCAGTGGGGCGCTACGTACAACAGCAGCGGACGCGCTGAATGCAATCCTAAATATTTTACCGATTGATTTAAGTGGTAAACTAGCTGCGGCCAGTTCCGCAATGCGACTTAGGAATCTACCTGGATGAGGTTCCCCTAGTGTAGGTCCCTCATCCATCCTTAACATTCTGCCCGTGTACAGCTCGGATTACTGTACACCGAAGTACTGTTTTGAGAAAAAATTCTATATCACGATTCCGGAGAGGGAATACTGTGACATCGGACCGTCCCTGGATGACGGCTCAATTCACATTTACACAGATGGTTCAAAACTTGATGACAAATTGGGAGGTGGGTTTTAGACTGCCTGACTACTGTAGTGTCTTTCAGGCGGAAGTGGCCGCGATACAGGAAGCTGTAGAGCATCTGAAGACAGTGGACATCAACAACTGTGATGTCTACATCTTCTCTGATAGTCAAACAGCTCTCAAGGCGCTGGGGGCAAGTACATACAATTCCATTACTGTGGAGGGCTGGCGCAAATCACTCAACGAGATGGCTGAGCAACTCTCGATTCACCTGGTATGGGTGCCGGGACACAGGGACATACCGGGAAATAAGATGGCAGGCGAGCTTGCTAGAGGGGGCATAGCGGCTCCGCTTTCACAGTCCAGGAAGTGTTTAGGAATGCCGCTCGCGACTAGTAAGCTCTGAAGAAGGCATAAGTTCCTCCAAGATACAAGTGACAGGTGGGATAAGATCGGTACCTGCTGTCATGCAAAGTTCATATGGCCGGAGATCAGCGCGAGTAGGTCGGAAGATCAGGAAACGTCAGTATACGACAAGGTACTACGAAGTGTTAGTCAACAGGATGGAGAAACGTTTTTTTGGACGTACCTGGTGGAACAGGCAAAACCTTTTTGACTCGCCTCCTACTGGCTGAAGTAAGAAGGCTTGGTAAATTAGCAAAAGCAGTCGCTTCTTCGGGTATTGCTGCGACTCTTCTTCCTGGAGGAAAAATCGCTCATACTTAAAATACCATTGAACCTCGAAACAAGTGGGACTACAGTTTGTGCCATATCTCGAAACAGTGAAAAGGTAAAGATTCTTGCAGAGTACAGAATAATAGTTTGGGATGAGTTCACGATGGCACATAAGAAGGCCGTGGAAGCAGTAGATCGCATTCTTCAAGACATTCTACGTAACGATCACATCATGGGAAAAGTGACGGTTCTATTTTGTGGTGACTTCCGTCAAACTCTTCCCGTCGTAACTCGCGGAACTAGAGCTTATGAGGTCGCGGCATGTCTGTAACGGTCTGTTCTCTGGCCACGGGCACAGAAGGGTTCCATTCCCGAATCAAATGGGTTAGCAGCATTGCCAGAAAATCTCTATACTATTGTTCCATCAATGGACGAGCTTTTTACTTCAGTTTATGGAGAGATATATCAGATAACTCGTCAGAACAACACTTGGCTTTGTGAGCGAGCAATACTTGCACCATAAAATTATCAAGCAGCGGCCACAAATCAAAGTGTCTTACAAAAAATTGATGGAGAAGCATTCCCATACACGTCAATCATTGTTTAAGACAGAACCGATACTACAGAAGAACCAATACTACTAGTTACCGAGTAGAGTTTCTTAACTCTCTTTCAGCACCCGGACTACCAGCGCATAACATCGTTTTAAAAGTGGGTATTCCGATTACATTGCTTCGAAACCAAAGATATGTAATGGAACCAGTAAACGCTTCGAAATTATGTGATAGAAACGGAAATTCTAACGGGTTGTGGATCAGGTGAAGTAGTTTTCATACCACGAATACCCATAATACCAAACAATTATCCCTTTCAATTCAAACGTGTTCAGTTTCCCGTCAGTGTATGTTTCTCAATGACAATAAATAAGTCGCAGGGTCAGACACTCCGAGCAGCTGGTATCGACCTTAGGACTAATTGCTTTTAATAATTTGTAATTTGTGTAGAACTTCAAATATTGTGTACAAGGAATTCTATAATTTATGTTCTTTATATTGGAAAAATAAATGGTATTAGAGTCGTTTTTGATTCAACTTTAAGCTTTATCAGTCAGATGAAAACTTTTTTTGTGATCGAAATTTGGGCTTATCGAGCAGACAAACTTTAAAGCTTATATGATTTTAGGATTTTATTCTTTGCTAACCCAAAAAAAATAATAAACTATACGCATACGAAGTTGCGGGCACTACAACGTATTGGGAAAATTTAATAAAAATCGACAATAAACTTTGTACATTATTGAAGCACGAACAAAAAAATGTGGGCATGATTTGGGTCAGATATAAAAATCTTGACTAATTAAAATTTGGAAAATACAAAAAATCCTGTGACTAATCTCTAAAGAGGGCGATCCCGGATCAATTTTTCATAAGTAAATTTTATATGGGTGTAAGTAAATTTTAGTTTTGACCGAATAATCGCATTTTTTGCAGGGAAGATATAGGCATAGATTTTGGTCCATGAGATATCGCAAAAAACTTTTTATTCTTTGCTAACCCAAAAAAAATAATAAACTATACGCATACGAAGTTGCGGGCACTACAACGTATTGGGAAAATTTAATAAAAATCGACAATAAACTTTGTACATTATTGAAGCACGAACAAAAAAATGTGGGCATGATTTGGGTCAGATATAAAAATCTTGACTAATTAAAATTTGGAAAATACAAAAAATCCTGTGACTAATCTCTAAAGAGGGCGATCCCGGATCAATTTTTCATAAGTAAATTTTATATGGGTGTAAGTAAATTTTAGTTTTGACCGAATAATCGCATTTTTTGCAGGGAAGATATAGGCATAGATTTTGGTCCATGAGATATCGCAAAAAACTTTTTATTCTTTGCTAACCCAAAAAAAATAATAAACTATACGCATACGAAGTTGCGGGCACTACAACGTATTGGGAAAATTTAATAAAAATCGACAATAAACTTTGTACATTATTGAAGCACGAACAAAAAATGTGGGCATGATTTGGGTCAGATATAAAAATCTTGACTAATTAAAATTTGGAAAATACAAAAAATCCTGTGACTAATCTCTAAAGAGGGCGATCCCGGATCAATTTTTCATAAGTAAATTTTATATGGGTGTAAGTAAATTTTAGTTTTGACCGAATAATCGCATTTTTTGCAGGGAAGATATAGGAATAGATTTTGGTCCATGAGATATCGCAAAAAACTTTGCATCGTGTTGAAACTAAAATTGATTCTCTTTAGCTGGCTTGACTTTAGAAGCCAGCTATTGTTATCATCGGCTTCAATTTGTACCACTTCAGCAGGCGAACTTCAGGAGGGCTAAAATTATCTTTATGAAAAGTATCTCCATGATCTAAGAAAGAAAAATCCGCTACATCAGTACTAGACTCTCTTGGTGAAATGCCACCAATCGCAGTATCTGTTAAACCAGTTTTGCGACATCCCAGGGCCGTGCGCAGGAATTAGCCTTGGGGGGGTTTAAGTTTGATTTGCATTCGCATAAATTTTTACCTAAGATAAACATATTTGCTGAAACAGATACCCACACTAAAGCGTATCACGGTGTATGGAGGAAAAAAAAGTTGAAAATGTTCCCCCCCCAGTTTGAACACTTACCTTATGAGGTTTTCAAAAAAATTTTTTTTCATTTTTTTGTCACCCTGTAAAAACAGCGAAATTTGATTTTTTTCTATAATTTCTATATTTTACGTTCGATTTTCAAAAATAATACATTTTTGGAAAGGTATTGACTAATGCAATATTTCATCCATAGAAACTATTACTCCATCATGTCAAGTTCAGCTTTTATTTTAGTTTTACTAAAACCAACACCCTGTATTTGAAAAAAAAAAATAGTTTTCTGAAAACTAAAAAACAAAGAATACTTACCTGCATATACATATATGGACGAAATCTGACACGGGTTAAACCCTTTACAACGATATTTCGCTGTTTTTACAGGGAGCCGAAAAAAAAAATTTTCCATTTTTGAAATCACCAACAAGTAAGCATTCGAACCAGGGGGGAACATTTCAAACTTTTTTTGGCGATACGCTCTAACCCACACCCACACATCATAAATTTAAATGTTCTTTAACCTTTCTGAAACTGCATACTCTGATGCCTAAAATTATACCCAAGAAAATTTTTTTGATGGTACACATTTTTCTGTATTTGATAGAGAATTAGTGATATGGTGGCATATCCAAGCCAACCAAAAGTACCTAAAAGACTATTTTCGGAGCCATAAAAATCGACAATAAACTTTGTACATTATTGAAGCACGAACAAAAAAATGTGGGCATGATTTGGGTCAGATATCAAAATCTTGACTAATTAAAATTTGGAAAATACAAAAAATCCTGTGACTAATCTCTAAAGAGGGCGATCCCGGATCAATTTTTCATAAGTAAATTTTATATGGGTGTAAGTAAATTTTAGTTTTGACCGAATAATCGCATTTTTTGCAGGGAAGATATAGGCATAGATTTTGGTCCATGAGATATCGCAAAAAACTTTTTATTCTTTGCTAACCCAAAAAAAATAATAAACTATACGCATACGAAGTTGTGGGCACTACAACGTATTGGGAAAATTTAATAAAAATCGACAATAAACTTTGTACATTATTGAAGCACGAACAAAAAAATGTGGGCATGATTTGGGTCAGATATAAAAATCTTGACTAATTAAAATTTGGAAAATACAAAAAATCCTGTGACTAATCTCTAAAGAGGGCGATCCCGGATCAATTTTTCATAAGTAAATTTTATATGGGTGTAAGTAAATTTTAGTTTTGACCGAATAATCGCATTTTTTGCAGGGAAGATATAGGCATAGATTTTGGTCCATGAGATATCGCAAAAAACTTTTTATTCTTTGCTAACCCAAAAAAAATAATAAACTATACGCATACGAAGTTGCGGGCACTACAACGTATTGGGAAAATTTAATAAAAATCGACAATAAACTTTGTACATTATTGAAGCACGAACAAAAAATGTGGGCATGATTTGGGTCAGATATAAAAATCTTGACTAATTAAAATTTGGAAAATACAAAAAATCCTGTGACTAATCTCTAAAGAGGGCGATCCCGGATCAATTTTTCATAAGTAAATTTTATATGGGTGTAAGTAAATTTTAGTTTTGACCGAATAATCGCATTTTTTGCAGGGAAGATATAGGAATAGATTTTGGTCCATGAGATATCGCAAAAAACTTTGCATCGTGTTGAAACTAAAATTGATTATCTTTAGCTGGCTTGACTTTAGAAGCCAGCTATTGTTATCATCGGCTTCAATTTGTACCACTTCAGCAGGCGAACTTCAGGAGGGCTAAAATTATCTTTATGAAAAGTATCTCCATGATCTAAGAAAGAAAAATCCGCTACATCAGTACTAGACTCTCTTGGTGAAATGCCACCAATCGCAGTATCTGTTAAACCAGTTTTGCGACATCCCAGGGCCGTGCGCAGGAATTAGCCTTGGGGGGGTTTAAGTTTGATTTGCATTCGCATAAATTTTTACCTAAGATAAACATATTTGCTGAAACAGATACCCACACTAAAGCGTATCACGGTGTATGGAGGAAAAAAAAGTTGAAAATGTTCCCCCCCCAGTTTGAACACTTACCTTATGAGGTTTTCAAAAAAATGTTTTTTCATTTTTTTGTCACCCTGTAAAAACAGCGAAATTTGATTTTTTTCTATAATTTCTATATTTTACGTTCGATTTTCAAAAATAATACATTTTTGGAAAGGTATTGACTAATGCAATATTTCATCCATAGAAACTATTACTCCATCATGTCAAGTTCAGCTTTTATTTTAGTTTTACTAAAACCAACACCCTGTATTTGAAAAAAAAAAATAGTTTTCTGAAAACTAAAAAACAAAGAATACTTACCTGCATATACATATATGGACGAAATCTGACACGGGTTAAACCCTTTACAACGATATTTCGCTGTTTTTACAGGGTGCCGAAAAAAAAAATTTCCCATTTTTGAAATCACCAACAAGTAAGCATTCGAACCAGGGGGGAACATTTCAAACTTTTTTTGGCGATACGCTCTAACCCACACCCACACATCATAAATTTAAATGTTCTTTAACCTTTCTGAAACTGCATACTCTGATGCCTAAAATTATACCCAAGAAAATTTTTTTGATGGTACACATTTTTCTGTATTTGATAGAGAATTAGTGATATGGTGGCATATCCAAGCCAACCAAAAGTACCTAAAAGACTATTTTCGGAGCCATAAAAGCTCATTTCTCAGAGCTTTACCCTCTAAATGACCTCTTTTTGTAGCCCAAATGGAGCCAATAATAGTTCTACGCAGGCTCTCCAAACGGAGTCACAAAAAAGAGTCCGATTCGGATGAATTTGGAGCGATATGACTCTTTTTAAATGAACTTCCGAGCCTTTTATTGGTGCTTCTCAGAACCTTTTTCGGAGCCTTTTTGGACTCCATTCTAAATGTTTTTGGAGCCTTTTATTGATGCTTTTCTGAAGCTTATTTGGGGACTTTTTTTATTTCTTTTGTTACAAATATAACAACAGTATTAAAAATTTTGATGAGATCAATTAATTTGCTCGATAATAAGATTCAACACGTAGCTTGAACTGGAGACTCGGCCATGAAAAATCGAGACCAAGATTTCTAGAAATCCGATTAAATTCTTCGCTCTAATAAGGGGAGCAAAACTAAGATAACTAGCTCTACGAAATTCGGTATAAAAAGTATTGTGAGAGCGAAGGGGTCTATTCGGAATATTGAAGCATACCTGACTAAGGAGAGCTGAACAATCGATAGCCCCAGACACTATATCGTAAATAAACTTTACATGTTGAACAGTTCGTCTGGTTTCAAGCGACATAACATTAATAAGCATGCAACTGGCATTGTAGAGAGGCAAGGGATTTTCGAAATAGAGAGGTTGCAAAGCAAATCGAATAGAGCCCTTTACACGATCACACTGTGTGACAAACATTTGCGGTGTGATGAGAAGTGTGAGCGTGTAAACATAAGGAATTCGTGTGTGTCACACATGTGTGATGGCTTTCTAAAATTTTAGAAAACATGATTGTGTGACACACATGTGTGATAGTGTAAACGCTTGCATCATGCACGTAGTGTATTTTTTCAGTCGATAATCAAAAATTGGAGGGTAATCGCGGGCAAACAAATAATTTGGAAGGAGTTCTTCGAAGCTATCCAGAAATCTGGAAAATTAAAAGCGAAGAATACAAAAATAAAATAAAAATATTTCGTCTTCTTCTAAAATATCAAATACAAGTGCGGCAACCAATGCCCGTGCCATGTTGCTTCGTTCACAATTAACAGAGAAATGAAGTATGGCAACATGTGTGACCGTTTAAACGGAAGCAATTTTTTTTTCATCACACCATGTTTGTCACACAGCGTGATCATGTAAAGGGCCCTAATGAACTTACGTTGAACCCTTTTCATTCTTGAAGAACGTACTAAGTAAATGGGGTTCCAAATTATTGATTTATTTCGGAGGCCTTTCGATATTTTTATGGAACTTGATAAAAAATAAGGTTTATGAAGTTTTATTGACACAATTCTGAAAATATGAAATGTGCTATGTTTATATCTTTCTACAGGCTATTGATAAACATCCATGAAAAATGCGATCTTTATCTTCTGTTAAAAAAACCTCAAAAAATGCTTGAAAACATTCACATAATTGAACGTTGTCGCTCATCTGCTCTTCAACGTTCATTTTCTCACAATTCTCTTTACGCCTACAACAAAAAGGGTCAGAAAACACTCGAAATCTCACATATAGTTGAACCATTCGCTCTACAATATTCATTTACTCTCTCAACGCTCCGTAAACTTCCTAAAAAAGTGATTTTTTTGATGTTTACTAAATAGCACTCCGAAAAGGCTCTTTTTGGAGCGCTCCGACTTTGGTAAGCTGGCATTATTTGCACTTTTATGAATACATGGCTATAATTAAAGTCCGTTTAACATTGCAACTCTTCGAGGTATGGAAGAGAATTCTGTCAAAACTCATGAAAAAAGTAGAAGTCAGCTGGTCACTTGACACAACCTTAGTATCATTTGGCCGTATCATCAATTGTACTGGTACAAATTAGGGACTTGCGATGAACAGATTAAATCATATTTTGATTAATCATAATTCTAATTCATCAAAACCTAATTAACCAGGTCCTGAATAGTACTGTTAAAAGTACTTGTTATCACAAAATAAACATTTCTTGTTATCAGTACAATTTTTTGAAAAATGCCAAACGAACATACGCTACAGAACTTTGTAATTTCGGAAAGCTCCAAGTGCAATTCAAAATGCCGGACTTATGTATTGGCCAACCTTATTTTTTGCAACTTCCCACAATTTTTCTTCCGTAAAATTATTTTAACTAATTTTGTCAAAAATTAAGAGTCAAGATTCAATGCAAAATTTATAAACTGTATTTTGAAAATGTTTGCAAAATCATTGCAACTTATATTTGGCCATGAGGGGGGTTTTAACCCCCAAAAACCCCCCGTGCGCACGGGCCTGCGACATCCACACGTTAGTCCGCAAATTTTCCTACATTTGATTGGCACAATTTTTAAAAGCGAAATCCAAGTCCATATTATTTAAAAACATTTTCGAATGTGTGTTGAATATAACCTGTACCGTCACATCTTGTAAAGAATTTAATGAATAAAAATCATAAGCAAATGCAAAATTTTAGTTGATGGCAGCTTCCGAAATCGTGAATTTTCTGATTTTCGAATGTTGCCATTTGTAACGGTCAAAAATAAAACCATTATACTGGGTTTCAAAATTTTTACCACAGAATTTCAAATCTCATGCACCATGTTGGAATCCACTAATTCAATTGTTATTCCTTTGAGCCGAAAATTGGCAGATAATGATTTGAATAACTTTAAGAACGACCGCTAAAACTCTAACTCGTGCTTTCATTTTATCTTGGGGAATGTTGTTGAACCGTGTTCCAAGTACGCCATTGAAATCGAAAAGCCGTGTTTATGAAACCGTCAAAAAAACTGTTCCAACTTTGGGCATCAAGGAATTAAGGATTACTGGTCAATGAAATTCTATGTGACATTTTCCGACTCGAATGGTGATCTTCCCCTGCAGTCAATTACACTAGTTTGAACATACTAGTCCGTATATAGGTACATCAGGATATATTGGCACACCAGTCATAATATTCATCAAAACAATTGATATACAGTCGGCCTATGCATCATCATCATACCAATTAGCATGGTACAAAAGAAGGTAATTTCACAGTCAAATTTTCGTTGTTGTTGCTCACTACCTGACAAGTAAAAAGTTCTGACATTTCATGCTACCACTTATTCTTGAGAAAATCCACCTTTTTCTGTCATATATTGACAATTAAAAAGATTTTTTCAAAATAATTTTTTTCTGCTGAAAGAAAAATAAAAAATTTGAAAACAAATAAATTTTAATAAAAAAATAAAGGATAATAAAATGAGTTGCCTTTTTCCAAGTTGTGTAAATAAACGGCGGCTGGGTAAGAGCAAAAATATTAACTTTTTTACTTTTCCAACAAATCCACACATTCGAGCGAAGTGGTTGCAGGCATGCGAGCTTCGCGAATGCGACTTGCCTAAAGTGCCTTATGTGTGTTCGTCACACTTTGCAAGTGATGAAATGTGTACCGTAAAAAAACAAATCCGAATAAGCCGGAGTGCAATTCCAACAAATAGAAGGTATGTAACCTTTTTTTCTGATCCCCCAACTGGCATCCCCACATTAGTGGATAATCATATTAACTTTGGTGCCCTGACTCTATCGCTTGACGATGTTGTTAATGGCATTCAAAATATAAAATTATCTACCCAGACTGATATTGACGGCTTATCGTCTTATCTTTTTAAAAATTGCTTGGCTTTGGCCACCCCACTTCTGCTAATTTTTAACAAATCTCTTGAGTGCGGCGAGTTTTTAGATGCATGGAAGATGACTTTCATCACCCCTACTTTCAAAAACGGTAACAAAAACAATGTTGCTAACTATAGGCCCATTTCCAAGTTGTCTACCATTTCCAAACTTTTTGAGTATATTGTTAAACAGAAAATGTATTTTGCCGTCAGAAGTCTTATCATTGAGAATCAGCATGGTTTTGTGTCTGGCAGATCTACTGTCACAAACCTGTCGATTTTCTCTGAATTCTGCTTATCAGCTTTCAACAGTCGCCTTCAAGTCGATGCAGTTTATACCGATTTTTCTAAAGCGTTTGACAAAATCAGCCATTCAATATTGATCTCCAAACTGGCTGGTGTGGGTTTCCACTCAATTTTTCTATCTTGGCTAAAATCGTATCTAGACCAGCGGAACTGTGTAGTTGTGATTGAAAACCGCATTCAAACGCTTTTGTTGCCATCTCTGGCGTACCTCAAGGTAGCATTCTTGGACCATTACTATTTATAATTTTTATAAATGATATTTCTGTCTGTTTTCAACACTCAAGCTTTCTGCTTTTTGCAGATGATCTAAAGGTTTTCTCTACCATTTCAAGCTCATCAGACTCAGATAATTTACAATCCGACTTGAACAATGTCGCTGTCTGGTGTAACTCAAACAATTTACCGCTAAACGTTAGCAAATTTTTTCACGTAACATTTTCAAAATCGCGTTTTCCCTTATTCACTTCTTATTCTATTGGCGGTTCCCGCCTCTCGACTCTTACAGAATTGAAAGATTTAGGGGTAGTTTTCGATTCAAAATTTTCTTTCTCGACACATTTGAACTCTACAATTGCTAGGGCTTATTCTCCTCTTGGTTTTATCCGGCGTTTTAGCTCAGATTTTACGGATCCTTATACTTGTAAGTATCGATTTGTTAATCGTTTTAATTTTTCTGTATCGTTGCAATTTTTGCTGTGCTTTTCTGTTTTAATTAGTGTGTAATCATCTAAGTTTTCGGTCTGGATTTTGTAATTTTGGATAGTTGTGTTTTTATGTGTAGTATTAATGATTCTAACAAAAGTTTGATCCTTGTTTGTGATTGTATTTGCTATAAAAATGCCTTCAGATAATTCTTGGTGTGGGATAAAAATGTTTTTGTTATCGGTATTTACTTTAATTTGTCTAATGACTTCAGATCTAGCTGGAATTGTGATTGTGTTGACGGACAGACAGTTTGTTAGATTCATTGTTATTGTTTGGGGGAAATCATATGGTCTTAAAATTAGTTTGTCCTCTGTTTTTCCGTAATCTAGAATACAATTGTATTTCTTTATGAAATCTAGGCCTATTATTCCATCACATGGAATTGGAAAGTTGTCTTCTACAACATGAAATTTATGATAAATTAGAAGGTCATCGCCTTTTAGATCTGCTTTGATTGTGCCTAAAGTGCTAGTTATTCCCTGACCAATGCCTTTCAAATCTGTGATTTGTTCAGTATTTATTTTTCCTTTATTATCTATTTCCTGTTTTTTAATTATGGAAATATCGGCTCCAGTATCAACTAAAAAATTTGAGCATGAATTGTTTAACGATGTCCTTGTAGATATATAGCTGTTTAAGTTTAGATTAGACGCATATTTTTCGTTTTGTTAATTTGGAAGTGGAGTTTCCTGGTTTTCTGGTTCGGTACAACTGCGCACGTTACGGGTTTGTGTGTATGGTCTGTTTGTATTTCGGGATTGTGATCCTCTATTATTGTTACTATTGTAATTATTGTTTGATCTAAAATTATTGTTGTAGCCTGACTGTGGTCTGTATCTTCTATTTTGGTAATTTCCATAGTTGTTACTGCGGTAACCTCCACGGAAATTACTCCTATACTGACTTTGCTGTCGTACATTTAAGATCGTGTTTGAGCTTCCTGTTATTTCTGTGCAGCTGTTCGCGAATTTGGATATTGCATCGTTCATTGTGGTGAACGTTCCAGCTTGCATAATCATTTTGACTTTGTCGTTGAAGCTGTTTTTACACATAGCTTTGACTGCTACTTGTGTTGAATATTTCATTGCTAAGTCTGGGTCGAGTCCATCCGAAATATAAGCTCCTTCTAATGACCTGGTGATTTTCTCTATTTCACCGGTATATTGATTTGCAGTTTTGCTGCGCTGTTGGATGTTCAGTAGTTTAGCGGTCAAAACTTCCACTGATTCACCCTTTATTGCGGTCTTTAATTTGTTTTTTATTTGTATGATTGTGGTCTCATTACCAATAAAATTCCTTGCTGTACCTTTCAGCTTGGTTTTTATCATGGTCAATGGCCAATGCTTCGTGTATATCCTTGATTTGCTCGAGCATATCAAGTGCATCTAGAAAGCTTTGTAGATTTTCCGGTTTACCATCAAACTCTGGTAATACTGCTGAAGCAGTTTTAATAAATTCGACTGCAGTTTGTGGCATTTTAACGTTTTGGTTAGGGGTAATTACCGGTTTGTTGTCTACAGTTGAGGAATGGCTCGGAATGGGTGATGGGGTCCGGCTCTGTGTAAAATCTGATGATATTAAACTGAAATCGATGACGATTTCCTTTTCCACTGTAGTGGGTATTGTTATTTCAATATTGTATCTGGCTAAAGCAGCTACCAATTTATCTCGTACGGTGGAAAAAAAATTGATAGGCTTCGTTTTGGTGTTCTTTGGTAAGTATGCTATTTACCCTATTGACCACCTGTATTATGGTATTTAAGGCTTCTAATATTGAAGTGAAATGCTTAATTATTGTTTCCGTTTTTATTGGGATGTTTTTGTTTATGCATTTGTATGCTTTGTCAGCTTTTGATTTTTCGTATAGCTTGTTATATATATCCTGCCAATTAGATGCGTTGTTGGGCATTATTTAATTGTCTCAATTTGTTCTTTATATAATTTTTTATTAAAATGGTAATTGCGACAATTAAAAATTCACCTACGCATATAAAAATTATTAACCATTTATCAGAGATTTCTGTTTTCTCTTCTAGTATTGGGTATCCTTCATATTTGACTATTTTGTCTTCCTGACTTCTATCTTCAGAGGTTTCTTTACCTACCTCATATCCTGCTATAGCTACTAAAATACCGTTCAAAGCGATCTTCCACCATGCCATTTTTAAAGAAATTTCATTAGTAAAGAAAATTTTTTTTTTTTTTTTTTTTATTCATTCATTTATTTATATATATATTTTTTTTTTTTTTTTTTTTTTTAAATTTGGGTTTACTGTAGCTAATAATCTGTATGTTTCTTCTATTAACGTGGAAGGGTATAGCAAATCTTCCATTGTGGGTTCTCTACCCATTCCTATATAGTACCAAAATTGTTTTAATTTGTTTAAATTGTACCTATTGCTTCCCTTTCCTCGTATTCTTGATCTACGACCTGTATCTGCGTTTTCTAGATTGTCCACAATTTTATTTATTGCTTCGTAATCAAGATTATCGGGTAATGCACACTCCATTAGGAAAATTATAACAAGAGCGTTCAAACTTACTCAATTTAATTTTTGTTTTTCATTTTGTATCTTAGTTTTTCAATTTGTTTTAATATATTTAGTCTATTCTCTGAGTTGGTAGCAAAGTTAAGCTGTTGGTGTAACTTTGCTAGATCTACTCGTTTCTTTACTTTCTTTCCTGCTCTTTTCCTTTTTCTTACAATTGTTGGAGCAGGGATTTTTGTTATTTCTTCCTTTTTAGTCCCTAGGCATATTTAAATGCCAATGGTTTAGCGGCCGTGAGGCGTGCTCAAATCATTCTAATAATGTTCAAAAAAATGTAAAATTTATGACTAATTGCTGCGAGTCACTCCTGTATCGTTGCTACCAGTCACTCTTCCTGGAGGTATTCCACCCTTTTTATGCGCATTTTCCTGATGTTGGAGGGTCCATTCAAAAATATTTGCCAAAAAATACTTATGCTGCCAGTCTTCGGGTGGTGTAAGAGGTTTCATTCAGAAATATTTGCCGAAAAATACTTATGCTGCCAGTCTTCTGGTGGTGTAGGAGGTTTCATTCAGAAATATTTGCCGAAAAATACTTATGCTGCCAGTCTTCTGGATGTCTTCTGTTTGCTGTTGTAGGTTTCATTCAAAAACATTTGCCGAAAAATATGGCCGCAACACTTGTCAACGTTATATAAAATATCCTGGCGGGATTATGACTGGCTGATAATTAGCCTGGTCTGGATAGCCATGTAAGTATCGATATCTATACCTAAAAGGCTAATGGGATGAGCCGTTGTTCAGTGTATAGAATCAATTGATTTCTTTATTGGAATGTTCTTTCTTTTATAAAAAATTCTTACACTAATACTTACAAGTTATTTACGAACTAAAATACATATACTTATGTATATACTACTAATACATACAAACTAAAATGCATAACTCTAAAATATGCTAAGTCAACATATGGTTGCAATAAATATATAAATATGTCAGTCGCATTGACAAACTGACGTTGTGTTCAGTTGGTCATTGCGACTGTCTGTGGCGGTGTCTTTGACCGTCCACACAAGTGTAACCAGATCCTCGTTATGAGCGGCATGTGCACTATTTGTATAAACTCCCGCTGAGTTCAATGTAACTAATTTGGGCAGAATGTTGTTTATATACATTCATATTTGTTTATACATTTTTTATGTGCACATGACAATTAAAGTAAAAGGGCAATGTGTTTATGTAATGCTACATACTCTTAAGATACTGTTCACCTCACTTGTTCGCTCAAAGTTGGAATATGCCTGTTTGATTTGGCGACCCTATCATGAGTGTCATATCAAATGGCTCGAACGTGTGCAAAAAATCTTTGTTCGGCTTGCACTCCGTTCATTGAATTTTTCCCACCCGATTCCTTCCTACGAAGCCAGATGTGCTCTCATCAACTATCAGTCCCTAGAATCTAGAAGAACTGTGCTGTCTATGACTTTTGTCTTCGACATTATCAACGGTTCAATCGATGCGCCACCTCTCCTTGAGTCAATTCGATTCCATGTACCTAACAGGCCGCTTAGAAATAGTAACATATTTTATACGGGGTTTATTCGGACCCTCTATGCTTCTAACGCTCCCATTTCTCGTACTTTAACTGAATTTAATCTTCGATCAAATTCTTTAGAAATCGACTTTTCAGTATCTAAACCTACTTTTAAATCTGTAATTGCTCAAGCATTACTTTATTGTATAATTATTATTGTTACTATTTTTATTATTACTATGATTATCTCTACGTAGTCTGTAAGTATATCTTTGTACTAGACTACTTTTGTAATTTGTTAACTGATCAAATTACCAATAAAATGAAATGAAAATGAAATGAAAAATGAAATGAAAATATGGTAACGATTTTGAGATATTTACGATTTTCCGTTATTTCGGAAAAAAACAAGGGCTTCCTTAAACCTTTATATCAAGAGTTAATTGAGCAATACGAAAACGGTTTGAATAAGAACGAAGTTTTTTTGGTCCTATGAACTAAATAGACTTTTTCGGGAAGGGGACAAAAAATAAAAATACACGTGTATCGGGGATTTTCATGTACACGTCAGCCTTTTTTTTTTCATTTGCCGCCTGTGTGGAAGATTTGTAACCCTTTTTCCGTGATCCAATCGAGCTGAATTTTTGCAGGCAGAATTTCGGAAATGTCTGTATTACGTCAAATAAAAAAAAATTAAAATTATCAATTCTCAGATTTTCCTGAATTAAAAAAAAAAATTACGTTTTTCGGCGAGCTCAAATGGTTGAACAGTGTTTTTAACAGCTGTTATTATTGTGAATGCTTCTGTCACACATTCTCGACTTTTCGATATTGGCAATGGTTTTAAGTTCTGTTGTTGATAATATAATTTGCCAAAATGTTTTTAATGAGATACTTTACCTATTGGACATGTATTTTGAATAATTTCTTAGATCATATAAACTTAGCCTGTAATTTCCTTTTTTTTGTACTGAAAATTTTATTTTAATTTATTCGTTGGACGTCAGCCCGATAAACCACAGTAGAATAAACCGTTCTTATATCCTTCCATTAAACCTGTCTTTAAATCATTTTTGCCTTTAGTTGTCGGTTAGTTTTAAACGCGTTAAATCTGCTAAACCGGTCCAGCGATTACAAGTTATTTTGTGCGAAAACGTGTTCCTATATACATATTTCATCTGAGAAAAAATTCAGTGCCCGACTCGAAATAACTTTTGTTACGTTTGTAGCTTATTCACATCAAGGCTGCTTCTGTTCCTTACTTGTAGTATACTCCGGAAGTTGTGTGTGACTATTGCTATAGAAACTTATGTAAGTTTACTGATGGGAGGTCAACAATAAAGTAGGCTGTACCAACAATTTGGCCACCACGCACGGAAAATCGCCGATACACTTGTATTTTTATTTTTTGTCCCCTTTCCGAAAAAGTCTATTTGATTCGTAGGACAGAATGATTGTAGAACAGTGTAATATAAAATCTAATACAATTTGCTGTAAACCATTCATACAAAGGTCCTGTGGGTTCGAAAATAATGAAAAATCAATATGGATTTCTATCTTTTTTTTTAAATATAAAAAATGTGTACTTTGCGAGGAATTATATCGACCACTATTTATTTTTTTTTTCCACATTTTTTTCTCTGTAGGCTCTGTTTTATTTATTTCTCCAATAAAATCGATGGACGTGAGCTAGCTAGAACTGCATTAACGTAAAACTTAGACTTGATAAAATTGTGAGGGCTTCCAATCACCTATCTCAGTATCCACCCTGTCGGAAAACACAACAACCAAACAAATCTCAGAATCATTTAAAATTGTATCCAATTTCAAACTTTCACTCAATGAATGTCTTTCAATTCATATATTTTTAAGTTCAAAAAAATATATTTATTTGTGAAGAATTTTGAATGCATTGTTCGTACATATTTTACATCATCCCGTGTTATGTTTTTAGTACTAAATTGGCATAGGGAGAACCCGTTCAAAATTGTGGAACTTTTGCTGAAGTTGCTGCAATTTGAAGAATAAATTCACAATATTGAATTTTTTTATGATCAAAAAAATTGTTTACTACATATGGTTCGAATAGAGAGCAGATTATGTGCAGAGCAATTTTAATAATAACTACCTTCCTCAAGTTTGCTACTTTTGTAAATGGAAACGTGATTTCAAATTTCCTTTGTAACCGTAATTTCTTTGCGTCAGGGTAAAATTCTTTTTGAAATGTACTATTATTTTCATTTAGCTTTTTCGTACTTTCTGGCTATTTTGATTAACTATCTCTCTCCACCGCTGTTTGGTAGTTTAGTATTACCTATTACAAAAATATTTCCCTAATCGCGTTATTAGTTTCTTTCACTTTGCACAATCATTTTTGTGATGTTGACTTGGTTTACTATGACTGACAATGCTACGGTTTTCCTCTTCCAGCTTAATAGTCCCATCACAATCAATTTTTGCAGCAGCGTCATGCATTGACAGATGAGTTGAAAATGTTCATTTGAGTGGAGAACGACACATCGCGCATCATTAGCGACATCTGTCATACAAAATTTGCCAACTTTCAACTTTTGATGCATGAAAAGCATAAGAAGAAGCATTTGGCATTTGGCTTTTGGTGCGCGCTTTTAGTTGTTTTGCGAAAAAAGTGGTGAAATTAATTAAATATAAAATAAATATTATAAAACGAAAAAAGAAATGGAATTCAAATTGATAGAGGCAGTGCAAATGCATCCATGCATTTTCGACAAAAGCCTGAAGGCTTATAAAATCAGATTGGCCAAAGAAAAGCCGCTGCTACAGGCGTCGATGGTAAGTACCTTTTGTGGACACTGGAGTTCCTTGGGAGTTGAGTAAAATACAACAATCGTACTCAAGTGGCCAATAATACAGATCCGTATAAAAAATTCGGCATGTAAATGCAACAATATCAGGATCACAACATTGTTGCATCTGCATAATTTACTTATGGTGCACTGCTTCATTTTGGTAAAAATTTGACCAAATGTAGACAGTGCATCGTATTCTAGCAAGGCACCCTAATTTTTATCCAGTGGATCAGTGCCAAAACCGCTGGAGACCACTACGCGAACGGTTCGTGAAAGAATCCAACGCTATGTAAACGCCTTCGGGGAGTGCTGCAAGCGAGAGACCTGCATGGCAATACATGGAGGCAATGGCTTTTTTGCATCGGCACATCGAACCACGCATGTAAGTAACCCATATAAATGTAGCCTATTCAATTTTACTCTAACAATGTGCAAGTTGAAAATCGCTAAAAACTTTCCTGGAATTTTCAGAATTTTTTATCCCATTATTTTCTCGCATACAACGCACGAACTAAATTTACTTTTGTAACAAACAAAAAAGGAAATTTTTTTGTTATGGGACATTCCAGCCAAAAGAGGAGTTTTTTAACTTAAATTTTTTTGGTTTCTGTTGAGGAGTTTGCTATATTTTAGAGGAAACTTAATAATAACAAAAAAATAATTATATGTCTTATAGTCTTTTACAGTGTCACATTAGAATTTCATATCTTAATATATAAAAATCACGTGTCACATGTTCGATCAGGGTGAGCTCCTAAACTACTCAACCGATTTTAATGAAATTTGCACAGCATCTACAGTTTGATCCAACTTGAAAGATAGGATACCTTATATCTCAAGGGGGAGTGGAAATCGGTAAAAAACCATAAATTTTTTTGTTTACACAGCCACAAATCATAAACGGATCCACCGATTAGAATGAAACTTACTTGAAGTTAAACTTTGAAATATTTACTTTCGTTCTGCATCAAAAAAAATAGTTGATTCATATATTATTTAACCAAAATTGTTTAAACAATAGGAGCACCTTTTCTAAAAAAAAGCTGTTTGTGTGTTTGTTCGCTGTCAACCAAATGAATCGATTTAAGTTAAGCGAGCGCTCGGTAGCGGTACTTCGCTTCGTACATACATACATATGTATGTATGTATGACGCTTTAAATAAAAACAAAATTAACATTCATATGTACATATGTACGTTTTCGTGTTGCTGAGGGATAAGTAAAAATCAAATCCATATACATAGATCCATTTCGGAAGTTGCTAACTTCACTCATCAGAGAAATTTTGGCACGCATTGCTAACAATACGCTGGTGTAGCATTACATAAACACACTGCCCTTTTACTTTAATTGTCATGTGCACATAAAAAATGTATAAACAAATATGAATGTATATAAACAACATTCTGCCCAAATTAGTTACATTGAACTCAGCGGGAGTTTATACAAATAGTGCACATGCCGCTCATAACGAGGATCTTGTTACACTTGTGTGGACGGTCAAAGACACCGCCACAGACAGTCGCAATGACCAACTGAACACAACGTCAGTTTGTCAATGCGACTGACATATTTATATTTTTATTGCAGTCATATGTTGACTCAGCATATTTTAGAATTATGCATTCTTATTTATATGTATTAGTAAGGTATCTATTTGTATATGTTTTAGTTCGTAAATAATTTGTAAGTATTAGTGTAAGAATTTTGTATAAAAAGAGAAAGTAATTTCAATAAAGACTCACTTTGAATCTGCACGCTCATACGTATATTACATGGCGATCCAGACCAGGCTTAATATCAGCCAGTCATAATTCCGCCAGTAATTTTTTTTATATATAACGTTGAAATGTGTTGCGACCATATTTGCACTTCTTTTCGGCAAATGTTTTTGAATGAAACCTACAACAGCAAACAGAAGACATCCAGAAGACTGGCAGCAGCAAGTCAAATATTTTTGAATGAACCCTGCGCATAAAAAGAGTGGAATACCTCATAGAAGACGTTGCAACAGGAGTGACTGACAGCAATTAGGTTCCACCACATGCTTTGCGTACTTTTGGCATTCAGCGGCATTTCACAGAAAATCTTGAATCGGCAGTCCTGGAAATCAACTTCATCATAACACCGCAACATTTCATCAAAGGGCAACTAAAGCTGAAATACACTGCCCGCATCTATGACATTTACATACAAGAAGCTGAATTATGTATAAATTTAGAGGAAAATTTTTAGAATGATTTGAGCACGCCTCACGGCCGCTAAACCATTGGCATTTAAATATGCCTAGGGACTAAATATATTAAAACAAATTGAAAAACTAAGATACAAAATGAAAAACAAAAATTAAATTGAGTAAGGTTGAACTCTCTTGTTATAATTTTCCTAATGGAGTGTGCATTACCCGATAATCTTGATTACGAAGTAATAAATAAAATTGTGGACAATCTAGAAAACGCAGATACAGATCGTAGATCCAGAATACGAGGAAAGGGAAGCAATAGGTACAATTTAAACAAATTAAAACAATTTTGGAACTATATAGGAATGGGTAGAGAACCCACCATGGAAGATCTGTTATACCCTTCCACAATAATAGAAGAATCATACAGATTATTAGCTACAGTAAAATTGGATTTTTAAAAAAAAAAAAAAAAATATATATATATATAAATAAATGAATGAATAAAAATCGATTTTTTTTTTCTTTCGAAAATGGCTTGGTGGAAAATTGCCTTAAATGGAATATTGATAGGAATAGCAGGATACGGGGTAGGAAAAGAAAATTCTGCAGAGAAAAATTATGAAAACAAACTAGTTAAATATGAACCACATACTATTGTAGAAAATAAGGAAGAGCTTTCCGACAAATGGTTGACTATTTTTGGATGTGTAGTCACATGTTTAATTGTTGCAATTGCAATCTTAATAAAAAATTATATCAAAAACAAATTGAGACAATTAAACGACGCACACCAACGCGTTTAAGAAATGAGTAGATGGCAAGAAATTTATAACGCATTATCGGAAGAAAAAACAAAAGCCAGTAAATCATACAAATGCATAAATAAAAGCGCTCTTATAAAACCAGAAACAATAGTCAAGCATTTGAACATAATCGCAGGAACTTTAGAAAGAATAAGACAGGTAATTAATACAACAAACCGTATACTTACCAAAGAACACCAAAAAGAGGCTAGCCAATTTTTTTTCGCAGTACGAGATAAATTGGTATCTTCATTAGCTAGGCACAATATAGAATGCAACATACCAACCACAGTGCAGGAGAAGTTTAAAACAGACTTCAATTTCCTTTTGTTGGAACGCGCTCAGAGTCCGATTCCAACACCTTCCACTAGCCAGACAGCAACAATAAAAGAAAGTAAACCAAATTTTCAATCCGTAAATACCCCAATCATAAAAGTCACAATGGTGCAAACAACAGTTGAATTCATTAAAACTGCTTCGTCAGTGCTACCGGAGTTTGATGGTAAACCAGAAAACCTACACAGTTTCTTGGACGCCCTTGATATACTTGAGCAAATCAAGGATGAACACGAAGCTTTAGCTATAACAATGATAAAGACCAAGCTAAAGGGAACGGCAAGAAATTTCATCAGTAATGAAAGCACAATAGAACAAATAAAAATTAAATTAAAAACCGCAATAAAGGGTGAATCAGTAGAAGTTTTAACAGCTAAACTCCTGAACATCCAGCAGCGTAGCAAAACTGCTAACCAGTACACTGCGGAAGTAGAAAAAATAACAAGGTCATTGGAAGGAGCGTATATCTCAGATGGATTAAATCCAGACTTAGCCACGAGATATGCAACACAGGCAGCAGTCAAAGCCATGTGCAAAAACTGCTCCAACACCCAAGTTAAGATGATAATGCAAGCGGGAACGTTCGCAACAATGAACGACGCAATCTCCAAATTCACAAACAGCTGTACCGAAATTACAGGCAGCTCTAACACAATTTTAAATGTACGACAACAAGGTCAATACCGGAGTAATTTCCGTGGAGGTTACCGTAGTAACAACTATGGAAATTACCAAAATAGAAGATACAGACCACAGTCAGGCTACAACAATAATTTTAGATCAAACAACAACAATAGTAACAATAATAGAGGATCACAATCCCGAAATACAAACAGACCATACACACAAACCCGTAACGTGCGTAGTTGTACCGAAACGGAAAACCAGGAAACTCCACTTCAAAATTAACAAAACGAAAAATATGCGTACTTAATCTAAACTTAAACAGCTATATATCTACAAGGACATCGTTAAACAATTCGTACTCAAATTTTTTAATTGATACGGGAGCCGATATCTCCATAATTAAAAAACAGCAAATAGATAATAAAGGAAAAATAAATACTGAACAAATCACAGATTTGAAAGGCATTGGTCAGGGAATAACTAGCACTTTAGGCACAATCAAAGCAGATCTAAGAGGCGATGACCTTCTAATTTATCATAAATTTCATGTTGTAGAAGACAACTTTCCAATTCCATGTGATGGAATAATAGGCTTAGATTTCATAAAGAAATACAATTGTATTCTAGATTACGGAAAAACAGAGGACAAACTAATTTTAAGACCATATGATTTCCCTCAAACAATAACAATGAATCTAACAAACTGTCTGTCCGTCAACACAATCACAATTCCAGCTAGATCGGAAGTTATTAGACAAATTAAAATAAACACAAACAACAAAAACATTTTCATACCACACCAACAACTAGCCGATGGCATTTATATTGCAAATACCATTACAAATAGCGAGCAAACCTTCGTGAGAATTATTAACACAACACAACTATTCAAAATTATAAAATTAATACTGAAAATTTAGACGATTATACACTAATTAAAGCAACCCAACACAATAAAAAGTGCATAGACACCGAAAAATTAAAAAGACTAACTGAAAATTTTCCAAATTTTGTTAAAGCTCAATTAACATCACTTTGCACAGAATTCATAGATATATTTGCACTAGAAACAGAACCAATTACTTCTAATAATTTTTATAAACAAAAACTATATATGAAGGACGACAACCCAGTTTACATTAAAAATTATAGATTACCTCAAACCCAAAAGGGAGAAATAAGCAAACAAGTAAATAAGCTAATAGAAGATGATATAATAGAACCCTCCATATCAGAATATAATAGCCCAATCCTACTAGTCCCTAAAAAATCACTTCCAGGAAAAACAGAAAAAAGATGGAGACTAGTAGTTGACTACAGACAGGTAAATAAAAAGCTAGCAGCAGACAAATTCCCACTTCCAAGAATTGATGACATTTTAGACCAACTTGGAAGAGCAAAATATTTTTCATGCCTAGACCTAATGTCAGGTTTTCATCAAATCGAACTACACCCAGATTCAAGGGATATAACTTCCTTTACAGCCGAAAATGGCACATATAGGTTCAAAAGACTACCCTATGGATTAAAAGTAGCACCAAATTCATTCCAAAGAATGATGACCCTAGCATTCGCAGGGCTCAAACCATCTCAAGCATTTCTCTACATGGATGACTTAGTTGTATTAGGTTGTTCCGAAAATCACATGCTAAAAAATTTAAGAGACGTATTCTCCACTTGTCGAAAATACAACCTAAAACTACATCCAGATAAATGTTTATTTTTTAGCCAAGAAGTAACTTATTTAGGACACAAATGTACAAACAGGGGAATATTACCTGATCCAAGCAAATTTGAAACCGTTCAAAACTATCCAACGCCAAAAACAGCAGATGAAGTTAAAAGATTCGTAGCTTTCTGCAATTATTACAGAAGATTTGTTCCGAATTTTGCAGAATATTCTAGAAAATTAACTAGGCTTTGCAAAAAGAATGTTACCTTCGAATGGACAGAAGAATGTCAAAAAGCTGTTACCTACTTAACCCAGATAAACCCGAATTACTTTTTGTCGATTTTTTTGAATGTATTGTGTATTATTGCTTAAGTGCCCTTCAAATAACCTGAAAATTATAATTGCTAAGGTTTCACCCCCTCCCCCTGGTCACAGCACCCCATCCTTCTGGAAGGCCTTTGGGAGAATACCACAATAGTTGTGTTAACAAATTTTTCCAAAGCAATAGAAATAAATTCAACATTTTTTTTGCCTTATTTATAGATTCAAAGAAAAATATAAATTAATTCAATAGCTAAATTGGTATTACAATTTTATGTTTATATTGGTAGTTTGCATACATACATATGTATGTATAATATAAAGTTATTTGTTGCTTTATCCATGACTTTATGGAAAAAGTAAGGAAGTACATAGACTTATTATCATAAAAATGCTTAAAAGTTTTATTTCCTTTCATAATTTATAAAGCAATCAACATGTAATGTCGCATTGTATTTTATGCATTTCGTCGTTGCTTTTTTGGGGCAATGACTACAAACCAATTATTGCTTTTTGCCTGTTGGCAGCAATGCTAAGTTGCTATACATACATAATGATCTTTGCGATCATACCGGCTATCAATCAAAGCTGACTGGCTAGCACGTCCTCTCTGTGTAACTATTCTTTTGTTGGACTCCAAAATAGAGCAGGCTAATCTTCGCCGAAAATTTAAATAGTCCACATTATCCTCAGGACGGTTGTATAGAGTTGAATGCCATGTAAATTGTTGATGGTAGGATTGTTTTCCTCCCCAGAATCCTCATCAGTGACATCATCATTAAAATTGATTGGGGGTAAAACTACCACATCAAATCCATTATCAGGAATATCGCTGTTGTTGTTGTTGTTGTTTTAGCACCAAAATCACTGCACGGAGGTTTTGGGGAGTGTTGTCGAAATGCCAGTCCGGTACTCCCTTGCGGTACTGCCCGACTGTCGGGTAGCGATTTGGTATGACCAGTGTAACCTTCTAGGTCATGTCATCCCTCGTTCCGAAAGGAAAGAGAAGATGGGTAATGAGAGGTGAGAGGCATCACATCCGTGGATCAACCATCGAGTTGCACATCATTACCTTTGTGCATATTATTCGCCTCTTACGACCGGTATGCCTACCGCGGGCATATTCTAAACCCCTAACCCGCAGGGGTTACAGGAATATCGTCGTCATCGGCAGTTTCGATGATGTCTAACAACTCATTTAGGGTAATCTTCCTTCTACAAAAAATTTTAATAAAATTAGTTGTATTAGCCCATAATCCTTCTGGGAGGATGTGCGTGTTTCCCACGCCAGTACAGGCAAATTTTTCACAAAAAACGTCTACAAAACAAGCAAATAATTAAATTGAATAATTTTTTGTAGTAAAATAATAGCCTGACATCTACAATTCGTTATGTAAAAGAATAAAACTTACCTATAAAAAACGAGGTCTATCAAGACAGCCATCTTAAATAAAAGCACAATTCACTTGGAGAATTCTCACTGACTAATCGTAAATTTACAAAAAAATACGCGAAGAGATAAAATTTGATTTTAGCTAAACTAAAAAAAAGCATAGCCTGTTTTGTTAGCTGTTACAATAAGTGAAAATTTTGAATTTAGCGAACGGCATTTAAAATCCTTCAGGAAGGCGTTCGGGTGTATCTGGGTTAAAGGAAGCATTAATTAGTCCAAAACTTTTGCAATACCCGAATTTCGAAAAAGAATTCTGCATAACAACAGACGCTAGTGGATACGCTTGTGGTGCAGTCCTTAGCCAAGAACATGATGGCAAACAGTTACCAATTGCTTACGCTTCAAGGTCCTTTACAAAAGGCGAAACTAACAAAGCTACAATAGAAAAAGAATTGGCCGCGATTCATTGGGCCATAACCTTCTTCAGACCATACGTATATGGCAGAAAATTCCTAGTTAAAACCGACCATCGCCCATTAACATACTTATTTTCAATGAAAAGTCCTTCCTCAAAGCTGACACGAGTAAGACTAGATTTAGAAGAGTACGATTTTGAAGTGGAGTACATAGCTGGTAAAGAAAACCATATAGCGGACGCATTATCCCGCATAACTATAACAAATTTAAAAGATATGTCAGTAGAAACAAATAAAATATTTAAAATAACAACAAGATCAGCAGCTAAAAAGATCAGTAATAATACTGAAATTAAAGAAAGTCACAAAGAGAACCCCAAAATTTACGAAGCGCTAAATAAATTTGAAGTAAAAAGACATGTCGAGCTCATTTTCAATCCTCCGAAATTGTATTTCAAAAAAGGAAAGAAAATTTGTAGCAATTTTGATACAAGCAACCTAATTGTTGAGGATAAGATTGACTTAGGACAATTCTTTACCAGGCTTGAAAGAGAAGCCGGCAATTTAGGACTTGTACAAGTACAGTTGTCCCTAGGGGACAAATTGTTTAAAAAGAATTATACTGCAGTAGGAAAATTTATTGAAATGGGTAATAAAGTTCTCAAAAAGTTAACAATAGCTCTAACCCCAGAGGTTATACGCGTGACAAATCCCGGGAAAATCAAAGAAATTCTGCAAAAATATCATGACGATCCTATTAGTGGTGGCCACCCAGGAAGAAATCGCATGACAGATAAAATCAAGCAGAAATATAGCTGGCTGAATATGAAAAATGACATACGAAAATACATAAAGAACTGCATCCACTGCAAGAAGAATAAAACAAATAAACACATAAAAGAGCCAATGACAATAACGGAGACACCTCCGAAGGCATTTGACATTGTACAAATCGATACAGTCGGACCATTACCGAAATCGATAAATGGAAACGAATATGCAGTTACCATTATATGCGAACTAACAAAATACTTGGTAGCAATTCCGGTCCCAAGCAAACACGCAATTACAGTCGCTAAAGCCGTGTTTGAGCATTTCATCCTAGTTTATGGACAAATAAAAACAATCCTGACAGACATGGGCACAGAATACAAAAATAGCCTATTCCAGGAACTGTGTAAATTGTTGAAAATTGAACATAAAACTTCAACACCATACCATCATCAAACTTTGGGTACTGTGGAACGCAGTCATCGGACATTTAATGAATACATACGTTCATACATATCCAGTGACAAAGACGATTGGGATGAATACCTTAAGTACTTCGCGTATTGTTACAATACAACACCATCTACCATACATAAATATTGCCCGTTTGAGCTCATATTTGGGAAAAATCCACCAAATTACGAGTTTTTAGAAGAAAACAAAATCAGCCCACTGTACAATCACGAGGCTTATGACAAAGAAATAAAATATAGACTCCAGATAGCACAGCAGAGAGCTAGAAAATTAGTCCAAGAGGCTAAAGAAAAACAAAAGTTTAATTATGACAAAAGTAGTTATAGTAAGGAAATAAATATAGGAGATTTAGTATTAGTTAGAGAAGAGGCCTCTCATAAGTTAGAAAATAGGTATACAGGACACTATAAAGTAAAAAATATTGATAAAAATAACAACTACACTTTAATTCCACATAGCATAGGAGACAGTAACAAAAACAAAAAAGAAATCGTAATTCATAAGAATAGACTTAAACCAATCTAAAGCTCGTAGCGTTAAACAATAAAAATAAGCAAAGCACTTTATTCATAATAATTCAGTAATAACAAAAAAAAAAAAAAAAAAAAAAAAAAAAACAATATCAAGTATCAAATAAAGTATACAAACAAATAGAAATAAAATAAAAACATGTGACAAAACAATGGTAAATAACAAGATCCCAAAACAATTAAAATTTTCAAACAAACATCAAGCGGTTCAAATAGATATATATAGTTGACTACAAATATATATATCTATTTTTTTTTTTAAGGGGGAAGGTGTAGCATTACATAAACACACTGCCCTTTTACTTTAATTGTCATGTGCACATAAAAAATGTATAAACAAATATGAATGTATATAAACAACATTCTGCCCAAATTAGTTACATTGAACTCAGCGGGAGTTTATACAAATAGTGCACATGCCGCTCATAACGAGGATCTTGTTACACTTGTGTGGACGGTCAAAGACACCGCCACAGACAGTCGCAATGACCAACTGAACACAACGTCAGTTTGTCAATGCGACTGACATATTTATATTTTTATTGCAGTCATATGTTGACTCAGCATATTTTAGAATTATGCATTCTTATTTATATGTATTAGTAAGGTATCTATTTGTATATGTTTTAGTTCGTAAATAATTTGTAAGTATTAGTGTAAGAATTTTGTATAAAAAGAGAAAGTAATTTCAATAAAGACTCACTTTGAATCTGCACGCTCAACGTATATTACACTGGGTTTTTTGTCTTCTAAACGCCCTGTTCAATCAACTTTTTACCAATTCATGAACCGACAGCGCCATCCGCCGATTAGATAGGATCATGATGGATTTATTACAACTCTGTTTTGGTATCACAGTATTGCCAACCATGTGCTCTCGGTTTTTTGTTATTGAGATTTTACACAAACAACAAGCTTGTGTTTCCGGTCTTTATATTTGAAGTATCCTGGTTCGGTACGAGCTATAGACCTATTAATAATTTTTTTCTGCAGCGAAAAATTATTATTGTTTTTGGGTTTCTTAATAATTTTTTGTTAATTATTAAAAGTTTTTTGTTGAATTGAACAGGAAAAATTTTGAGACAACCGCCATAGCTTTTCTTATAGATCCATTTCGGAAGTTGCTAACTTCACTCATCAGAGAAATTTTGGCACGCATTGCTAAAAACGTGCTATGGTTCTTTAATATTTGTTGTTGGTTTTTGGGGTCTTTCTTGTTTTACACATTTGTAAGATTTTGTAAGCTCGAGACCAGCGAACAATAATTCATTGTTCAATTTTTATTGTCAGTTTTTTCTCCAATTATCAATTTTTCCCAAAAAACTGACAATAAAAATTCAACTATGAATTATTGTTCGCTGGTCTCGAGCTCGAAATTTTCCCCCTTTTTTGACCATATGTAATTTATCTGTAAAATGGAAATTTTACATATTTACCCAACAAGTATTTGTCCATAATGGTGGCAACATCTCTGGAATATCTGTTCATTCTACTTTGTGACTTACTTATTTCGGTAAAAAAAAAGGTATTATAGTTCCATGGCGGAGAAAATTCAATAATTATCTTCCTATCTGCCAACTTCCAAGTTTAGAGAAAAGATTCAAATTATAACTGGGAAACAAATTCAGTTAGGATTCATCCAAAGTTAAATTATTTTATCAGATTAGGGTACTAACGCGGTATACGGATGGGTCTAACCCACCAGAAAGCGTTGGAGTGCGAATATTTCGCTCTCGAACTACTTGGCTCTTACAATCCTGTGTGCATAGATAAATCCGTAACGCAGGTACTTTGATGAAAATATTACCATACTAAGGGACCATGCGCTTGGAGGGACGAACAATCTTAAGGGCTAGCAGGAAAAGCTGCCTAATTGTAGAACTGCGACAAAGACAATGATAGCTGTTTATAACACTGAACGAAGAAATAATAAAATATTTACAGCCTTTAAATGTACGCACATTCTATTGTAGAGTCAAGTCTCTACGAACGAATTTGGCAAATTTTGTCCGCTTTTGTGACAGTTAGGAAGAAACAGCGAAGGACTTGCTCAAGACCCTGAAACTTCATACACCTTGGTGCTGGAGGTTGGTTGGACTAAATGGCGTGATGTGATCATATGAGGACACACATATGAGGGATTTCCTAACGGTTTACCGATACTTCGCAAAATCTCTCGTAAAATTATTTGCAACTAAATTTAAATCCGATTATTATATCTTTAGAGTACACTTGTGACTACGATAAGCACAAAAAGTCTTCTAAATGGTCAGTGACACTATAGGATTTTTCGGCATCCTCAACACTTATCTATTTAAATTATTTTTGTTTCGAGATATTAACAGATATTTTGGTCCAATCTCATGTATCTCTGACTAAAATTAATGAAACAATCACTCTCTACTGAGACTCATGACTAACACCAAAAGTATTGGGTTGACTTTTAGTACCCTCTGTCTATTTCAGGCAATTTCTGGCTCGTAAGGAATCACAGCTGAATTAACAGCTGGCAGTGCCCGAAGCGATAAGATAACAATAATACATTTTATCTGAGCGACTTGCGATTAAAATCGCAAATAAACGAGATCGCCTAATATTTTGCAGCTGTCACATTTTACAAAGCAACTTTTATGAATTTGTTCCCAAAACCGGTGACAATGACCAACTCTCTCATTATAACTTAACCAGACTTGATTTAATTAACTTAACTGAGTAACTTAATTGCACACAAACAAAAAGTGTTAAATAATTAATCGCATAAAGTAAACACTGGAAATGAAAGAAAGAAAAAATCAAACATAAAACAGGATTAGAGCAATTGATGGCTTCTACATCTCACAGCGAGTATCACCATGGAATGCATCTTGCTCTTATTAACCAAATTTCAAGTGACCAAATTTCAACGAGTGTAGTGATCCTCATCGTCATTGCCGTAGTTGTTATTATACACGACTTTGCAGTACAAAGGTGCAATAACAATAGCCGTAACTTATGGCCGCGTCAAGTTTCGCATGTACATGCATTTAACGCAAACTTATGCGTCACAGGAACAGCGTTCTTCACAAAAAGTTTAAATAAATAAATAATATAAAAATGGAAGTGGTAGAAATTATTTTTATTACATTGATGCTTTTCGAAGCTATGGAATGTTTGAAAAGAATATACGGCTATCGTAGATGGTGGGTGCATGGCTTTTTTGAAACGAATTTTCCTTTTCCTGAGGAATTTATAAAGACCGTAAGAATGGAAAAGCCAATATTCGACTTTCTTCTCAACCTTATTAGAGAGAAAATAACCAAACAGTCGGATCGCCCATCTATTTCAGCAGAATGTCGGCTTTACTTCACCCTAAGGTCTTCCTTATTCAATAATGTGTGTTCATCTTAGCTACTTGGCTCATGGCGGAAGCAAACCGTTTCCACGCATCCTCCCATTTATTTGGCTGCACCACAAAAGGATGAGTGGACACGAATCGCCGCAGATTTTTATACAATGTGGGGTTTGCCAAATTGCGTTGGAGCAATCGATGGCAAACATCTAAATATATTTTTCCCATCAAACTGTGGTTCGCTCTTCTACAATTATAAGCGGAACTTTTCGACAGTTCTGTTAGCAGTATGTGACGCCAATTACACGTTCACTGGAATCGATATTGGCGCATACGGTTCCCAAAGCGACGGCGGGGTTTTGTGGCATTCTGGATTTGGAAAAGACCTTTATTAGGTTAGACTTTCATAAAATTTAGGAACAAATTTGGATCCGGATCGGTTGAATTGCAACAAGCGCCTATGTCGTGGTAGCCGGGTTATTGAGAATGCATTTGGCATTTTGGCTTGCCGTTGGCGAATCCTTTTGAGCACGTTGCAGATGAGTCCTGGTTCCGCCGAGAAAATTGTGAAGGCCACTGTCGTCTTACACAATTTTCTCAAAATGCACGATGGAAGTTATTGCCCGCCTGAAGCAGTGGATCAGGAAGATAACGGTGGCATTCGAAGAGGGTTATGAAGAAATGAAATTCCGGCTCCTCTCCAAAATGCTAGACCCGCGTGCTCAAATAATGCGTCCAGAGCTGCATTTAATTTAAGAGACCAACTCAAGGATTTTTTAGCAACTCACCCCATTGCAAGAAGGACGCAGTAGAGCTTTTTTTATATAAAAAACCGAAACACATTTAAATTTAGATAATGCGGAGTCGGACTTAATCTATACAGAAACATTGATGTGTAGTGGTACTGAAAACTATGAGGGCAAAGAGTTATGCATTCTCGGTGGTGGAGATGGTGCATTATTATATGAATTACTGAAAGAGAATCCAAAACACGTCGTAATGCTTGAAATTGATGAATTAGTGATGCAAACTTGTAACAAATATTTGAATATAATTTGTGGTGACGTACTTGAAAAGCGTAAGGGCAAAAACTATGACGTGGTTGTTGGCAATTGTGTGGAATATATGGAAAAATTCATATCAGAAAATCGTAAATTCGACTATGTTTTTGAAGATATTACCGATATACCACTATCTGGTGCACCTGTTGGTGAGATTTGGGATATTATTCGTAAAATTCTAGAGTCTTCTTTTAAAATATTAAAACCTGATGGAAAATTTTTAACACATGGAAATGGTACAGCTTGTACCGAGTCATTAGAATTATTTGAAGATCAATTACGAGTTCTTCGTCCAAAGGTTAAATTTACGACATCAAAGGCATTTGTGCCATCATTCATGGAAGAATGGAAATTTTATCAAGTTTCTTTGGCTTGATGACTCAAATTCAATACAACCCAATGCAACGGCTATATTTTACATACAACTCCAAGTAATCTTTAAGATATTCTTACAATGCCTCATTGAGACTTTCCTATCAGTCGTATTAGTTAGAAGCCACAATTTGATGTCGTTTCGTTTAGATTCTATCGGCAACCCAACACCGTCACAATTTGCCATTGTATTTGTGCGAGACGAAAAACATGCTTGCCACATTGTTTGATTCGTATTTAATAGTAAAAATGGGGTATTTCTGATATAATATATATTTATAATATTATATTTTATCTGATGATATTGACCGGATATAGGTTTTTAGGACCTAAAAATCCAAAAAAATAAGTTTAAAATTGGAAAGGTGAAATAAAGGCAATTCATTTAATTCAAAATAACAAAAAATAATTCATTATTTTGGAAAAGGAAAAAAGGAAAATAAAACAGTTATTTCAGGCATTTGATATCGTGCTTATTGATAATATTACTCCCCCAACATTTTAGGAATATCTATTTCGTCAGGATAAAGCTTTATCAAAAGCAAATCTTTGACATGTTGGTCGCTGAGACGATTTGTGGACGTAGAGTTTATGTTCTTTAAAAACGAAAAAGCGCATTCACACAAATATTTTGCCCTTTCCCCTTTTACAGCGAAAAATATTAATTCACAATCGTTATTACTCATTGTGTTGAACTATTGAAAGTTGAACGCAGAATAAAACAAAATATTAATTTGCAATTCTTTTCATATGAAATGCCTTTTTGGGCATTGCGTAGATTTTCCTCGAATTAACTGGCAAGCATTTGGCAAAATTCTTAAGAAATTCAGCGAACATCGGAGCAGAATTAGCAGCGTCGTTTTTGTGTATGTACAGCGCTGCCGCGTCGACGCTACCCACGGGTGCGGTTTGCCGATGGATGGTTTAGAACATCTTTTTCACTTATTGGTTTCTTAATATGTACATGGAAATGCTGTCATCGTGAACATAGTTCTTTGAATGGCCAGGCATGTCATTACATATACAAAACATACCACATATGAATTACAAATATATTATTTTAATTTAATGTACTTATATTTTGTCAATCGTATTCCGACTAACATTTCAATATTACATAGATGCTTCCTTATGTATATTCGTTAAGATAACATTTAAAGTTAAATATAATTTATTTTAAAAGCAATGCAATTAACTTACTGAAAGTTTTAATTTAAGTTCAGTTAAAAATGGTAATATCGCACACCTACCAAGAAAGGTATAACTCAAAATCCAAAAATACGTAGGTACACCAATGTTTTCCTGATACCAAACCATATACTAATGAACTTTGTATATGGATGACGAATCAGTTTGTCATTAAGTTGACTCAGCATAGATCAACAAGCGCGATTTGTTTCCAAATGAAAACATACATTCATACGACGTAGTATATATAGTATGTCTATTAACTAAAATATATATCTAGGTATTTATTAAATAGATACGAATTGTACCAAAAAAACTATAAATATGTAATTCAGAGTTGTGTACTTAAAGTATAGTATGCGTATAAGCTAGGTTGACAATGTCACATATTAGTTCGACCACAGTGAAACAATGAGCCAGGTAGCGTAAACAAAAAAAGTAAACATGATTATTTGACAATTAGTTTAAATATATTTGTTGAAATTTGTTTCCAAATGTCGTTATTGTTAACCCCAAAACAATCTATTTTTACGTGAAAAACACAATGGTAAATTTCGTGTTCATGTTGTCAGTACCTGGCTCACTGTTTCACTGTGATTTCGACTATAACTATGCCCCAAGTGTTTTTCGTTTTTTTTACATGAGACTATATTGTCCTCCACTGAAAACAAAATGTAAAATATCAATTTTCATTTTGTCCTGCACATCTTCAAATTTTAGAAGATAGGTGTCTAGGACATTAAGAAAATCAGAATTACGGGTAGTTGGACGTGAGGTAGGTTCTGACTTCTCTATCCAGTCAGAAACAGTCCCACCGAGAGTGTCAAGCCGATCCTCGTCTTTTTTCTTTTAGATGACCTGGATGGGGTTTCAGTTGACTCTTCCTCAGGTTGGTACGACAACGGTGGTTGATCGACAACTGTTGGTAGCTCAGCATTCTGCGATTGCTGAATCACGACTTCATCATCGAACAACTCTTCAAAGACATGCTGTGAATTTAATCGATCTGTCTGCCCCTCATGGTGTGGTTGAACATAAACTTGGTCATGGGATGTAACATATATGGGTTGTGGCTGTTGGCAGTTAAATTTCCCTGGTGGCGAAGAAAATAGTGGTTGTGACTGATATGTGGATTGTACAGGCCGACCCTCATGCGGCGGTTTAAATATATATTTCTGTCGTGCAAGAACAGATTTGGGTCGATTAATTTGGCAATTTTTATTGAAAGATGTGTTTCCGTTATTTTTATTGAAAGATATGTTTCCGGTTGTACTGAAAATATGTATATACATATATATACATACTAGCAGACCCGGCAGACGTTGTTCTGCCTGACCAGTGACTTCCCTAGAAATACATTTTCAACTATTTTTCTATTAATTTTTAACATTCCATTTATTGCAGTGCTTTAGTATATGCAATGTTTCCGGTTTTAACGTATTTGGTATAAACAAATAAATTTCTTGAATGTCCAACTTAAAAAACGAATCTTTTGAACTCAATGGCTATGACACAAACCATTATGCGCTGCTGAGCAGATGTGTAGTTAGTATTTATTTAATTATATCCTATATCTACCACTTAACGCCACTATTATGATTTTATGGAAATCCTATAATACTCTGGATATGTATAAACGGCAATAACAAACAAAAAATTAAGTGCTTTGATTAAGATTTAAGAACGTTAAAATGTCACTAAAGCAAATACATTCAGGGATATAACGAATTGAAATATTACTTAGCTGTGGTCTTAGAACTGACCACTTTTCCAAAAAATTTACAAATGTATGTATGTCGTACCCCACGAAGATTTTCACGTATTGGAAAAGTTTAAAACAGATCAACCATAAACTTTGGACATTATGGAAGTACAAACAAAGTACTGAATACAAAAAATGTGGGCGTGGCACCGCCCACTTTTCCAAAATTACATAAATCTTGAAAATCCGGAAATATTTCCCAAAATTTTCCCTCACACAAACCTTCTCTTATGCTATGTTTCCACCAAACCAAACACCGTGTTTAAAAGGGTTTGGGTTATGTAGAAATGTCAAGTTTTCCACTGATAGTTTGCCGGAAAATGGGTTTACACCCACTAAACAATTTATTATGATCGTCGTTCCGATTTAGTGGGTGTAAACCCATTTTCCGGTAAACTCTCAGTAGAAAAACTTGACATTTCTACATAACCCAAACCCTTTTAAACGCGGTGTTTGGTTTGGTGGAAACACCGCGTTACCAATTACGAAGAACTGAAAAAAAACTTGAGTCAAATCTGTCCAGCCGTTCTCATTTTTTTCCTATCATTTTTGAATTGATTAATATGAAATAAGAAATTAATAATATAATTATGTGATAATACTTACATGTACATATGTATATATGTATTTTAATTAAATATTTTTGAACAATGAAGCAATTGTATAAAATACGAATAACGGGGTTTCACAAAATGCGTTCACTACAAAATATGTACATATGTATAAGAAAAGCTATGGCGGTTGTCTCTAAATTATTAAGAAACCCAAAAACAATAATAATTTTTCGCTGCAGAAAACAAATATTAATAGGTCTATAGCTCGTACCGAACCAGGATACTATTAATAAATAATAAATATTTTAGTTTTCAAGCTAACTATAACTTTACTTTGTTTTATATCTTTTTATCCACTATGTATATTCTTCAAGGAGGGTGAATGGTAACGTTAAAGACCCGTATACTTTGAATCGTAGACTTGCCGGAAAGCTTTTTTTCCAGAAGTTAAAATAGTTTCAGTTTCTTCAACCTTGATCTTGACTAAAATGAGTTTTTTAAGCTTTTTAGTTGGCAGGATGAGCTGAATTTTCCGTAAGTGTGACATTACTACGTAACTCACTTCTAAATACGGTACCATTAAAGACCACTTAAAACTGGCTGTATCTTGAAAACAACAAAGAATTGAAGAAAAGTGTATAGGTATAAAATATAGCCCTTAGGGTTAGTTATTAGAATAAGTAAAAAATATTTAGCTTTTGTTGAATACTTCAGAAATATGATCAGAAATAAACGTATTTCTGTAACATTAAAGACTAAAATATTGAACATATGATGAACTTCATATCGAAGGCTGAAAACACGTACATTTTGAACCCGACCCTTCATAATTTGATGAAATTTTGGATTGAGGCACATCTTACCGACCAAACACAACCTTATTTGTAGAAATTGCGGGTGTGGCAAGGTATCGAAATATTCGAAAAATGACGAGAATAGGTACTTTTAAAGTGTGATTACTACGGAATGGCTTTATCGATTTCAAAGATCTTTATACCATTTGAAATTTGATTTAAAAAAATACACTGTACACATTTTTTAGCACACTGAAAAAGATTTTTTTAGAAAACTAAATTTTAAACTGAAAAAAAACTTCAAAGATCAAGCGATTTTGAAAACTATAAATTTGTTTAGAAAGGTATATTTAATATATTTAACATATCTAAAAAGTATAATGGCATTTGTTTCTTTTCATTTTAAAAAATTTTAAGAAAAACCATCTCTTGATAACTTTTGTTTTGATATTATTGTGTGACAAAAAAAGGTACTTAGCTATACTTTCGAAGTTATACAGATTTTTTTTTATCCTATTGGCAAATTTTTCGGGAATTCTCAAAACATATAACACAAATATTTAACCGCTCATCAGAGGATACAGCGAAAATAATTTTTCTACCTCTTTGTTGTGCTGGTTACCGCAACAACTGAAACAAATTCCTAGGATATCGCCATGAAGCTAACAGTCAGGTAGAATAGTATCTAAACGAAGGGTGTATGTTTATATTGAACAATAGATCCTATGCATAGTAGTGCCGAAACTTACAACCTAAACATACACCCTTCGTTAAGATAGTACTATAAACTTTTAATGACTAAGTATATACTATTTCTACCTGATTGTTAGCTTCATAGCGATATTGTAGGAATTTGTCTCAGTTGCCATTGCAAATGCAAAGCGAACGTACGTTAATTTCACAATTTTGTTTTTTTTTTTTTTCAAAACAAATTGTTTTACTTCGTTCTTAGCTTATCCTTAAATTACAAATAGATATGGAATCAACAAATAAATACGGATTTTCCTTTGCATGCTAACTGCTTTATGTCAATTAGATGGGGATGTCTTGAGTCGCTTTTTAACTTTGCCTTAGAAATGTAATTTTGCCATTGGGAAAAATCCGAATAAATCATAATTTTACAATGACTCGGGCGTTTTCGTCGTGTACCGCATTTTCAAAGTCGATAAAATTATAGTATGCGTTTTTAGAATTTTTCATTGAGGATTTCACCGGATGGTGGAAGCTGTCGGCGGAGATGAATGTTCATATGTCCTGGTTTAAAGTTATATATCTAAATCACACTTGTTGACTCCTACAAAAAGGTGTACTGGTGTTTTTGGCAGCAATAGGGTTTGCAATAATAGCAGGTATCGAGAATTGCGGGTATACAGAAGCTAAACGCCTTAAAACATGTTCCCTTAACTCCGCCGTTAGGGAATTATTCACAAAAATTATAATAATCTATATATTAATAGGCTAACATTTTTTCCATACAATCAATTGCCAGAGTGTATTTCATAAAAAATGCATAATTCCAATTATTATATATTTTGATATGTTTCCATGGGCCAGGAGCTTTGCATAGGCATATTATATTTAACAAAAAATGCTTCATTAATTTGTAATAATTCATCAAAGTTTTCACCAAAACCCAAAGCTGTTAACTACAGTATCTGACTGTTTAACTGCACATACAGCAGTGGCGCAGGTGGTGAGCGTGCCGGCTATGATGCGTGCGTTCGTAGGTTCAAGCACGTGTTCAGGGCAGGTTAATTTTTTTTTTTTTTTTACTAAATTGAATTTGCCTTAAAATATACGAAAACTTATTATCATATTATTTTTTTTTAATTAATTATATTTGTAACCCAATATTTTTCTGTTTATGACAGCTATCTTGGAGTGAAAAACTCAAATTTTTTGAAAAAATCTAAAAAATTATTCCAATTTATCAATATTTATCAATTTATATTTTTAAAGAAATATATCATATTTAATATGCAAAAAGGAAAAAAGTACAGTTTGTAGCTTCTTCAATTTTATATTTACGAAATAATTAGAAATCGCGTTAATTTTCCTAAAAACATCAACTATTTTGTTCCTAAAAATTTTTATTTGTAAAACGTCGATATATAACCCAATATTTCCATATTTTTCTGTTTATGACATCTATCTTGGAGTGAAAAAACCAAATTTTTTGAATAAAAAGCCAAAAAATTATTTCAATTTATCAATATATATTTTTTAAGAAATATATCATATTTAATATGCAAAAAGTAAAAACGCAGTTTGTAGCTTCTTCAATTTTATATTCACGAAATAGTTTGAAATTGCGTTAATTTCCCCAGAGACATCAACTATTTTCTTCCTAAAAATTTTAATTTGTAAAAGAGTCGACATATAACCGGAATCCTTACATATTTAGGCTAATTGGGCCAGTTAAGATACGTGTTTTCAATATTTCCGAGTTGAATTTGACCAAAAAAACAGAAAACCATAATATGTATGGTTCGAGCACAACTTCGAACATAAAATTGTTTTCCCCTTTTTTTCATATTGACTATTTTTTTTGCAGGGAAATTATTAAAATCTAGCATAACACAATATGTACTTATATACATATGTCGTTTTATGATTTTTTTTAAGGAATTTGCTTTTTTCTAATAGATTTTCCATAATAAATTTAGCTATATATATAAGTTGAGGTCATACGATATATGTACATATCACGGAATATTATTGAAATGATATAAAAGTCAATATGTAATGTACTTATATATATACATATATCTAAATTGTTGAGGAAAAAACCCTAAAAAATCCAAATGGAAACCGGCCCAATGCTCATATTGAGAACTTCGAAATAAACTCCAATTTCATTTAAAAAAAAAATTGAAAATTATAATTATTTTTCAAAAACGCAGTCAAACTTCTATTTTTTGCAAAATTCTATAATAAAAGTGAGATTCAAAAGTATTCATGGTCACTATTTTCGGGTAAATAAATAAATAAATAAATAAATAAAAACATTTGTTTTTAACATATCTTGCATGTTCTGTTACAAAAAAAGTTCAAAATTTAAATTTTTCTGGAAAATAGGACAAAAGTTGTGTTTTTATAGAACTCTAAAACTTAATTTTTTTTAAATGTTATGAAGTTGGTACTTCTTTGTTAAATTTCACTATATACGGTCCTAAAATCCCGAAAAAACTGAAGTGTTTATGAAAAATTTTATTTGCTTCCAATTTTGTTCGATATGGCATCATTCTATGTGACCATTATATATATTATAAGTCTAACTATCCCAGTGGGAAAGTGGGGAATGCATTACCTTTTTCATGCATGAAAAGATATACGAAAATTGTTGTAAGAAAAGATCAATCCAAAAGCAATCGAAGGAGTAATGTGTCGCTCTACTTTTATTTGTAGTTCTACATTTTTCATTTTTTCACTGTCTTTTGGGGTTTTTTACAGAAGCAGCCAATGTGAAAAATGTCAAACTTCATTGTAAAAAAAATTAAATTTAAATAAAATATAAAATTCGAACTGAAATGTCTGCTTCTGATATATTTTTGGTATACTAATGTATCTTTCCATACGACCAGCTGCTCGACATGGCGAGATGAGTAATGATGAGCACATCTCAATGGTAAAGCCCCTGTTACTTCCGAAAGTTGCGCGTGATTAGACGTGCCTTTTAAACATAGGCTGTGATGTGACCTCCTGCTGCCTATGCAAAGACACGGTGTGGCTGACATCTTGAACTAGGAGGCTACATCACTCAGTTGATAATTTGCAAAATAGTTCCTTTTTTTATCATGGAAAGCAATGCTAGATGTCCCCTGTAATGCATCTTTTCATTTATAAAAAGTAATATAAAAAGTAATGTATAGTTTGTCGCTTCAGTTTGTTGCGAGCGACACATTACTTTCGTAGGACATGTGCTGTGTTAATAGTCATGCATGTTGTAATGCGTAAATAGTGTAAGTGATAGATTACTTTTTGCATTACCAGACATTACCGTTTCCAACTGGGATGTTGTTGGTATATGCCCATGAAATTTAATTTTGTTTTGTAATTTTGTGAAATATTGACGGAATATGAAAGGAGTGGTGGGTCTGATGGTGGACTTTCAAACATTACTAAGTACCGTTTTTGCCATCTCCTATTAATTATTACTGGTCTCGAATGGACGTATTTTTCTTGGTTAGTTGTCAAATTACCCGTCTTTAGAGTAAACCAGCTTTTATGAAAGCGACTCTCAATAACTCAACTATAAATAATTATTTTCAGCAATAAAAATGTCTCCAATATTTATGCCTCTAGGCATTAGGTACTGGAGAAAAATGCGAACAGAGGATTTAATAAGTTAAACTAATTTAAGGTGGTCGAATTTCGACCACGGGATATACTAGTAATAATTAATTATTAAGCAGAGCATTCAGATATATAACACAAATATTTAAGCGCTCATCAAAGGATACAGCGAAAATAATTGTTTCTACCTGTTTGTTGTGCTGTTTACCGCAACAACTGAAACAAATTCCTAGAATATCGCTATGAAGCTAACAGTCAGGTAAAAATAGTATCTGAACGTAGGGTGTATGTTGATGTTGAACAATAGATCCTATGCATAGTAGTGCCGAAACGTACAACATAAACATACACTTTTCGTTTAGATAGTACTATAAACTTTTAATGACTAAGTATTCTAATAAATTCGAACAAGAATCGTAGGTATTATCAAATTTTTCAGGCACCCCCAATAAATTGACTTCAACTTGACATTGATAAAGGTGATTTTTAAAATGTTTTTATTAGGTCGGCATATAGGCTTTCGTCGTATCTGTCCGCGGATTTTTGCATTCGATTTTAAACCAACTGACTATTGAACTAGGGTCTTGTAATTTTCACCATAGGTCAGGTCCCGATGACAATGCAATATTATGAAAAAAAAAATTGCGATAGGGGGCGCGTGGGTCGCTATATTTCCAAAATTCGATGAAATTCGGAACATGTATTACTACGATGAAAAGAAATGTTTAGGAAAAAATTCCGCTAGGTGGGGCTGAGATCGCGGTAATAAAAACTCAAAACCGTAATTATGGACCGATTTGGCTGATATTTTACGTGTGTGTTACTTAATAAATTTCCAAATGCTCAAAAAAAATTGGACCCGCTAGGTGGCGCGTAAGTCACTCTATTTAAGAAATGCGAAGGTCTGTTTTCGGTGTCGATTAATTCGTTTTTCAATGAACTTCCCGTTGAGGTAGAATCTTGAAATTTTCATCATCGTTTAGTTTTCTGCCCCCACACAATATAACAAAAAAAATTCCGATAGGTGGCGCACGGGTAAAGATATTTGAAAAGTTTCATTTCCAGAGATTTTGCTTTGGATTTTGAACTAACTTGCAGTTGAGCTGGGGTTTTGCAATTTTCATCATCGTTCAGGCTTCGCTAACAATGCATTATACGAACAAAAAATCAAAAATATTGATTAATTTCATAAATCCCATTTATCGTCCTATCTTGAGTTTAGTCGTTTAGTCTTATTGCCACTGATATTAGATGGATTATAGCATGATGCTCGATAGTTAATCTTCGGCGCCATCTGCTTGTGAAAACTCATATTTAGCACATTCATTCCGTCGGTTCAATGCAGATGGCGCCGAAGATTAACTAACGAACAACATGTTATAATCCAATAATATGCAGATGGCGCCGGTGATTACCTAACGAACGTCATGCTATAATTTTTACAAGCTCACAACTAAAAAGCATAAAATAAAAAATAGAATAAAAAAATATTTTTAATTTAAAATGTTTTTAAAATTAACTAAAAACTGCAAAATAATTTCTCCTCTGCCTACATAGATTTTTCACCACGTAGAGCTTGTCCTGAACATTTATTAGTGGGCATTACAGATGTAAAAACATTGGCGAACTCTATAGATGGTTCACATAAGTTTCTAAAAATCTTACTACCGATATGAGCTTTTCTAAAAAAGATCATCTTTTCACGATATAGCAAGCGACAAATGTTTTTATACATATCAATCTTGCCAAGTACTGTAATGCCTATGAGAATGCCCACTAATAAATGTTCAGGACAAGCTCTACGTGGTGAAAAATCTATGTAGGCAGAGGAGAAATTATTTTGCAGTTTTTAGTTCATTTTAAAAACATTTTAAATTAAAAATATTTTTTATTTATTTAGATTTAATATACAACTTTGCCCAGCTCATACTGCTGACTTTCGGAATATTTGCTTACTTTTAGTTATGGTTCATCTAAAGGGACAAAAGAATGGAAGCTTTGAGTTCCGGTTATAGTTTTGGCATTTTTGTATCTTGATAGTAGCTGTATTCATCAGCGTCTGCGTAAGCAACTTCTATGGAGGTGTTATACGTTTAAATTTGGTAATAGTGCCACTCAGCGAATATTTCGAAACCAATCTTATGATGACATAAATTAATTAAGTTGTACCTGTTTTTGTTCTGTGCTCCTGCACCATCTGACACGTAGATAATTTTCGTAATTGAATTGCTTAGCAAAATTCATCACTTTTGAAATATGTAGATGAACTGCTATGCTATCATGGAGCAAAGGCAAAGGTTCTATGATCGTTATATTTGTAATAAATAACGAACGGATGTATCGTGGCGAAATCCATTTGAATTAGCAGTTCTCCTGGCAGCAGTGTCATTTTTCTTTCACTTACAAAGCGGAACTGGCGCTTAGCTATGAAATGATGTGACACCAGCTTATTGATGTGTTGTACAAAATCGTCAACAAATGTGTTTGTAGCAGAGAAAATGGTTTCGAGATTACATCTGAGTGCTGTGTTCCATTTTTTGTAAATGACTTCTTGAATCAAATTTGTTTCAGAATATTAAAACATAATCGTTCTAATGTTCGTTAAATTACACTGGACCACGAATTTCAACTTTTTCTCCTTACCAGAAACGCCGTTATGAAATTCGTATTTAAAACCACACCCTGATTTCGAAAATCGAGTTTAATTTTTGTCTATGGTACCGTTTTCGAGATATTTGCAATTTACCGTTATTCGAAAAAACCAAAAAGACGGCTCCCTTTAATTACGTGCATATATCTCACAAACGGGTCAAGCTATTGCAAAAAGATTCAAAATCACAAAACTTTGTACAAATGTATCATACATTATTTTTTACTCAACCAGATAGTTCTCGCCATATTAGCTTATCATTTCAGATTTTTGTTGTTTTTTATGAAAAATATGAAAAAAATTACTTTTTGCGAGGGCTGCATTCCAAAACCACAACTTTTTTTCCAGATATTTTTTCTTTACGCAAAGCTCTGTTTAATTAGAAAACAGATAAGCTATCATCGAAGAAAATAAACCATCAGTAATAAACCATCAATTAAAAATACCCAGGTTGCGCAATTTCAACGTATACCTCAAAACGTATGTATGGTATAAAGGAGAGTGAAATATCTAGCTATTCTCTGTTCCATTGATTAAAAGTTCAATTAATGAATGAAATTACCCAAATTTTTCACTTTTTTAAATATGTACTATACTCTAACAATTTTATATTAATTTGATTTTACTATGTGAAATAATTATTGTTCTACTTTGACTCTTATTCTTTTTAGGATCGGTTTCTCTGATGAGAAACCAGCAATCGCCCATCATTGCGACGTCCCAGAATCCTTGATATCGATTTTCAATTAATTTCATTTGCTGGTGAAACCTTTCACCATGCTCGTCACTTTCGTCGCCAAGATTTGCCGGAAAAAGCTCTGTAGCATAGCCAAAATAAATGCATTCATAGATACATGCACTCTTACAAACATTTGGTACGCAGCTTATTATTATGGAATAACGCCGCTTCAGCACTCTCACACGCTACACTCAAGCGAATATACATATGTATAAACATATGTGAGAATGTATAAGCAAATGTTTGTATATGAGTGTGGCTATGAAATTCACCAGCGAGCGTTTGCGTACGTTGGATTACAAGAGTATGCCTATATATGTTTGTTTGTAAGACTTTCTTATATTAAAATTAAGCACATAAGGAACGTAGTAAATAAGTAGTACATAAGAATTTGATTGTAACTTTTAGTATAAATAGAACGTAAGTTTCTTGAATAAAGCAATCTCCATTTGGTGCCGAATATTGGCACTACACCAAATCAATTATTATTATTATTATTATACATGGCGATCCTGCCGATAACCTTAAGCTGCCGAAACTAAATTGGTAGTCTTCTCCCAACATCCTTGCCTGCTGCTTGAAATATAGGCAGACCTTTTAAAAAAACAAAAAAAAACCTTTTCCATTAACTGCTGACCAAAGGCTGACCAAGGAATAATAATTGTTTTAAAATAAAACAACAACAAGGTCCGCCGCGCAACAATTGTCCAAGGCGTAATAGAAAACAAGGCGACGGTGGTGGTGACACTGGTGGAGAAGGTCATATCAATCTCAGCAGGATGTTGGTCATGAAGTGCAGAATACTACAACCGAAAGTACAGCGTAATTAAATACCGTCTAATACGATTCTGAACAACCAATCAAATGAATTAAGCAACGTCTCAAAGGGTGGCATAAAAAGTGGAATATTAATAAATCCCGCGGCAAGGGACACATACACCGCAGCAAATATATCACTCAAAGGGCGGCAAAGGAGCAGCAAAACATACACCTTAGCATACACATACACATATCCACGTATGTTTAGAAGCATATAGCAACCTAACGGCTGCTGCCACTAAGGGCAAAAAGTAATTTTTTGCTAATAAACATAATATTTTTTCTTCTCTTTCTATCTTAATTGTTTTTTTTTTTTTTCTCAATGAACGAGAATATTATAAGTCAGGCAGAATTTGACGCGATATTCTTGCGTTACAGCAAGTTAATAGCAGAAGAGGAGAATAAGGTAGAGCTAGAGATAAAAACAAAAGAGGTAGCTCAAACAGAAAAAAAGAAGTAGTAGAAATAGTTAAACAGGGCCCCAAGGCAATTACAATAGAAGATTATAGGCATAGAATTAAGCCCCCAAGAATAGAGGAACCAGTAATCCCAAAGGTAACTAAAGGCAAAAGGAAGAGAGGGGGAAGAAGATTTAACGTTAGGAAAGAGGTAGCCATTCTATACCAAAGGATTAATTTGACCACAGACACGGAGACAAGAATCCGTTTAAAAAACGAAATTAGGCAAATTCTTAATAGATAAAGACCATTTTTCTCCATTAGAGTGTTTAAAGAAAATTTTGTTTTTGAAATTAATTATAAAATCTTTTTATGGAGAACCCCTTACCTGATAACCTTGATTACGAGGCTATCAACAGTATCGTTGATAACTTGGAATCAAAAAGCACACAAGAGGCAATTAGAAAATTAAGAAAAATAAAAGCTTATAGTCAGGCGGAAAAAGATCTAGTTTGGCTTGGAAAATGGGTGGGGACTAATCGAAATGCCTCAGGAACCCACAATAGAAAACGCATTAGAACCATTATTGACCACTTCTGAGGAAATATATAGGTTCGAGGCCAAATTTATGGGACGAACAGACCCACATTAGAATAAGATATGCAATTATAAGAAAGAAAAAAGTGTTAAATAAGGAATGTAACAAAAAAAATATTGTTTTCATTTTTCTCAGTGGGAGGCCACGAATCGAAACTGGAAGAGCCACCACACAGTTTACCACACTGAAGCATTGGAATTTATTAAAATCTTGTTAATAATATTAACAAGTTTCACTTGTTTGAATTTATTCCTGAAATTATACTCTGCTCACAACAAATTTTTAAAGAAAAAATACATGAGTCGAGCAGATGGTCTAGATAAAGTCTAAACCGAAGAAAAGGATATATATAGCACTTGTTACGTTAAAGTGTAACAACTCAAAATTTGAACATTTTCAGTAGAGACGAAAAACTGTTTCCGTAAATATTAATAATATGTTACAAAGAAAAAACAATGTAATTGCATGAAAATATCAATTAAAATAAAACTGTTGTTTCATTTTTATTTGTTTAGTATTTGCACGAAAATAGCAAAATTTTTGAGTTATTACTCTTTTCCTGAAATTTTTTTATATACGTAGTGGTATTATTTTGAGTTGTCTCTGTTTAACTGAAAATTCTCACTGGAATTGATAAATATGATTTGTTGTAAATGCACATTTCAAAATGTTACACTTTATGTGATACACTCACTAACAAGATTGATAAAACACTTGGATACAACTAAAAATGTAACTCTTTACGTGAGTCGAAAGAAGTCGTTCTGAAAACAAAGAGAGAGTCATAACGGTTTTTTTAACGAAAGACTAGAAAAATCACTGAAAGATTTTTTCAGTGGGTAGAGATGACCACTGAGTTGCTACACCATTCTGAATACACTCGTAGAAGAGAAGATTTTGGCGGAAAAGTCTTATAAGTGTCTTAATAAAAGTATATACATACATATTTTAAAACACCTCACGATAATATTAGAGTCATTGAACAATATAGGAAAAACCACACAAAAGGTGCATAGCAAGTTAACAGCTAACCACAAGCTAGAGGCACTACACATTTTTTCCAATGTGAGGGACAACTTAGTATCTCTATTGAGTAGATACAACGTTGAAACAACTGTCATAGCGTCATTTGAAGGGGAAATAGAAATAAATTTTGCAACCCTATTGCCTGAAGCGCAACCCAATTCGAGGGAACCAGTAATAATCGAAATTACTGAAAAATAATCACAAACAGAAAGCATCAAGATGCCAATGACAAACATAGAATTTATTAAAACTGCATCACCGATCTTACCAGATTTCGATGGGAAATCGGAAAATCTATCCAGTTTTCTGGATGCCCTTGATATCCTGGACCAGATCAAGGATAGTCACGAGGCTATCGCAGTATCTATGACTAAGACTAAACTCAGAGGAACAGCTAGAAACATTATAAGTACTGAATCTACCATTCAGGAAATAAAACAAAGATTAAAGTAAAAAGTTAAGGGTGAATCAGTCGAAGTTTTGTCGGAAAAACTCCTGAACATCCAACAACGCAGTAAAACTGCAAATCAATACACTTCTGAGATTGAAAAGCTCATTGGAGGAAGCATACATATCTGATGGACTAACACCTGAGTTAGCAACCAAGTATGCTACACAGTCAACCGTAAAAGCTATGTGTAAAAATTGCTCCAATGATAAAGTAAAAACTATAATGCAGGCTGGAACGTTCACCACAATGAACGAAGCCATATCAAAATTCACTAACAGTTGCACAGAAGTAACTGGAAACCCAAATTCAATGTTACATATTCGCCAACAAAATAATTTCCGAGGCAACTTTCGCAGGAGTTACCAAAACAATAATTATAGAGGAAATCAAAGGCGTACATTTAAAACTTACGGCCATAGCAACAACAATAATTATAATAGTAATAGCCGAGCAAATAACCAAAGGTCTGGTCGAAACTTTGGATCAAGGGGTTATAACCGTAATAACACCAGAAATGTAAGGAATGTTACCCAATAGGAAAACCAGCAAACTCCACCTCAATAAATAAAAAATTATATGTTTTCAATTTATACGTAAATAGCTACATATCTTCCAAGACAACTCTGAATGATTCCATTTCAACCCTCCTGATCGATACAGGAGGGGATTGTTAAGTAAGATACGGCCTGACTCTCGTCTACTGCACATTTCATATCATCTGGCAACGTCTGCGCCACTTAACTTTTATTGAAGTCCGGCAATCCTGGTGCCAAACTGTCAATCGCTGATTGGCGACTTAAAATCGATCATAGCAAAAGGGGGAAGTCAATAATTTTCAGCAAAAAGGCGAGCAGAGTGACGACAGAGTGGAGAAAAGACGAGTTTTTTAACGCGCAATATTTAACTGCGCTAATATTATCATTTTTTGTATTTATATTTGTTATATGTAAAGTTTAAATAAAGGCGTGTTCAAAGAACGTCAACAACTTAAAAAACTCCTAAAAAACTCTGTCTATTTATCATGTCAGCCACTGATAACAAAAACACTGGGGCCAATGCAAAATTATACAGCTGCCCACTTTGTTCTGCTGTGAATAATCCAAACATGATAAAATGCACGGAATGTGGCAAAAGATACCACAAAAAATGCGCCCAAATTGGAAGCAATGTTAAAAAACACCAGTGGGTTTGTAACCCATGTCTTCCAGCAGAACCAAAAAGTGATGCTCCCCATGGCACCGACAATGATAAAACCATCGCTCCCACATCGAAAGCTACAATCGGGACAGGAGCCACTTCCAAGTTGGCTCAAATATCACATGTAACTACCGAAAATACTAGGTTTATTGATGCAATTACATTGAAGCAATCGCTTTTTGCTCCTAGTAATATTGACGCCAAGGCTTTATCGCTAATATCATCAAGTGCGCCCACTCTTCCAGGAAGCCATGTTAATAACGTTGAACAACAACAATTCAGAAGTCAACCCGGCACATCACAACAGTCGCCAAGCGGGGCCGGCACCGACCAAGATCGCCCTCCGAGTCCAGCCAAATCAACACGCTCCACATCATCTCGCAGATCCGCTGCTAGTAAGGCGCGATTGGAAGAAGAAGACCAGATTCTTAGGGAAGAGGCGGAAATATTGAGGCAGAGGCAAGAGCTCCTGAACAAGCGTAAAGAATTGCTGCAACGCATGGAGCTAACTGACTCCGAGAGTGAGTTTGATGAAGATGAGCGCGACATGCAGCGCCAAATACAACAATTGCTCCCACACATCATTCGCAATTCATTCCGACGCAGCAAATGCTACAACCTGCTCCCACACAACATTCGCAATTCATTCCGACGCAGCAAATACCACAACAGGCAACCGCTCTGTGGCTACCTAACGTAGTTCCTCCAACCAGCGGTGCGCAAGAAGAAATTCTAGTACCGCATGTTAATTATCAACGTCGATTGACCCGCAACCAACTCGCTGCGCGTACAAGTGTAGGTAAGGAGCTACCAAAATTTAGCGGAAAGCCAGAAGAGTGGCCACTATTTTTTGCAACGTATAATCAGACCACCGAAATTTGTGAATTCTCTCAAGATGAGAACATAATCAGGCTGCGGAAGGCTCTAGAGGGTCCAGCTCGTCAATCCGTCAAAAACCTATTGCTGCATGCTCAAAGTGTGCCACAGGTAATAGCAACACTGAAGATGAAGTTTGGCAGATCCGAGCTAATCATAAGCGTTTTGCTCCAACAAATCCGCAACATGCCTTCTCTAACACAAGACAACTTGGATGGTCTGGTCAACATCGCGCTTGAAGTACAAAATGTCTGCGCGTCCATGAAAGCATCGAATCTTCATACGCACCTTAACAATCCAGAACTGGAACAAAAACTGGTAACAAAACTGCCCGCGATCTATCAAGCATTTTGGGGAATGCACAAACTGAATTTGGCAGAAAGCAATCTGGAACATTTCAGCAGCTGATTGTTCCAACTGGCCCAAAGCGCCAACAGTGTAATTCTTCCGACATCATCGCAAAAGGAACGTAAGCGTGGCGTGCTGAATACACACTCTGAAGCCAGCGAGGGACCCAAATTGGTAAGCTGTATCGTATGTAAATCTGACGGTCATGCTATCTTTAATTGTATCTCGTTCAAGGAAATGTCACGAACGGATAGATGGGATATTGTGCGCAAGCACAAACTATGCCGTCGGTTCCTGCCTCCACATAACACGTTTAATTGTAAAGTCAAGGGGATATGCGGTGTCGATGGATGTACCCTTCGTCACCATCAGCTGTTGCATAAAAGCCAAATTGACACCACAACAAATAAGGTGTATACGCATATAAGCAACGACAACGCAACCCTTTTTCGTATCGTGCCTGTAATATTGTATGGCGGCGGTACTCAAATATCGGCATATGCATTTTTGGATGACGGCTCTTCCATTACCCTTATAGACGCAGAGCTGCAACGAAAGCTTAATATCCAAGGCACAAAGCGCCCACTTTGTCTGCGTTGGACGGGAAACACCCATCGATATGAAGATGACTTAGTGGTCGCCGACATGGTAATATCTGCCCCAAATGGAAAACGCTTCACTCTCAAAGATGTTCATACTGTTTGAACAGTTGGATTTGCCCTCCCAGTCGCTCGATGCCACTGCGCTAAAATCAAAGTATAAGCATCTTCGAAATCTTCCATTGCAGTCGTACCGCAACTACTCATTGGTTTAAATAACAGCGGTCTAATTTCGACTAACAAAACGCGAACTGGAACTCTATTAGAACCTATAGCCGAGAAAACACGCATTGGTTGGACTGTGAAAGGGCAATTGTCACCAGCTAAGAATGCACAAGACCACCACGTTTATCACATATGTGACTGTGCAAACTCGGCTTGCGTCGAACTGCTCAGTTCACTAAAGGCTTACGTTTGTTTGGATGATATGGGAGTTGCCGCAAAACCAGCGCTAAGTTTATCTAAAGACGATGAGTTAGCTTTAAACCAGCTTGAGACAAATACCATACGCGTTGGAAACCGCTTTCAGACCAGCCTGCTATGGAAGTACCCCGGTAATTCACTTCCTGAAAGCTTACCTATGGCTAAACGAAGAGCGCAATGCTTACGCTCAAGGATGCTAGAGATCCACAATTATACGAAACTTTACAAACAAAAGTCGAAGAGTACTTGAAAAAAGGGTACATCCGAAAATTATTGCCTGACGAAATAGAGGTCGAAAACTGTTGGTACTTACCAATATTCCCGGTAATGAACCCCAACAAACCTACTAAGGTGCGGTTGGTCTGGGACGCAGCAGCTAAAGTCAACGGCATCTCGCTAAACTCCTTGTTGTTGAAAGGCCCTGACCAGCTAACGTCGCTTCTTTCAATATTATGCAAGTTTCGTCAGAGGAGTATTGCAATCGGCGGGGATATCGCTGAGATGTACCACCAAGTAATGGTAAGAGCCCAGGACCAAAATTATCAGCGTTTCTTGTGGTACGACCGTGGAGAACAACAACCATCGAGATATGTAATGACCGTAATGACATTTGGTGCGACCTGCTCTCCTAGCTGCGCGCAATATGTGAAAAATACTAATGCGAAAGAGCATGAGGGTCGGTATCCTGAAGCGGTGCGTTGTATCACAAACAGTCATTGTGTGGATGACATGCTCGATAGCGTAGATAACGAGGAACAGGCGTTTAATTTGGCCACGGAAGTACAACAAATTCACGAAAAGGGTGGATTTCATATCCGTAACTGGGTGTCCAACTCCAGAACGGTATTGAAGCGACTTAATGCCGAATGCGAAGAGGACTTAAATCTCGACATGGATAACGAAATGGGCACTGAGAAGGTGCTTGGCATGTAGTGGGCGACTACAGAAGATTGCATTACATTCAAAATGTCTGAACGCATGCGAAACAACAACTTAATACACACAAACTGACGCCCTGCGAAGAGGGAGGTGCTAAGTCTGATCATGACCATATTCGATCCTCTAGGCCTAATTGGATACTTTGTGATGTATGCTAAGGTGATCATGCAAGACGTTTGGCGAAGCGGTTGTTTGTGGGATGAGCCTATCCCTGACGAAGTCTACGCAAACTGGCTGCGATGGATAAAGAACTTGACAAAAATGGAAGACATTAAGATTCCACGTTGTTACGTTCTACAAGAATTTGCGAAATATCCCGAGCTAGAGCTACACACGTTTGTTGATGCAAGTGTGCACGGTTATGCAGCTGTTTGCTACTTTAGATACAACGTCCGCGACGATGTCCATTGCGTTCTGGTCGCTTCGAAAACCAGGGTGGCTCCACTTAAGATGCTAACAATTCCTCGTCTGGAATTGCAAGCGGCTGTGTTAGGGTCACGCATAGCCAAGAGCATCATAGAATATCACACTATTCCTATTAAGAAATGCCATTTTTGGACAGATTCTAGCACGGTTCTCTCTTGGATCAATAGTGATCACCGTCGTTATCAGCAGTTCGTTGCGTATCGAATAAGCGAAATTTTAGAAAATACGGATCCATGCGACTGGCACTGGGTATCAACACATGATAACGTAGCTGATGAAGCAACTAAATGGAAAAAAGTTCCTGAGATCGGCGTGAACACCCGATGGTTCAATGGTCCCAATTTTTTAAAACTTCAACCAGAGCTGTGGCCAAAACAAAGCCGGGTGGCTAATGCAGCTACTACTGAAGAGCTTCGCGCACAATACGTAGGGTTGCACCAAGGAAACCAATTCAACAAGATTATTAAAATGGACGTAACGCGACACTCCACCTGGCGTAGATTGCTAACTAAGGAACACACCAGACGTGGAAACAAGCTATCGTACACCCCAGTCCGAGGACTTTCAGCTTGCGGAAATAATGCTTTGGAAACAGGCTCAGTTTGACACCTTTAAAGATGAGCTGTTTTCCCTCTAAGATGGAAAATACGTAGAACGATCTAGTTCGCTGTATAAGCTGTCTCCATATCTGGACAACAACAACATAATTCGACTTGCCACTCGCTATAATAAGACCGAAGATGTCGACTTGGTAGTACTTCCAAAGGATCATTATGTAACGCATCTGCTCTTGTCCGACAGCCACGTCAAATGTCATCATAGAAATTCAGAAACGGTGGTGAATGATATACGACAACGTTACTGGGTGCCTCGACTTAGAGTAATTGTCAATCAAGTGAAGCGCCGCTGCCAATACTGCAAGATAAACACGTCACAACCAAATCCACCGAGAATGGGAAATCTGCCCCACGCTAGGGTCGCCGCATTTCATCGACCATTTTCGTACGTGGGGGTGGACTACTTTGGCCCGGTTTTGGTGAGCATACGAAGAAGCAACGAAAAACGATACGGGGTATTGTTTACGTGTCTCACGACCAGAGCGATCCACATCGAAATAGCGCACACACTTTCGACAGATTCCTGCATCCTCGCTATGCGCAATTTCATAGCAAGACGAGGAAATCCTATCGAGATTTGGAGCGACAACGGCACCAACTTTCGAGGAGCGGAAAAAGAACTGAGAGCTGCATTTGCAATGGTCGACAGGAACAAAATCGTTAAAGCATTCATCAGCTCCATCATGACCTGGAAATTTATTCCACCAGCTTCACCACATATGGGCGGCGCATGGGAGAGGTTAGTGCGCTCGGTGAAAGATGTATTGTATGCCATATTGCAAAACCAAAAAATCAACGATGAAATACTACGGGCGGCACTAATGGAAGCCGAATTAGTCGTCAACTCCAGGCCGCTCACATATATTCCAATATCGAGTTGCGACGAAGAAGCATTGACGCCGAGCCACTTCCTCATTGGTGGCTCGGTAAGCGTAAAACCTTTATCTGAAATCTCCGCTGATGGATTTACTCTACGTAAAGGCTGGTATGCCTCACAACAAATAGCAAATTCGTTTTGGAGACGATGGGTTAATGAATATCTACCAATCATCACTCGTCGCTCTAAATCGTTTGAATTGGTCAAGCCCATTGAAGTAGGCGACATAGTATTTATCGTCGATCCCAACAGCCCCCGAAACTGTTGGCCCAAAGGCAGAGTGATCGAAGTTCGAAAGGGCAAAGATGGGCAGGTGAGAAGCGCCACGGTTAAGACCATAACGGGCCTGTATGAAAGGCCGGCGACGAAATTGGCCGTTCTTGACCTGAATGACTTGGTGAAACCTAGCCCGGCAACACCAGGGGGGAGTGTTAAGTAAGATACGGCCTGACTCTCGTCTACTGCACATTTCATATCATCTGGCAACGTCTGCGCCACTTAACTTTTATTGAAGTCCGGCAATCCTGGTGCCAACCTGTCAATCGCTGATTGGCGGCTTAAAATCGATCATAGCAAAAGGGGAGAAGTCAATAATTTTCGGCAAAAAGGCGAGCAGAGTGACGACAGAGTGGAGAAAAGACGAGTTTTTTAACGCGCAATATTTAACTGCGCTAATATTATCATTTTTTGTATTTATATTTGTTATATGTAAAGTTTAAATAAAGGCGTGTTCAAAGAACGTCAACAGGGATATTTCAATTATAAAAAAGGGTCAAATTGGCAAGCATGATAGGTTAGGTTAGGTTTGGTAAGGTGGCCACTATTCCACTGTGGGAACAGCTCACTTAGACACTTAATGGTCCGTTGTGATGCCACTAGCTTCACGGTGACATTAACCTAAGTTCGTTTGGAGAATCGCTTTGTAGCGACAATAAAGCTCCGGATTTGACTCACATCGATCCTCGACACGTCCTCCGGAGACCTAAGAACATCCGACCCTAGATACCTGAGCCTGGTCCTAGCAAAAGCTGGACAACTAAGCATGAAGTGATTTGATGATTCCACCTCGTCGTCCTCCATGCAGCTCACACAGCTAGGGGTTTCAAGAATATTTAGCCGCACCGCATGTATCCCTATTGGACAGTGCCCCGTCAAAACCCCGATTATCAAGGAAAGATGTGCCTTGGAGAACCCTAGTAATTCCGCTGATCGCCTGGAGTCAACCACCGGCCAGAAGGACTTCGATACTTGACATAAGGTGATGTCAGCCCAGCGCTTGCTAAGCTGATTCGAGCCCATCTGCCCAGAAGCAGACCACAGGTGGTAAGGGGAATACCCAGTACTCTGGAGGCGGCCACATCAGTTTCAAGAGTACCCACTCTGGCCAAGAGATCCGCCTGGCAATTGCTGGGAATGTCACAGTGGCCTGACACCCAAATAATTTTTATTTTGAAGTAGTCGGGTGCAACCGTAAGCGATTCCAGACAGTCACTCACTGTCCTCGACCGAACGTTGCTAGCACTCAGCGCCCTAATTGCCGCCTGACTGTCGGAGTAGATATTAAACTATAATAATTACAGCGAAAGCTCTGGACATCATCCCATCCACCGCATCCTTGATGGCGGCAACCTCCGCTTGAAAAACGCTTCAATGATCAGGTAGCCGAAATTTAATGCTGATCCCAAGTTCCTGACAGTAAACGCCACCCCCCACACAACCATCAAGCTTTGACCCATCCGTAAACAAATTCACCAATCCCTTCCCCCAAACAGGTTTCTCGCCTGTCCACTCGTCCCTTGCGGTTATATGAGTCGAAAAACTCCGCGTGGGGGCAGAGATCGGCGCACAGTAATCCGTTCTGTTAGGGATGAAGTCAAAGCTCGATAGTATATTGGAATGGCCGTAATGAACAAGCTTATATCCAGCATCTCGAAGCCTAATTGCAGCCCGAGCTGCGCCCATTTTTCCTACCAGGTCAACAGGGTGCAGATTGAGCATGACATTCAATGCCAGGGTAGGAGTGGTCCTCATGGCCCCACTAATCCCCACCATGGCCATTCGCTGCACCGTGACCATCTTTTTCATGGTGGAAGCCGTGTCTAGCGCGCTCCACCAGACCACTACCCCATAAAATAGAAAGGGTTTTACCACCATCTCATACAGCCAGTAAACCACCCTCGGAGAGAGGCCCCAACGTTTGCCAATGGCCCCCCTGCAACAGTACAGCGCGACTGATGCCTTCTTGGCCCTGTCCTCTGCATTCAGCTTCCAAGACAGCCTCCTGTCCAGGATAACCCCCAGGTATTTAACCTTTTCAGAAAGTACCAACGGTACTCCCCCAATACAGGGCAATACAAAATCGTCAATCTTATACCTTCTAGACTAGTTCAGTTTTACTAGGGTTGACAGCCAGTCCACAAGATTCGGACCACTCTGTCACGATACCCAAAAACCCTTGCAGAACATCACTAACGGTACTAAGAAACTTTCCCCTGGCAAGGATTGCTAGGTCATCAGCATAGGCTATCACATGACAGCCCCTGCGCTCAAAGTCCTGGAGCAAGCCGTTAACTACTACGACCCAGAGAAGGGGAGAAAGAACACCTCCTTGCGGCGCGCCCCTTCTCACCCTTCTCTGAGCCCCAGAACCTCCCCACTCCGCCATAATAATCCTGCCACAAAGTAAACTGTTGATAAATTCTATCAAACTTGACTCAATTCCCACACTTGCTAAGCCCCGTATGATGGCAGAAGGGAAAACATTGTTAAACGCTCCTTCGATGTCTAGAAAGGCCCCCAGCACGAACTCTTTGTGCTGGAAGGTCCCCTCAATCAGCTTCACAACGGAATGAAGCGCCGTCTCAGTTGATCTGCCTTTGCAGTAAGCATGCTGCGCAGCCGAAAAACTCTCCCTAGGAATCCTGCTGCGTATATACAGGTCGATCAGACGCTCCAGCGTTTTCAGAAGAAACGAGGAGAGACTGATCGGCCTGAAATCCTTGGGAGATACATGAGAGCACCTCCCCGCCTTTGGAATAAAGGTAACCTTGACCATATTCCATGAAGCGGGGATGTAGCCCAACCTCAAGCAATTGGAGTAGATGGGGGCCAGCCAGCTGCAAGAAATCCCCAGCGATCTCTGTAGTTGCACAGGAATTATGCCATCAGACCCGGGTGACTTGTAGAGCTTAAAAGAATTGACGGCCCATACAAGCTGGTTTTCATCCAGCGTGATGGCTGGCCGACACCCCCCACCCACAATCGAGGGCGAGGAGGCATCGCGGTCCTGTGAAACTGGGACGTCAGGGAAGTGAGCGTCCATAAGAAGCTGGAGAGATTCCTCGCTACTCATAGCCCAGCTACCATCTACATTCCTCAAATACCCCAAGGGAGCAGGACTCCCGGATAGAATCTTCCGGAATCTAGCAGACTCGTTGCAACCCCCCACGCTTTCGCAGAAAGCCTTCCAGGAATCCCGTTTGGCTTTCCTAATTGCGGACTTGTAAATAGCCAACCCAGCTTTGAAGAGCTCCCAGTCGGAAGGTAATTTACTCTTCCTGGCCCTGTTAAACAGGCGCCTGCTGGAAGCCCTAAGGTCGTCTACTTCCTGATTCCACCAAGGTGGTTTTCGCTTTCCACTTACGGTTTTCAGTGGGCAAGCGAATGTATACGCTTTGTTGCAAGCATGGGTGAATTTCTCCACCAGAGCATCAATAGCGGTCTCTGATAATTCTGAGCCCGATACGGGTGCTCTCGGAAGAAACTCATCCAATTTGCTACAGTACCGGAACCAGTTAGCATGAATAGGATTTCTAAACATGGTGTTACCCTTGAAGCTATACCCTTGAAGCAGAGATAGGTCACGTGGACTCCGCGTTAAGTAGCAATAGCACTTGAACGGGGCCCCTCGGGTTCCTCAGCGGTAACCTTCCACAGGGTTTCAGGAGGTGTCATCATGGGCCATGTAGGCCGAGACCAGCCACGATCCCTTATTGCCATCCTCCAAGCACACAGCCGTTACGTCACCGTCACTGAAATTAGGAAGAAGAAAAGCTTTAATATCCTTCCTAACCAGTACACGTGATATTGGCCTACAGCCTCTCCTCTCCGCCCAGTCGAACAGCCCTCTAACGCTGCAGACACACCCCGCCACAGACGGGATTCCAACAGAGCTGGTGCTGTCCAACACTGTAGGATTGAACGCCGTAATTACGGCTTTCGATATCTCCACAGGCTCGTCTCCCTTCCGTCCCACATCAGGAGGTGTGGCTTCATCCCCCCTGGCATCAGCGTTGTAGATTCTTAGAACCACACGCTCAATGCCATAGGAGATGACACCCCTTGAAATAGTGAGAGGACCCGTGGACTCCGCGTTAAGGAGCAATGGCACTTGACAACGGGGCCCCTCGGGTTCCTCAACCCTGAGAACCTTCCAATTGTGGGTCGGAAGGCTCTGATTCCAGTATTGTAACTGCCTCAGAATTCTCTACGGCTGGGAGGGTTCGGCAGGTAGCAAAACATTGTTATATGCTACTTCAATGTCTACAAAGGCCCCCAGCACGAACTTTTTGGTCCGGGAGGACCACTCAATCAGCTTCACAACAGAGTGAAGCTCCGTCTCAGTTGATCTGTCTTTTGCACCTGCTGGAAGCCCTAAGGTCGTCTAATTCCTTATTCCACCAAGGTAGTTTTCTCTTTCCACTTACGGTTTTCAGTGGGCAAGCGATTTTACAAGCTTTGTTGCAAGCATGGGTGAATCTACCAGAGCATCAATAGCGGCCTCTGATAATTCTGATCCCGATACGGGTGCTCTTGGAAGAAACTCATCCAATTTGCTACAGTACCGGAACCAGTTAGCATGAATAGGATTTCTAAACATGGTGTTACCCTTGAAGCTATACCCTTGAAGCAGAGATAGGTCACGTGGACTCCGCGTTAAGTAGCAATAGCACTTGAACGGGGCCCCTCGGGTTCCTCAACCCTGAGGACCTTCCATTTGTGGGTCGGAAGGCTCTGATTGATGTATTGCAACTTCCCCAGAATTCTCTCCGGCTGGGAGGGTTCGGCAGGTAACCACCCGAGCCTTTGGTCGAAGAGGGAGGTCCCTCCTGTCCACGGCCTCGAGCCTGGCACCCCGCCACAACTCCCCCACCAGAGAGCTAAGGTGCCTGAAAAACAACGCCGACCGCTCGTCAGCGGACTCTATCAGTCTAGAGCCATGGTACCATCCCATATACTCAATGGATGGCGGTGACCCAGGGTACCTATCCACAGCAGTCATATAGGCCTCAGAGATGGCGTTATGTATGGTTCGAGCACAACTTCGAACATAAAATTGTTTTCCCCTTTTTTTCATATTGACTATTTTTTTTGCAGGGAAATTATTAAAATCTAGCATAACACAATATGTACTTATATACATATGTCGTTTTATGATTTTTTTTAAGGAATTTGCTTTTTTCTAATAGATTTTCCATAATAAATTTAGCTATATATATAAGTTGAGGTCATACGATATATGTACATATCACGGAATATTATTGAAATGATATAAAAGTCAATATGTAATGTACTTATATATATACATATATCTAAATTGTTGAGGAAAAAACCCTAAAAAATCCAAATGGAAACCGGCCCAATGCTCATATTGAGAACTTCGAAATAAACTCCAATTTCATTTAAAAAAAAAATTGAAAATTATAATTATTTTTCAAAAACGCAGTCAAACTTCTATTTTTTGCAAAATTCTATAATAAAAGTGAGATTCAAAAGTATTCATGGTCACTATTTTCGGGTAAATAAATAAATAAATAAATAAATAAAAACATTTGTTTTTAACATATCTTGCATGTTCTGTTACAAAAAAAGTTCAAAATTTAAATTTTTCTGGAAAATAGGACAAAAGTTGTGTTTTTATAGAACTCTAAAACTTAATTTTTTTTAAATGTTATGAAGTTGGTACTTCTTTGTTAAATTTCACTATATACGGTCCTAAAATCCCGAAAAAACTGAAGTGTTTATGAAAAATTTTATTTGCTTCCAATTTTGTTCGATATGGCATCATTCTATGTGACCATTATATATATTATAAGTCTAACTATCCCAGTGGGAAAGTGGGGAATGCATTACCTTTTTCATGCATGAAAAGATATACGAAAATTGTTGTAAGAAAAGATCAATCCAAAAGCAATCGAAGGAGTAATGTGTCGCTCTACTTTTATTTGTAGTTCTACATTTTTCATTTTTTCACTGTCTTTTGGGGTTTTTTACAGAAGCAGCCAATGTGAAAAATGTCAAACTTCATTGTAAAAAAAATTAAATTTAAATAAAATATAAAATTCGAACTGAAATGTCTGCTTCTGATATATTTTTGGTATACTAATGTATCTTTCCATACGACCAGCTGCTCGACATGGCGAGATGAGTAATGATGAGCACATCTCAATGGTAAAGCCCCTGTTACTTCCGAAAGTTGCGCGTGATTAGACGTGCCTTTTAAACATAGGCTGTGATGTGACCTCCTGCTGCCTATGCAAAGACACGGTGTGGCTGACATCTTGAACTAGGAGGCTACATCACTCAGTTGATAATTTGCAAAATAGTTCCTTTTTTTATCATGGAAAGCAATGCTAGATGTCCCCTGTAATGCATCTTTTCATTTATAAAAAGTAATATAAAAAGTAATGTATAGTTTGTCGCTTCAGTTTGTTGCGAGCGACACATTACTTTCGTAGGACATGTGCTGTGTTAATAGTCATGCATGTTGTAATGCGTAAATAGTGTAAGTGATAGATTACTTTTTGCATTACCAGACATTACCGTTTCCAACTGGGATGTTGTTGGTATATGCCCATGAAATTTAATTTTGTTTTGTAATTTTGTGAAATATTGACGGAATATGAAAGGAGTGGTGGGTCTGATGGTGGACTTTCAAACATTACTAAGTACCGTTTTTGCCATCTCCTATTAATTATTACTGGTCTCGAATGGACGTATTTTTCTTGGTTAGTTGTCAAATTACCCGTCTTTAGAGTAAACCAGCTTTTATGAAAGCGACTCTCAATAACTCAACTATAAATAATTATTTTCAGCAATAAAAATGTCTCCAATATTTATGCCTCTAGGCATTAGGTACTGGAGAAAAATGCGAACAGAGGATTTAATAAGTTAAACTAATTTAAGGTGGTCGAATTTCGACCACGGGATATACTAGTAATAATTAATTATTAAGCAGAGCATTCAGATATATAACACAAATATTTAAGCGCTCATCAAAGGATACAGCGAAAATAATTGTTTCTACCTGTTTGTTGTGCTGTTTACCGCAACAACTGAAACAAATTCCTAGAATATCGCTATGAAGCTAACAGTCAGGTAAAAATAGTATCTGAACGTAGGGTGTATGTTGATGTTGAACAATAGATCCTATGCATAGTAGTGCCGAAACGTACAACATAAACATACACTTTTCGTTTAGATAGTACTATAAACTTTTAATGACTAAGTATTCTAATAAATTCGAACAAGAATCGTAGGTATTATCAAATTTTTCAGGCACCCACAATAAATTGACTTCAACTTGACATTGATAAAGGTGATTTTTAAAATATTTTTATTAGGTCGGCATATAGGCTTTCGTCGTATCTGTCCGCGGATTTTTGCATTCGATTTTAAACCAACTGACTATTGAACTAGGGTCTTGTAATTTTCACCATAGGTCAGGTCCCGATGACAATGCAATATTATGAAAAAAAAATTGCGATAGGGGGCGCGTGGGTCGCTATATTTCCAATAGATCCTATGCATAGTAGTGCCGAAACGTACAACATAAACATACACTTTTCGTTTAGATAGTACTATAAACTTTTAATGACTAAGTATTCTAATAAATTCGAACAAGAATCGTAGGTATTATCAAATTTTTCAGGCACCCCCAATAAATTGACTTCAACTTGACATTGATAAAGGTGATTTTTAAAATGTTTTTATTAGGGTCGGCATATAGGCTTTCGTCGTATCTGTCCGCGGATTTTTGCATTCGATTTTAAACCAACTGACTATTGAACTAGGGTCTTGTAATTTTCACCATAGGTCAGGTCCCGATGACAATGCAATATTATGAAAAAAAAAATTGCGATAGGGGGCGCGTGGGTCGCTATATTTCCAAAATTCGATGAAATTCGGAACATGTATTACTACGATGAAAAGAAATGTTTAGGAAAAAATTCCGCTAGGTGGGGCTGAGATCGCGGTAATAAAAACTCAAAACCGTAATTATGGACCGATTTGGCTGATATTTTACGTGTGTGTTACTTAATAAATTTCCAAATGCTCAAAAAAAATTGGACCCGCTAGGTGGCGCGTAAGTCACTCTATTTAAGAAATGCGAAGGTCTGTTTTCGGTGTCGATTAATTCGTTTTTCAATGAACTTCCCGTTGAGGTAGAATCTTGAAATTTTCATCATCGTTTAGTTTTCTGCCCCCACACAATATAACAAAAAAAATTCCGATAGGTGGCGCACGGGTAAAGATATTTGAAAAGTTTCATTTCCAGAGATTTTGCTTTGGATTTTGAACTAACTTGCAGTTGAGCTGGGGTTTTGCAATTTTCATCATCGTTCAGGCTTCGCTAACAATGCATTATACGAACAAAAAATCAAAAATATTGATTAATTTCATAAATCCCATTTATCGTCCTATCTTGAGTTTAGTCGTTTAGTCTTATTGCCACTGATATTAGATGGATTATAGCATGATGCTCGATAGTTAATCTTCGGCGCCATCTGCTTGTGAAAACTCATATTTAGCACATTCATTCCGTCGGTTCAATGCAGATGGCGCCGAAGATTAACTAACGAACAACATGTTATAATCCAATAATATGCAGATGGCGCCGGTGATTACCTAACGAACGTCATGCTATAATTTTTACAAGCTCACAACTAAAAAGCATAAAATAAAAAATAGAATAAAAAAATATTTTTAATTTAAAATGTTTTTAAAATTAACTAAAAACTGCAAAATAATTTCTCCTCTGCCTACATAGATTTTTCACCACGTAGAGCTTGTCCTGAACATTTATTAGTGGGCATTACAGATGTAAAAACATTGGCGAACTCTATAGATGGTTCACATAAGTTTCTAAAAATCTTACTACCGATATGAGCTTTTCTAAAAAAGATCATCTTTTCACGATATAGCAAGCGACAAATGTTTTTATACATATCAATCTTGCCAAGTACTGTAATGCCTATGAGAATGCCCACTAATAAATGTTCAGGACAAGCTCTACGTGGTGAAAAATCTATGTAGGCAGAGGAGAAATTATTTTGCAGTTTTTAGTTCATTTTAAAAACATTTTAAATTAAAAATATTTTTTATTTATTTAGATTTAATATACAACTTTGCCCAGCTCATACTGCTGACTTTCGGAATATTTGCTTACTTTTAGTTATGGTTCATCTAAAGGGACAAAAGAATGGAAGCTTTGAGTTCCGGTTATAGTTTTGGCATTTTTGTATCTTGATAGTAGCTGTATTCATCAGCGTCTGCGTAAGCAACTTCTATGGAGGTGTTATACGTTTAAATTTGGTAATAGTGCCACTCAGCGAATATTTCGAAACCAATCTTATGATGACATAAATTAATTAAGTTGTACCTGTTTTTGTTCTGTGCTCCTGCACCATCTGACACGTAGATAATTTTCGTAATTGAATTGCTTAGCAAAATTCATCACTTTTGAAATATGTAGATGAACTGCTATGCTATCATGGAGCAAAGGCAAAGGTTCTATGATCGTTATATTTGTAATAAATAACGAACGGATGTATCGTGGCGAAATCCATTTGAATTAGCAGTTCTCCTGGCAGCAGTGTCATTTTTCTTTCACTTACAAAGCGGAACTGGCGCTTAGCTATGAAATGATGTGACACCAGCTTATTGATGTGTTGTACAAAATCGTCAACAAATGTGTTTGTAGCAGAGAAAATGGTTTCGAGATTACATCTGAGTGCTGTGTTCCATTTTTTGTAAATGACTTCTTGAATCAAATTTGTTTCAGAATATTAAAACATAATCGTTCTAATGTTCGTTAAATTACACTGGACCACGAATTTCAACTTTTTCTCCTTACCAGAAACGCCGTTATGAAATTCGTATTTAAAACCACACCCTGATTTCGAAAATCGAGTTTAATTTTTGTCTATGGTACCGTTTTCGAGATATTTGCAATTTACCGTTATTCGAAAAAACCAAAAAGACGGCTCCCTTTAATTACGTGCATATATCTCACAAACGGGTCAAGCTATTGCAAAAAGATTCAAAATCACAAAACTTTGTACAAATGTATCATACATTATTTTTTACTCAACCAGATAGTTCTCGCCATATTAGCTTATCATTTCAGATTTTTGTTGTTTTTTATGAAAAATATGAAAAAAATTACTTTTTGCGAGGGCTGCATTCCAAAACCACAACTTTTTTTCCAGATATTTTTTCTTTACGCAAAGCTCTGTTTAATTAGAAAACAGATAAGCTATCATCGAAGAAAATAAACCATCAGTAATAAACCATCAATTAAAAATACCCAGGTTGCGCAATTTCAACGTATACCTCAAAACGTATGTATGGTATAAAGGAGAGTGAAATATCTAGCTATTCTCTGTTCCATTGATTAAAAGTTCAATTAATGAATGAAATTACCCAAATTTTTCACTTTTTTAAATATGTACTATACTCTAACAATTTTATATTAATTTGATTTTACTATGTGAAATAATTATTGTTCTACTTTGACTCTTATTCTTTTTAGGATCGGTTTCTCTGATGAGAAACCAGCAATCGCCCATCATTGCGACGTCCCAGAATCCTTGATATCGATTTTCAATTAATTTCATTTGCTGGTGAAACCTTTCACCATGCTCGTCACTTTCGTCGCCAAGATTTGCCGGAAAAAGCTCTGTAGCATAGCCAAAATAAATGCATTCATAGATACATGCACTCTTACAAACATTTGGTACGCAGCTTATTATTATGGAATAACGCCGCTTCAGCACTCTCACACGCTACACTCAAGCGAATATACATATGTATAAACATATGTGAGAATGTATAAGCAAATGTTTGTATATGAGTGTGGCTATGAAATTCACCAGCGAGCGTTTGCGTACGTTGGATTACAAGAGTATGCCTATATATGTTTGTTTGTAAGACTTTCTTATATTAAAATTAAGCACATAAGGAACGTAGTAAATAAGTAGTACATAAGAATTTGATTGTAACTTTTAGTATAAATAGAACGTAAGTTTCTTGAATAAAGCAATCTCCATTTGGTGCCGAATATTGGCACTACACCAAATCAATTATTATTATTATTATTATACATGGCGATCCTGCCGATAACCTTAAGCTGCCGAAACTAAATTGGTAGTCTTCTCCCAACATCCTTGCCTGCTGCTTGAAATATAGGCAGACCTTTTAAAAAAACAAAAAAAAACCTTTTCCATTAACTGCTGACCAAAGGCTGACCAAGGAATAATAATTGTTTTAAAATAAAACAACAACAAGGTCCGCCGCGCAACAATTGTCCAAGGCGTAATAGAAAACAAGGCGACGGTGGTGGTGACACTGGTGGAGAAGGTCATATCAATCTCAGCAGGATGTTGGTCATGAAGTGCAGAATACTACAACCGAAAGTACAGCGTAATTAAATACCGTCTAATACGATTCTGAACAACCAATCAAATGAATTAAGCAACGTCTCAAAGGGTGGCATAAAAAGTGGAATATTAATAAATCCCGCGGCAAGGGACACATACACCGCAGCAAATATATCACTCAAAGGGCGGCAAAGGAGCAGCAAAACATACACCTTAGCATACACATACACATATCCACGTATGTTTAGAAGCATATAGCAACCTAACGGCTGCTGCCACTAAGGGCAAAAAGTAATTTTTTGCTAATAAACATAATATTTTTTCTTCTCTTTCTATCTTAATTGTTTTTTTTTTTTTTCTCAATGAACGAGAATATTATAAGTCAGGCAGAATTTGACGCGATATTCTTGCGTTACAGCAAGTTAATAGCAGAAGAGGAGAATAAGGTAGAGCTAGAGATAAAAACAAAAGAGGTAGCTCAAACAGAAAAAAAGAAGTAGTAGAAATAGTTAAACAGGGCCCCAAGGCAATTACAATAGAAGATTATAGGCATAGAATTAAGCCCCCAAGAATAGAGGAACCAGTAATCCCAAAGGTAACTAAAGGCAAAAGGAAGAGAGGGGGAAGAAGATTTAACGTTAGGAAAGAGGTAGCCATTCTATACCAAAGGATTAATTTGACCACAGACACGGAGACAAGAATCCGTTTAAAAAACGAAATTAGGCAAATTCTTAATAGATAAAGACCATTTTTCTCCATTAGAGTGTTTAAAGAAAATTTTGTTTTTGAAATTAATTATAAAATCTTTTTATGGAGAACCCCTTACCTGATAACCTTGATTACGAGGCTATCAACAGTATCGTTGATAACTTGGAATCAAAAAGCACACAAGAGGCAATTAGAAAATTAAGAAAAATAAAAGCTTATAGTCAGGCGGAAAAAGATCTAGTTTGGCTTGGAAAATGGGTGGGGACTAATCGAAATGCCTCAGGAACCCACAATAGAAAACGCATTAGAACCATTATTGACCACTTCTGAGGAAATATATAGGTTCGAGGCCAAATTTATGGGACGAACAGACCCACATTAGAATAAGATATGCAATTATAAGAAAGAAAAAAGTGTTAAATAAGGAATGTAACAAAAAAAATATTGTTTTCATTTTTCTCAGTGGGAGGCCACGAATCGAAACTGGAAGAGCCACCACACAGTTTACCACACTGAAGCATTGGAATTTATTAAAATCTTGTTAATAATATTAACAAGTTTCACTTGTTTGAATTTATTCCTGAAATTATACTCTGCTCACAACAAATTTTTAAAGAAAAAATACATGAGTCGAGCAGATGGTCTAGATAAAGTCTAAACCGAAGAAAAGGATATATATAGCACTTGTTACGTTAAAGTGTAACAACTCAAAATTTGAACATTTTCAGTAGAGACGAAAAACTGTTTCCGTAAATATTAATAATATGTTACAAAGAAAAAACAATGTAATTGCATGAAAATATCAATTAAAATAAAACTGTTGTTTCATTTTTATTTGTTTAGTATTTGCACGAAAATAGCAAAATTTTTGAGTTATTACTCTTTTCCTGAAATTTTTTTATATACGTAGTGGTATTATTTTGAGTTGTCTCTGTTTAACTGAAAATTCTCACTGGAATTGATAAATATGATTTGTTGTAAATGCACATTTCAAAATGTTACACTTTATGTGATACACTCACTAACAAGATTGATAAAACACTTGGATACAACTAAAAATGTAACTCTTTACGTGAGTCGAAAGAAGTCGTTCTGAAAACAAAGAGAGAGTCATAACGGTTTTTTTAACGAAAGACTAGAAAAATCACTGAAAGATTTTTTCAGTGGGTAGAGATGACCACTGAGTTGCTACACCATTCTGAATACACTCGTAGAAGAGAAGATTTTGGCGGAAAAGTCTTATAAGTGTCTTAATAAAAGTATATACATACATATTTTAAAACACCTCACGATAATATTAGAGTCATTGAACAATATAGGAAAAACCACACAAAAGGTGCATAGCAAGTTAACAGCTAACCACAAGCTAGAGGCACTACACATTTTTTCCAATGTGAGGGACAACTTAGTATCTCTATTGAGTAGATACAACGTTGAAACAACTGTCATAGCGTCATTTGAAGGGGAAATAGAAATAAATTTTGCAACCCTATTGCCTGAAGCGCAACCCAATTCGAGGGAACCAGTAATAATCGAAATTACTGAAAAATAATCACAAACAGAAAGCATCAAGATGCCAATGACAAACATAGAATTTATTAAAACTGCATCACCGATCTTACCAGATTTCGATGGGAAATCGGAAAATCTATCCAGTTTTCTGGATGCCCTTGATATCCTGGACCAGATCAAGGATAGTCACGAGGCTATCGCAGTATCTATGACTAAGACTAAACTCAGAGGAACAGCTAGAAACATTATAAGTACTGAATCTACCATTCAGGAAATAAAACAAAGATTAAAGTAAAAAGTTAAGGGTGAATCAGTCGAAGTTTTGTCGGAAAAACTCCTGAACATCCAACAACGCAGTAAAACTGCAAATCAATACACTTCTGAGATTGAAAAGCTCATTGGAGGAAGCATACATATCTGATGGACTAACACCTGAGTTAGCAACCAAGTATGCTACACAGTCAACCGTAAAAGCTATGTGTAAAAATTGCTCCAATGATAAAGTAAAAACTATAATGCAGGCTGGAACGTTCACCACAATGAACGAAGCCATATCAAAATTCACTAACAGTTGCACAGAAGTAACTGGAAACCCAAATTCAATGTTACATATTCGCCAACAAAATAATTTCCGAGGCAACTTTCGCAGGAGTTACCAAAACAATAATTATAGAGGAAATCAAAGGCGTACATTTAAAACTTACGGCCATAGCAACAACAATAATTATAATAGTAATAGCCGAGCAAATAACCAAAGGTCTGGTCGAAACTTTGGATCAAGGGGTTATAACCGTAATAACACCAGAAATGTAAGGAATGTTACCCAATAGGAAAACCAGCAAACTCCACCTCAATAAATAAAAAATTATATGTTTTCAATTTATACGTAAATAGCTACATATCTTCCAAGACAACTCTGAATGATTCCATTTCAACCCTCCTGATCGATACAGGAGGGGATTGTTAAGTAAGATACGGCCTGACTCTCGTCTACTGCACATTTCATATCATCTGGCAACGTCTGCGCCACTTAACTTTTATTGAAGTCCGGCAATCCTGGTGCCAAACTGTCAATCGCTGATTGGCGACTTAAAATCGATCATAGCAAAAGGGGGAAGTCAATAATTTTCAGCAAAAAGGCGAGCAGAGTGACGACAGAGTGGAGAAAAGACGAGTTTTTTAACGCGCAATATTTAACTGCGCTAATATTATCATTTTTTGTATTTATATTTGTTATATGTAAAGTTTAAATAAAGGCGTGTTCAAAGAACGTCAACAACTTAAAAAACTCCTAAAAAACTCTGTCTATTTATCATGTCAGCCACTGATAACAAAAACACTGGGGCCAATGCAAAATTATACAGCTGCCCACTTTGTTCTGCTGTGAATAATCCAAACATGATAAAATGCACGGAATGTGGCAAAAGATACCACAAAAAATGCGCCCAAATTGGAAGCAATGTTAAAAAACACCAGTGGGTTTGTAACCCATGTCTTCCAGCAGAACCAAAAAGTGATGCTCCCCATGGCACCGACAATGATAAAACCATCGCTCCCACATCGAAAGCTACAATCGGGACAGGAGCCACTTCCAAGTTGGCTCAAATATCACATGTAACTACCGAAAATACTAGGTTTATTGATGCAATTACATTGAAGCAATCGCTTTTTGCTCCTAGTAATATTGACGCCAAGGCTTTATCGCTAATATCATCAAGTGCGCCCACTCTTCCAGGAAGCCATGTTAATAACGTTGAACAACAACAATTCAGAAGTCAACCCGGCACATCACAACAGTCGCCAAGCGGGGCCGGCACCGACCAAGATCGCCCTCCGAGTCCAGCCAAATCAACACGCTCCACATCATCTCGCAGATCCGCTGCTAGTAAGGCGCGATTGGAAGAAGAAGACCAGATTCTTAGGGAAGAGGCGGAAATATTGAGGCAGAGGCAAGAGCTCCTGAACAAGCGTAAAGAATTGCTGCAACGCATGGAGCTAACTGACTCCGAGAGTGAGTGTGATGAAGATGAGCGCGACATGCAGCGCCAAATACAACAATTGCTCCCACACATCATTCGCAATTCATTCCGACGCAGCAAATGCTACAACCTGCTCCCACACAACATTCGCAATTCATTCCGACGCAGCAAATACCACAACAGGCAACCGCTCTGTGGCTACCTAACGTAGTTCCTATAACCAGCGGTGCGCAAGAAGAAATTCTAGTACCGCATGTTAATTATCAACGTCGATTGACCCGCAACCAACTCGCTGCGCGTACAAGTGTAGGTAAGGAGCTACCAAAATTTAGCGGAAAGCCAGAAGAGTGGCCACTATTTTTTGCAACGTATAATCAGACCACCGAAATTTGTGAATTCTCTCAAGATGAGAACATAATCAGGCTGCGGAAGGCTCTAGAGGGTCCAGCTCGTCAATCCGTCAAAAACCTATTGCTGCATGCTCAAAGTGTGCCACAGGTAATAGCAACACTGAAGATGAAGTTTGGCAGATCCGAGCTAATCATAAGCGTTTTGCTCCAACAAATCCGCAACATGCCTTCTCTAACACAAGACAACTTGGATGGTCTGGTCAACATCGCGCTTGAAGTACAAAATGTCTGCGCGTCCATGAAAGCATCGAATCTTCATACGCACCTTAACAATCCAGAACTGGAACAAAAACTGGTAACAAAACTGCCCGCGATCTATCAAGCATTTTGGGGAATGCACAAACTGAATTTGGCAGAAAGCAATCTGGAACATTTCAGCAGCTGATTGTTCCAACTGGCCCAAAGCGCCAACAGTGTAATTCTTCCGACATCATCGCAAAAGGAACGTAAGCGTGGCGTGCTGAATACACACTCTGAAGCCAGCGAGGGACCCAAATTGGTAAGCTGTATCGTATGTAAATCTGACGGTCATGCTATCTTTAATTGTATCTCGTTCAAGGAAATGTCACGAACGGATAGATGGGATATTGTGCGCAAGCACAAACTATGCCGTCGGTTCCTGCCTCCACATAACACGTTTAATTGTAAAGTCAAGGGGATATGCGGTGTCGATGGATGTACCCTTCGTCACCATCAGCTGTTGCATAAAAGCCAAATTGACACCACAACAAATAAGGTGTATACGCATATAAGCAACGACAACGCAACCCTTTTTCGTATCGTGCCTGTAATATTGTATGGCGGCGGTACTCAAATATCGGCATATGCATTTTTGGATGACGGCTCTTCCATTACCCTTATAGACGCAGAGCTGCAACGAAAGCTTAATATCCAAGGCACAAAGCGCCCACTTTGTCTGCGTTGGACGGGAAACACCCATCGATATGAAGATGACTTAGTGGTCGCCGACATGGTAATATCTGCTCCAAATGGAAAACGCTTCACTCTCAAAGATGTTCATACTGTTTGAACAGTTGGATTTGCCCTCCCAGTCGCTCGATGCCACTGCGCTAAAATCAAAGTATAAGCATCTTCGAAATCTTCCATTGCAGTCGTACCGCAACTACTCATTGGTTTAAATAACAGCGGTCTAATTTCGACTAACAAAACGCGAACTGGAACTCTATTAGAACCTATAGCCGAGAAAACACGCATTGGTTGGACTGTGAAAGGGCAATTGTCACCAGCTAAGAATGCACAAGACCACCACGTTTATCACATATGTGACTGTGCAAACTCGGCTTGCGTCGAACTGCTCAGTTCACTAAAGGCTTACGTTTGTTTGGATGATATGGGAGTTGCCGCAAAACCAGCGCTAAGTTTATCTAAAGACGATGAGTTAGCTTTAAACCAGCTTGAGACAAATACCATACGCGTTGGAAACCGCTTTCAGACCAGCCTGCTATGGAAGTACCCCGGTAATTCACTTCCTGAAAGCTTACCTATGGCTAAACGAAGAGCGCAATGCTTACGCTCAAGGATGCTAGAGATCCACAATTATACGAAACTTTACAAACAAAAGTCGAAGAGTACTTGAAAAAAGGGTACATCCGAAAATTATTGCCTGACGAAATAGAGGTCGAAAACTGTTGGTACTTACCAATATTCCCGGTAATGAACCCCAACAAACCTACTAAGGTGCGGTTGGTCTGGGACGCAGCAGCTAAAGTCAACGGCATCTCGCTAAACTCCTTGTTGTTGAAAGGCCCTGACCAGCTAACGTCGCTTCTTTCAATATTATGCAAGTTTCGTCAGAGGAGTATTGCAATCGGCGGGGATATCGCTGAGATGTACCACCAAGTAATGGTAAGAGCCCAGGACCAAAATTATCAGCGTTTCTTGTGGTACGACCGTGGAGAACAACAACCATCGACATATGTAATGACCGTAATGACATTTGGTGCGACCTGCTCTCCTAGCTGCGCGCAATATGTGAAAAATACTAATGCGAAAGAGCATGAGGGTCGGTATCCTGAAGCGGTGCGTTGTATCACAAACAGTCATTGTGTGGATGACATGCTCGATAGCGTAGATAACGAGGAACAGGCGTTTAATTTGGCCACGGAAGTACAACAAATTCACGAAAAGGGTGGATTTCATATCCGTAACTGGGTGTCCAACTCCAGAACGGTATTGAAGCGACTTAATGCCGAATGCGAAGAGGACTTAAATCTCGACATGGATAACGAAATGGGCACTGAGAAGGTGCTTGGCATGTAGTGGGCGACTACAGAAGATTGCATTACATTCAAAATGTCTGAACGCATGCGAAACAACAACTTAATACACACAAACTGACGCCCTGCGAAGAGGGAGGTGCTAAGTCTGATCATGACCATATTCGATCCTCTAGGCCTAATTGGATACTTTGTGATGTATGCTAAGGTGATCATGCAAGACGTTTGGCGAAGCGGTTGTTTGTGGGATGAGCCTATCCCTGACGAAGTCTACGCAAACTGGCTGCGATGGATAAAGAACTTGACAAAAATGGAAGACATTAAGATTCCACGTTGTTACGTTCTACAAGAATTTGCGAAATATCCCGAGCTAGAGCTACACACGTTTGTTGATGCAAGTGTGCACGGTTATGCAGCTGTTTGCTACTTTAGATACAACGTCCGCGACGATGTCCATTGCGTTCTGGTCGCTTCGAAAACCAGGGTGGCTCCACTTAAGATGCTAACAATTCCTCGTCTGGAATTGCAAGCGGCTGTGTTAGGGTCACGCATAGCCAAGAGCATCATAGAATATCACACTATTCCTATTAAGAAATGCCATTTTTGGACAGATTCTAGCACGGTTCTCTCTTGGATCAATAGTGATCACCGTCGTTATCAGCAGTTCGTTGCGTATCGAATAAGCGAAATTTTAGAAAATACGGATCCATGCGACTGGCACTGGGTATCAACACATGATAACGTAGCTGATGAAGCAACTAAATGGAAAAAAGTTCCTGAGATCGGCGTGAACACCCGATGGTTCAATGGTCCCAATTTTTTAAAACTTCAACCAGAGCTGTGGCCAAAACAAAGCCGGGTGGCTAATGCAGCTACTACTGAAGAGCTTCGCGCACAATACGTAGGGTTGCACCAAGGAAACCAATTCAACAAGATTATTAAAATGGACGTAACGCGACACTCCACCTGGCGTAGATTGCTAACTAAGGAACACACCAGACGTGGAAACAAGCTATCGTACACCCCAGTCCGAGGACTTTCAGCTTGCGGAAATAATGCTTTGGAAACAGGCTCAGTTTGACACCTTTAAAGATGAGCTGTTTTCCCTCTAAGATGGAAAATACGTAGAACGATCTAGTTCGCTGTATAAGCTGTCTCCATATCTGGACAACAACAACATAATTCGACTTGCCACTCGCTATAATAAGACCGAAGATGTCGACTTGGTAGTACTTCCAAAGGATCATTATGTAACGCATCTGCTCGTGTCCGACAGCCACGTCAAATGTCATCATAGAAATTCAGAAACGGTGGTGAATGATATACGACAACGTTACTGGGTGCCTCGACTTAGAGTAATTGTCAATCAAGTGAAGCGCCGCTGCCAATACTGCAAGATAAACACGTCACAACCAAATCCACCGAGAATGGGAAATCTGCCCCACGCTAGGGTCGCCGCATTTCATCGACCATTTTCGTACGTGGGGGTGGACTACTTTGGCCCGGTTTTGGTGAGCATACGAAGAAGCAACGAAAAACGATACGGGGTATTGTTTACGTGTCTCACGACCAGAGCGATCCACATCGAAATAGCGCACACACTTTCGACAGATTCCTGCATCCTCGCTATGCGCAATTTCATAGCAAGACGAGGAAATCCTATCGAGATTTGGAGCGACAACGGCACCAACTTTCGAGGAGCGGAAAAAGAACTGAGAGCTGCATTTGCAATGGTCGACAGGAACAAAATCGTTAAAGCATTCATCAGCTCCATCATGACCTGGAAATTTATTCCACCAGCTTCACCACATATGGGCGGCGCATGGGAGAGGTTAGTGCGCTCGGTGAAAGATGTATTGTATGCCATATTGCAAAACCAAAAAATCAACGATGAAATACTACGGGCGGCACTAATGGAAGCCGAATTAGTCGTCAACTCCAGGCCGCTCACATATATTCCAATATCGAGTTGCGACGAAGAAGCATTGACGCCGAGCCACTTCCTCATTGGTGGCTCGGTAAGCGTAAAACCTTTATCTGAAATCTCCGCTGATGGATTTACTCTACGTAAAGGCTGGTATGCCTCACAACAAATAGCAAATTCGTTTTGGAGACGATGGGTTAATGAATATCTACCAATCATCACTCGTCGCTCTAAATGGTTTGAATTGGTCAAGCCCATTGAAGTAGGCGACATAGTATTTATCGTCGATCCCAACAGCCCCCGAAACTGTTGGCCCAAAGGCAGAGTGATCGAAGTTCGAAAGGGCAAAGATGGGCAGGTGAGAAGCGCCACGGTTAAGACCATAACGGGCCTGTATGAAAGGCCGGCGACGAAATTGGCCGTTCTTGACCTGAATGACTTGGTGAAACCTAGCCCGGCAACACCAGGGGGGAGTGTTAAGTAAGATACGGCCTGACTCTCGTCTACTGCACATTTCATATCATCTGGCAACGTCTGCGCCACTTAACTTTTATTGAAGTCCGGCAATCCTGGTGCCAACCTGTCAATCGCTGATTGGCGGCTTAAAATCGATCATAGCAAAAGGGGAGAAGTCAATAATTTTCGGCAAAAAGGCGAGCAGAGTGACGACAGAGTGGAGAAAAGACGAGTTTTTTAACGCGCAATATTTAACTGCGCTAATATTATCATTTTTTGTATTTATATTTGTTATATGTAAAGTTTAAATAAAGGCGTGTTCAAAGAACGTCAACAGGGATATTTCAATTATAAAAAAGGGTCAAATTGGCAAGCATGATAGGTTAGGTTAGGTTTGGTAAGGTGGCCACTATTCCACTGTGGGAACAGCTCACTTAGACACTTAATGGTCCGTTGTGATGCCACTAGCTTCACGGTGACATTAACCTAAGTTCGTTTGGAGAATCGCTTTGTAGCGACAATAAAGCTCCGGATTTGACTCACATCGATCCTCGACACGTCCTCCGGAGACCTAAGAACATCCGACCCTAGATACCTGAGCCTGGTCCTAGCAAAAGCTGGACAACTAAGCATGAAGTGATTTGATGATTCCACCTCGTCGTCCTCCATGCAGCTCACACAGCTAGGGGTTTCAAGAATATTTAGCCGCACCGCATGTATCCCTATTGGACAGTGCCCCGTCAAAACCCCGATTATCAAGGAAAGATGTGCCTTGGAGAACCCTAGTAATTCCGCTGATCGCCTGGAGTCAACCACCGGCCAGAAGGACTTCGATACTTGACATAAGGTGATGTCAGCCCAGCGCTTGCTAAGCTGATTCGAGCCCATCTGCCCAGAAGCAGACCACAGGTGGTAAGGGGAATACCCAGTACTCTGGAGGCGGCCACATCAGTTTCAAGAGTACCCACTCTGGCCAAGAGATCCGCCTGGCAATTGCTGGGAATGTCACAGTGGCCTGACACCCAAATAATTTTTATTTTGAAGTAGTCGGGTGCAACCGTAAGCGATTCCAGACAGTCACTCACTGTCCTCGACCGAACGTTGCTAGCACTCAGCGCCCTAATTGCCGCCTGACTGTCGGAGTAGATATTAAACTATAATAATTACAGCGAAAGCTCTGGACATCATCCCATCCACCGCATCCTTGATGGCGGCAACCTCCGCTTGAAAAACGCTTCAATGATCAGGTAGCCGAAATTTAATGCTGATCCCAAGTTCCTGACAGTAAACGCCACCCCCCACACAACCATCAAGCTTTGACCCATCCGTAAACAAATTCACCAATCCCTTCCCCCAAACAGGTTTCTCGCCTGTCCACTCGTCCCTTGCGGTTATATGAGTCGAAAAACTCCGCGTGGGGGCAGAGATCGGCGCACAGTAATCCGTTCTGTTAGGGATGAAGTCAAAGCTCGATAGTATATTGGAATGGCCGTAATGAACAAGCTTATATCCAGCATCTCGAAGCCTAATTGCAGCCCGAGCTGCGCCCATTTTTCCTACCAGGTCAACAGGGTGCAGATTGAGCATGACATTCAATGCCAGGGTAGGAGTGGTCCTCATGGCCCCACTAATCCCCACCATGGCCATTCGCTGCACCGTGACCATCTTTTTCATGGTGGAAGCCGTGTCTAGCGCGCTCCACCAGACCACTACCCCATAAAATAGAAAGGGTTTTACCACCATCTCATACAGCCAGTAAACCACCCTCGGAGAGAGGCCCCAACGTTTGCCAATGGCCCCCCTGCAACAGTACAGCGCGACTGATGCCTTCTTGGCCCTGTCCTCTGCATTCAGCTTCCAAGACAGCCTCCTGTCCAGGATAACCCCCAGGTATTTAACCTTTTCAGAAAGTACCAACGGTACTCCCCCAATACAGGGCAATACAAAATCGTCAATCTTATACCTTCTAGACTAGTTCAGTTTTACTAGGGTTGACAGCCAGTCCACAAGATTCGGACCACTCTGTCACGATACCCAAAAACCCTTGCAGAACATCACTAACGGTACTAAGAAACTTTCCCCTGGCAAGGATTGCTAGGTCATCAGCATAGGCTATCACATGACAGCCCCTGCGCTCAAAGTCCTGGAGCAAGCCGTTAACTACTACGACCCAGAGAAGGGGAGAAAGAACACCTCCTTGCGGCGCGCCCCTTCTCACCCTTCTCTGAGCCCCAGAACCTCCCCACTCCGCCATAATAATCCTGCCACAAAGTAAACTGTTGATAAATTCTATCAAACTTGACTCAATTCCCACACTTGCTAAGCCCCGTATGATGGCAGAAGGGAAAACATTGTTAAACGCTCCTTCGATGTCTAGAAAGGCCCCCAGCACGAACTCTTTGTGCTGGAAGGTCCCCTCAATCAGCTTCACAACGGAATGAAGCGCCGTCTCAGTTGATCTGCCTTTGCAGTAAGCATGCTGCGCAGCCGAAAAACTCTCCCTAGGAATCCTGCTGCGTATATACAGGTCGATCAGACGCTCCAGCGTTTTCAGAAGAAACGAGGAGAGACTGATCGGCCTGAAATCCTTGGGAGATACATGAGAGCACCTCCCCGCCTTTGGAATAAAGGTAACCTTGACCATATTCCATGAAGCGGGGATGTAGCCCAACCTCAAGCAATTGGAGTAGATGGGGGCCAGCCAGCTGCAAGAAATCCCCAGCGATCTCTGTAGTTGCACAGGAATTATGCCATCAGACCCGGGTGACTTGTAGAGCTTAAAAGAATTGACGGCCCATACAAGCTGGTTTTCATCCAGCGTGATGGCTGGCCGACACCCCCCACCCACAATCGAGGGCGAGGAGGCATCGCGGTCCTGTGAAACTGGGACGTCAGGGAAGTGAGCGTCCATAAGAAGCTGGAGAGATTCCTCGCTACTCATAGCCCAGCTACCATCTACATTCCTCAAATACCCCAAGGGAGCAGGACTCCCGGATAGAATCTTCCGGAATCTAGCAGACTCGTTGCAACCCCCCACGCTTTCGCAGAAAGCCTTCCAGGAATCCCGTTTGGCTTTCCTAATTGCGGACTTGTAAATAGCCAACCCAGCTTTGAAGAGCTCCCAGTCGGAAGGTAATTTACTCTTCCTGGCCCTGTTAAACAGGCGCCTGCTGGAAGCCCTAAGGTCGTCTACTTCCTGATTCCACCAAGGTGGTTTTCGCTTTCCACTTACGGTTTTCAGTGGGCAAGCGAATGTATACGCTTTGTTGCAAGCATGGGTGAATTTCTCCACCAGAGCATCAATAGCGGTCTCTGATAATTCTGAGCCCGATACGGGTGCTCTCGGAAGAAACTCATCCAATTTGCTACAGTACCGGAACCAGTTAGCATGAATAGGATTTCTAAACATGGTGTTACCCTTGAAGCTATACCCTTGAAGCAGAGATAGGTCACGTGGACTCCGCGTTAAGTAGCAATAGCACTTGAACGGGGCCCCTCGGGTTCCTCAGCGGTAACCTTCCACAGGGTTTCAGGAGGTGTCATCATGGGCCATGTAGGCCGAGACCAGCCACGATCCCTTATTGCCATCCTCCAAGCACACAGCCGTTACGTCACCGTCACTGAAATTAGGAAGAAGAAAAGCTTTAATATCCTTCCTAACCAGTACACGTGATATTGGCCTACAGCCTCTCCTCTCCGCCCAGTCGAACAGCCCTCTAACGCTGCAGACACACCCCGCCACAGACGGGATTCCAACAGAGCTGGTGCTGTCCAACACTGTAGGATTGAACGCCGTAATTACGGCTTTCGATATCTCCACAGGCTCGTCTCCCTTCCGTCCCACATCAGGAGGTGTGGCTTCATCCCCCCTGGCATCAGCGTTGTAGATTCTTAGAACCACACGCTCAATGCCATAGGAGATGACACCCCTTGAAATAGTGAGAGGACCCGTGGACTCCGCGTTAAGGAGCAATGGCACTTGACAACGGGGCCCCTCGGGTTCCTCAACCCTGAGAACCTTCCAATTGTGGGTCGGAAGGCTCTGATTCCAGTATTGTAACTGCCTCAGAATTCTCTACGGCTGGGAGGGTTCGGCAGGTAGCAAAACATTGTTATATGCTACTTCAATGTCTACAAAGGCCCCCAGCACGAACTTTTTGGTCCGGGAGGACCACTCAATCAGCTTCACAACAGAGTGAAGCTCCGTCTCAGTTGATCTGTCTTTTGCACCTGCTGGAAGCCCTAAGGTCGTCTAATTCCTTATTCCACCAAGGTAGTTTTCTCTTTCCACTTACGGTTTTCAGTGGGCAAGCGATTTTACAAGCTTTGTTGCAAGCATGGGTGAATCTACCAGAGCATCAATAGCGGCCTCTGATAATTCTGATCCCGATACGGGTGCTCTTGGAAGAAACTCATCCAATTTGCTACAGTACCGGAACCAGTTAGCATGAATAGGATTTCTAAACATGGTGTTACCCTTGAAGCTATACCCTTGAAGCAGAGATAGGTCACGTGGACTCCGCGTTAAGTAGCAATAGCACTTGAACGGGGCCCCTCGGGTTCCTCAACCCTGAGGACCTTCCATTTGTGGGTCGGAAGGCTCTGATTGATGTATTGCAACTTCCCCAGAATTCTCTCCGGCTGGGAGGGTTCGGCAGGTAACCACCCGAGCCTTTGGTCGAAGAGGGAGGTCCCTCCTGTCCACGGCCTCGAGCCTGGCACCCCGCCACAACTCCCCCACCAGAGAGCTAAGGTGCCTGAAAAACAACGCCGACCGCTCGTCAGCGGACTCTATCAGTCTAGAGCCATGGTACCATCCCATATACTCAATGGATGGCGGTGACCCAGGGTACCTATCCACAGCAGTCATATAGGCCTCAGAGATGGCGTTATGTATGGTTCGAGCACAACTTCGAACATAAAATTGTTTTCCCCTTTTTTTCATATTGACTATTTTTTTTGCAGGGAAATTATTAAAATCTAGCATAACACAATATGTACTTATATACATATGTCGTTTTATGATTTTTTTTAAGGAATTTGCTTTTTTCTAATAGATTTTCCATAATAAATTTAGCTATATATATAAGTTGAGGTCATACGATATATGTACATATCACGGAATATTATTGAAATGATATAAAAGTCAATATGTAATGTACTTATATATATACATATATCTAAATTGTTGAGGAAAAAACCCTAAAAAATCCAAATGGAAACCGGCCCAATGCTCATATTGAGAACTTCGAAATAAACTCCAATTTCATTTAAAAAAAAAATTGAAAATTATAATTATTTTTCAAAAACGCAGTCAAACTTCTATTTTTTGCAAAATTCTATAATAAAAGTGAGATTCAAAAGTATTCATGGTCACTATTTTCGGGTAAATAAATAAATAAATAAATAACTAAAAACATTTGTTTTTAACATATCTTGCATGTTCTGTTACAAAAAAAGTTCAAAATTTAAATTTTTCTGGAAAATAGGACAAAAGTTGTGTTTTTATAGAACTCTAAAACTTAATTTTTTTTAAATGTTATGAAGTTGGTACTTCTTTGTTAAATTTCACTATATACGGTCCTAAAATCCCGAAAAAACTGAAGTGTTTATGAAAAATTTTATTTGCTTCCAATTTTGTTCGATATGGCATCATTCTATGTGACCATTATATATATTATAAGTCTAACTATCCCAGTGGGAAAGTGGGGAATGCATTACCTTTTTCATGCATGAAAAGATATACGAAAATTGTTGTAAGAAAAGATCAATCCAAAAGCAATCGAAGGAGTAATGTGTCGCTCTACTTTTATTTGTAGTTCTACATTTTTCATTTTTTCACTGTCTTTTGGGGTTTTTTACAGAAGCAGCCAATGTGAAAAATGTCAAACTTCATTGTAAAAAAAATTAAATTTAAATAAAATATAAAATTCGAACTGAAATGTCTGCTTCTGATATATTTTTGGTATACTAATGTATCTTTCCATACGACCAGCTGCTCGACATGGCGAGATGAGTAATGATGAGCACATCTCAATGGTAAAGCCCCTGTTACTTCCGAAAGTTGCGCGTGATTAGACGTGCCTTTTAAACATAGGCTGTGATGTGACCTCCTGCTGCCTATGCAAAGACACGGTGTGGCTGACATCTTGAACTAGGAGGCTACATCACTCAGTTGATAATTTGCAAAATAGTTCCTTTTTTTATCATGGAAAGCAATGCTAGATGTCCCCTGTAATGCATCTTTTCATTTATAAAAAGTAATATAAAAAGTAATGTATAGTTTGTCGCTTCAGTTTGTTGCGAGCGACACATTACTTTCGTAGGACATGTGCTGTGTTAATAGTCATGCATGTTGTAATGCGTAAATAGTGTAAGTGATAGATTACTTTTTGCATTACCAGACATTACCGTTTCCAACTGGGATGTTGTTGGTATATGCCCATGAAATTTAATTTTGTTTTGTAATTTTGTGAAATATTGACGGAATATGAAAGGAGTGGTGGGTCTGATGGTGGACTTTCAAACATTACTAAGTACCGTTTTTGCCATCTCCTATTAATTATTACTGGTCTCGAATGGACGTATTTTTCTTGGTTAGTTGTCAAATTACCCGTCTTTAGAGTAAACCAGCTTTTATGAAAGCGACTCTCAATAACTCAACTATAAATAATTATTTTCAGCAATAAAAATGTCTCCAATATTTATGCCTCTAGGCATTAGGTACTGGAGAAAAATGCGAACAGAGGATTTAATAAGTTAAACTAATTTAAGGTGGTCGAATTTCGACCACGGGATATACTAGTAATAATTAATTATTAAGCAGAGCATTCAGATATATAACACAAATATTTAAGCGCTCATCAAAGGATACAGCGAAAATAATTGTTTCTACCTGTTTGTTGTGCTGTTTACCGCAACAACTGAAACAAATTCCTAGAATATCGCTATGAAGCTAACAGTCAGGTAAAAATAGTATCTGAACGTAGGGTGTATGTTGATGTTGAACAATAGATCCTATGCATAGTAGTGCCGAAACGTACAACATAAACATACACTTTTCGTTTAGATAGTACTATAAACTTTTAATGACTAAGTATTCTAATAAATTCGAACAAGAATCGTAGGTATTATCAAATTTTTCAGGCACCCACAATAAATTGACTTCAACTTGACATTGATAAAGGTGATTTTTAAAATGTTTTTATTAGGTCGGCATATAGGCTTTCGTCGTATCTGTCCGCGGATTTTTGCATTCGATTTTAAACCAACTGACTATTGAACTAGGGTCTTGTAATTTTCACCATAGGTCAGGTCCCGATGACAATGCAATATTATGAAAAAAAAATTGCGATAGGGGGCGCGTGGGTCGCTATATTTCCAATAGATCCTATGCATAGTAGTGCCGAAACGTACAACATAAACATACACTTTTCGTTTAGATAGTACTATAAACTTTTAATGACTAAGTATTCTAATAAATTCGAACAAGAATCGTAGGTATTATCAAATTTTTCAGGCACCCCCAATAAATTGACTTCAACTTGACATTGATAAAGGTGATTTTTAAAATGTTTTTATTAGGTCGGCATATAGGCTTTCGTCGTATCTGTCCGCGGATTTTTGCATTCGATTTTAAACCAACTGACTATTGAACTAGGGTCTTGTAATTTTCACCATAGGTCAGGTCCCGATGACAATGCAATATTATGAAAAAAAAAAAATTGCGATAGGGGGCGCGTGGGTCGCTATATTTCCAAAATTCGATGAAATTCGGAACATGTATTACTACGATGAAAAGAAATGTTTAGGAAAAAATTCCGCTAGGTGGGGCTGAGATCGCGGTAATAAAAACTCAAAACCGTAATTATGGACCGATTTGGCTGATATTTTACGTGTGTGTTACTTAATAAATTTCCAAATGCTCAAAAAAAATTGGACCCGCTAGGTGGCGCGTAAGTCACTCTATTTAAGAAATGCGAAGGTCTGTTTTCGGTGTCGATTAATTCGTTTTTCAATGAACTTCCCGTTGAGGTAGAATCTTGAAATTTTCATCATCGTTTAGTTTTCTGCCCCCACACAATATAACAAAAAAAATTCCGATAGGTGGCGCACGGGTAAAGATATTTGAAAAGTTTCATTTCCAGAGATTTTGCTTTGGATTTTGAACTAACTTGCAGTTGAGCTGGGGTTTTGCAATTTTCATCATCGTTCAGGCTTCGCTAACAATGCATTATACGAACAAAAAATCAAAAATATTGATTAATTTCATAAATCCCATTTATCGTCCTATCTTGAGTTTAGTCGTTTAGTCTTATTGCCACTGATATTAGATGGATTATAGCATGATGCTCGATAGTTAATCTTCGGCGCCATCTGCTTGTGAAAACTCATATTTAGCACATTCATTCCGTCGGTTCAATGCAGATGGCGCCGAAGATTAACTAACGAACAACATGTTATAATCCAATAATATGCAGATGGCGCCGGTGATTACATAACGAACGTCATGCTATAATTTTTACAAACTCACAACTAAAAAGCATAAAATAAAAAATAGAATAAAAAAATATTTTTAATTTAAAATGTTTTTAAAATTAACTAAAAACTGCAAAATAATTTCTCCTCTGCCTACATAGATTTTTCACCACGTAGAGCTTGTCCTGAACATTTATTAGTGGGCATTACAGATGTAAAAACATTGGCGAACTCTATAGATGGTTCACATAAGTTTCTAAAAATCTTACTACCGATATGAGCTTTTCTAAAAAAGATCATCTTTTCACGATATAGCAAGCGACAAATGTTTTTATACATATCAATCTTGCCAAGTACTGTAATGCCTATGAGAATGCCCACTAATAAATGTTCAGGACAAGCTCTACGTGGTGAAAAATCTATGTAGGCAGAGGAGAAATTATTTTGCAGTTTTTAGTTCATTTTAAAAACATTTTAAATTAAAAATATTTTTTATTTATTTAGATTTAATATACAACTTTGCCCAGCTCATACTGCTGACTTTCGGAATATTTGCTTACTTTTAGTTATGGTTCATCTAAAGGTACAAAAGAATGGAAGCTTTGAGTTCCGGTTATAGTTTTGGCATTTTTGTATCTTGATAGTAGCTGTATTCATCAGCGTCTGCGTAAGCAACTTCTATGGAGGTGTTATACGTTTAAATTTGGTAATAGTGCCACTCAGCGAATATTTCGAAACCAATCTTATGATGACATAAATTAATTAAGTTGTACCTGTTTTTGTTCTGTGCTCCTGCACCATCTGACACGTAGATAATTTTCGTAATTGAATTGCTTAGCAAAATTCATCACTTTTGAAATATGTAGATGAACTGCTATGCTATCATGGAGCAAAGGCAAAGGTTCTATGATCGTTATATTTGTAATAAATAACGAACGGATGTATCGTGGCGAAATCCATTTGAATTAGCAGTTCTCCTGGCAGCAGTGTCATTTTTCTTTCACTTACAAAGCGGAACTGGCGCTTAGCTATGAAATGATGTGACACCAGCTTATTGATGTGTTGTACAAAATCGTCAACAAATGTGTTTGTAGCAGAGAAAATGGTTTCGAGATTACATCTGAGTGCTGTGTTCCATTTTTTGTAAATGACTTCTTGAATCAAATTTGTTTCAGAATATTAAAACATAATCGTTCTAATGTTCGTTAAATTACACTGGACCACGAATTTCAACTTTTTCTCCTTACCAGAAACGCCGTTATGAAATTCGTATTTAAAACCACACCCTGATTTCGAAAATCGAGTTTAATTTTTGTCTATGGTACCGTTTTCGAGATATTTGCAATTTACCGTTATTCGAAAAAACCAAAAAGACGGCTCCCTTTAATTACGTGCATATATCTCACAAACGGGTCAAGCTATTGCAAAAAGATTCAAAATCACAAAACTTTGTACAAATGTATCATACATTATTTTTTACTCAACCAGATAGTTCTCGCCATATTAGCTTATCATTTCAGATTTTTGTTGTTTTTTATGAAAAATATGAAAAAAATTACTTTTTGCGAGGGCTGCATTCCAAAACCACAACTTTTTTTCCAGATATTTTTTCTTTACGCAAAGCTCTGTTTAATTAGAAAACAGATAAGCTATCATCGAAGAAAATAAACCATCAGTAATAAACCATCAATTAAAAATACCCAGGTTGCGCAATTTCAACGTATACCTCAAAACGTATGTATGGTATAAAGGAGAGTGAAATATCTAGCTATTCTCTGTTCCATTGATTAAAAGTTCAATTAATGAATGAAATTACCCAAATTTTTCACTTTTTTAAATATGTACTATACTCTAACAATTTTATATTAATTTGATTTTACTATGTGAAATAATTATTGTTCTACTTTGACTCTTATTCTTTTTAGGATCGGTTTCTCTGATGAGAAACCAGCAATCGCCCATCATTGCGACGTCCCAGAATCCTTGATATCGATTTTCAATTAATTTCATTTGCTGGTGAAACCTTTCACCATGCTCGTCACTTTCGTCGCCAAGATTTGCCGGAAAAAGCTCTGTAGCATAGCCAAAATAAATGCATTCATAGATACATGCACTCTTACAAACATTTGGTACGCAGCTTATTATTATGGAATAACGCCGCTTCAGCACTCTCACACGCTACACTCAAGCGAATATACATATGTATAAACATATGTGAGAATGTATAAGCAAATGTTTGTATATGAGTGTGGCTATGAAATTCACCAGCGAGCGTTTGCGTACGTTGGATTACAAGAGTATGCCTATATACATATGTTTGTTTGTAAGACTTTCTTATATTAGAATTAAGCACATAAGGAACGTAGTAAATAAGTAGTACATAAGAATTTGATTGTAACTTTTAGTATAAATAGAACGTAAGTTTCTTGAATAAAGCAATCTCCATTTGGTGCCGAATATTGGCACTACACCAAATCAATTATTATTATTATTATTATACATGGCGATCCTGCCGATAACCTTAAGCTGCCGAAACTAAATTGGTAGTCTTCTCCCAACATCCTTGCCTGCTGCTTGAAATATAGGCAGACCTTTTAAAAAAACAAAAAAAAACCTTTTCCATTAACTGCTGACCAAAGGCTGACCAAGGAATAATAATTGTTTTAAAATAAAACAACAACAAGGTCCGCCGCGCAACAATTGTCCAAGGCGTAATAGAAAACAAGGCGACGGTGGTGGTGACACTGGTGGAGAAGGTCATATCAATCTCAGCAGGATGTTGGTCATGAAGTGCAGAATACTACAACCGAAAGTACAGCGTAATTAAATACCGTCTAATACGATTCTGAACAACCAATCAAATGAATTAAGCAACGTCTCAAAGGGTGGCATAAAAAGTGGAATATTAATAAATCCCGCGGCAAGGGACACATACACCGCAGCAAATATATCACTCAAAGGGCGGCAAAGGAGCAGCAAAACATACACCTTAGCATACACATACACATATCCACGTATGTTTAGAAGCATATAGCAACCTAACGGCTGCTGCCACTAAGGGCAAAAAGTAATTTTTTGCTAATAAACATAATATTTTTTCTTCTCTTTCTATCTTAATTGTTTTTTTTTTTTTCTCAATGAACGAGAATATTATAAGTCAGGCAGAATTTGACGCGATATTCTTGCGTTACAGCAAGTTAATAGCAGAAGAGGAGAATAAGGTAGAGCTAGAGATAAAAACAAAAGAGGTAGCTCAAACAGAAAAAAAGAAGTAGTAGAAATAGTTAAACAGGGCCCCAAGGCAATTACAATAGAAGATTATAGGCATAGAATTAAGCCCCCAAGAATAGAGGAACCAGTAATCCCAAAGGTAACTAAAGGCAAAAGGAAGAGAGGGGGAAGAAGATTTAACGTTAGGAAAGAGGTAGCCATTCTATACCAAAGGATTAATTTGACCACAGACACGGAGACAAGAATCCGTTTAAAAAACGAAATTAGGCAAATTCTTAATAGATAAAGACCATTTTTCTCCATTAGAGTGTTTAAAGAAAATTTTGTTTTTGAAATTAATTATAAAATCTTTTTATGGAGAACCCCTTACCTGATAACCTTGATTACGAGGCTATCAACAGTATCGTTGATAACTTGGAATCAAAAAGCACACAAGAGGCAATTAGAAAATTAAGAAAAATAAAAGCTTATAGTCAGGCGGAAAAAGATCTAGTTTGGCTTGGAAAATGGGTGGGGACTAATCGAAATGCCTCAGGAACCCACAATAGAAAACGCATTAGAACCATTATTGACCACTTCTGAGGAAATATATAGGTTCGAGGCCAAATTTATGGGACGAACAGACCCACATTAGAATAAGATATGCAATTATAAGAAAGAAAAAAGTGTTAAATAAGGAATGTAACAAAAAAAATATTGTTTTCATTTTTCTCAGTGGGAGGCCACGAATCGAAACTGGAAGAGCCACCACACAGTTTACCACACTGAAGCATTGGAATTTATTAAAATCTTGTTAATAATATTAACAAGTTTCACTTGTTTGAATTTATTCCTGAAATTATACTCTGCTCACAACAAATTTTTAAAGAAAAAATACATGAGTCGAGCAGATGGTCTAGATAAAGTCTAAACCGAAGAAAAGGATATATATAGCACTTGTTACGTTAAAGTGTAACAACTCAAAATTTGAACATTTTCAGTAGAGACGAAAAACTGTTTCCGTAAATATTAATAATATGTTACAAAGAAAAAACAATGTAATTGCACGAAAATATCAATTAAAATAAAACTGTTGTTTCATTTTTATTTGTTTAGTATTTGCACGAAAATAGCAAAATTTTTGAGTTATTACTCTTTTCCTGAAATTTTTTTATATACGTAGTGGTATTATTTTGAGTTGTCTCTGTTTAACTGAAAATTCTCACTGGAATTGATAAATATGATTTGTTGTAAATGCACATTTCAAAATGTTACACTTTATGTGATACACTCACTAACAAGATTGATAAAACACTTGGATACAACTAAAAATGTAACTCTTTACGTGAGTCGAAAGAAGTCGTTCTGAAAACAAAGAGAGAGTCATAACGGTTTTTTTAACGAAAGACTAGAAAAATCACTGAAAGATTTTTTCAGTGGGTAGAGATGACCACTGAGTTGCTACACCATTCTGAATACACTCGTAGAAGAGAAGATTTTGGCGGAAAAGTCTTATAAGTGTCTTAATAAAAGTATATACATACATATTTTAAAACACCTCACGATAATATTAGAGTCATTGAACAATATAGGAAAAACCACACAAAAGGTGCATAGCAAGTTAACAGCTAACCACAAGCTAGAGGCACTACAAATTTTTTCCAATGTGAGGGACAACTTAGTATCTCTATTGAGTAGATACAACGTTGAAACAACTGTCATAGCGTCATTTGAAGGGGAAATAGAAATAAATTTTGCAACCCTATTGCCTGAAGCGCAACCCAATTCGAGGGAACCAGTAATAATCGAAATTACTGAAAAATAATCACAAACAGAAAGCATCAAGATGCCAATGACAAACATAGAATTTATTAAAACTGCATCACCGATCTTACCAGATTTCGATGGGAAATCGGAAAATCTATCCAGTTTTCTGGATGCCCTTGATATCCTGGACCAGATCAAGGATAGTCACGAGGCTATCGCAGTATCTATGACTAAGACTAAACTCAGAGGAACAGCTAGAAACATTATAAGTACTGAATCTACCATTCAGGAAATAAAACAAAGATTAAAGTAAAAAGTTAAGGGTGAATCAGTCGAAGTTTTGTCGGAAAAACTCCTGAACGTCCAACAACGCAGTAAAACTGCAAATCAATACACTTCTGAGATTGAAAAGCTCATTGGAGGAAGCATACATATCTGATGGACTAACACCTGAGTTAGCAACCAAGTATGCTACACAGTCAGCCGTAAAAGCTATGTGTAAAAATTGCTCCAATGATAAAGTAAAAACTATAATGCAGGCTGGAACGTTCACCACAATGAACGAAGCCATATCAAAATTCACTAACAGTTGCACAGAAGTAACTGGAAACCCAAATTCAATGTTACATATTCGCCAACAAAATAATTTCCGAGGCAACTTTCGCAGGAGTTACCAAAACAATAATTATAGAGGAAATCAAAGGCGTACATTTAAAACTTACGGCCATAGCAACAACAATAATTATAATAGTAATAGCCGAGCAAATAACCAAAGGTCTGGTCGAAACTTTGGATCAAGGGGTTATAACAGTAATAACACCAGAAATGTAAGGAATGTTACCCAATAGGAAAACCAGCAAACTCCACCTCAATAAATAAAAAATTATATGTTTTCAATTTATACGTAAATAGCTACATATCTTCCAAGACAACTCTGAATGATTCCATTTCAACCCTCCTGATCGATACAGGAGGGGATTGTTAAGTAAGATACGGCCTGACTCTCGTCTACTGCACATTTCATATCATCTGGCAACGTCTGCGCCACTTAACTTTTATTGAAGTCCGGCAATCCTGGTGCCAAACTGTCAATCGCTGATTGGCGACTTAAAATCGATCATAGCAAAAGGGGGAAGTCAATAATTTTCAGCAAAAAGGCGAGCAGAGTGACGACAGAGTGGAGAAAAGACGAGTTTTTTAACGCGCAATATTTAACTGCGCTAATATTATCATTTTTTGTATTTATATTTGTTATATGTAAAGTTTAAATAAAGGCGTGTTCAAAGAACGTCAACAACTTAAAAAACTCCTAAAAAACTCTGTCTATTTATCATGTCAGCCACTGATAACAAAAACACTGGGGCCAATGCAAAATTATACAGCTGCCCACTTTGTTCTGCTGTGAATAATCCAAACATGATAAAATGCACGGAATGTGGCAAAAGATACCACAAAAAATGCGCCCAAATTGGAAGCAATGTTAAAAAACACCAGTGGGTTTGTAACCCATGTCTTCCAGCAGAACCAAAAAGTGATGCTCCCCATGGCACCCACAATGATAAAACCATCGCTCCCACATCGAAAGCTACAATCGGGACAGGAGCCACTTCCAAGTTGGCTCAAATATCACATGTAACTACCGAAAATACTAGGTTTATTGATGCAATTACATTGAAGCAATCGCTTTTTGCTCCTAGTAATATTGACGCCAAGGCTTTATCGCTAATATCATCAAGTGCGCCCACTCTTCCAGGAAGCCATATTAATAACGTTGAACAACAACAATTCAGAAGTCAACCCGGCACATCACAACAGTCGCCAAGCGGGGCCGGCACCGACCAAGATCGCCCTCCGAGTCCAGCCAAATCAACACGCTCCACATCATCTCGCAGATCCGCTGCTAGTAAGGCGCGATTGGAAGAAGAAGACCAGATTCTTAGGGAAGAGGCGGAAATATTGAGGCAGAGGCAAGAGCTCCTGAACAAGCGTAAAGAATTGCTGCAACGCATGGAGCTAACTGACTCCGAGAGTGAGTGTGATGAAGATGAGCGCGACATGCAGCGCCAAATACAATAATTGCTCCCACACATCATTCGCAATTCATTCCGACGCAGCAAATACCACAACCTGCTCCCACACAACATTCGCAATTCATTCCGACGCAGCAAATACCACAACAGGCAACCGCTCTGTGGCTACCTAACGTAGTTCCTCCAACCAGCGGTGCGCAAGAAGAAATTCTAGTACCGCATGTTAATTATCAACGTCGATTGACCCGCAACCAACTCGCTGCGCGTACAAGTGTAGGTAAGGAGCTACCAAAATTTAGCGGAAAGCCAGAAGAGTGGCCACTATTTTTTGCAACGTATAATCAGACCACCGAAATTTGTGAATTCTCTCAAGATGAGAACATAATCAGGCTGCGGAAGGCTCTAGAGGGTCCAGCTCGTCAATCCGTCAAAAACCTATTGCTGCATGCTCAAAGTGTGCCACAGGTAATAGCAACACTGAAGATGAAGTTTGGCAGATCCGAGCTAATCATAAGCGTTTTGCTCCAACAAATCCGCAACATGCCTTCTCTAACACAAGACAACTTGGATGGTCTGGTCAACATCGCGCTTGAAGTACAAAATGTCTGCGCGTCCATGAAAGCATCGAGTCTTCATACGCACCTTAACAATCCAGAACTGGAACAAAAACTGGTAACAAAACTGCCCGCGATCTATCAAGCATTTTGGGGAATGCACAAACTGAATTTGGCAGAAAGCAATCTGGAACATTTCAGCAGCTGATTGTTCCAACTGGCCCAAAGCGCCAACAGTGTAATTCTTCCGACATCATCGCAAAAGGAACGTAAGCGTGGCGTGCTGAATACACACTCTGAAGCCAGCGAGGGACCCAAATTGGTAAGCTGTATCGTATGTAAATCTGACGGTCATGCTATCTTTAATTGTATCGCGTTCAAGGAAATGTCACGAACGGATAGATGGGATATTGTGCGCAAGCACAAACTATGCCGTCGGTGCCTGCGTCCACATAACACGTTTAATTGTAAAGTCAAGGGGATATGCGGTGTCGATGGATGTACCCTTCGTCACCATCAGCTGTTGCATAAAAGCCAAATTGACACCACAACAAATAAGGTGTATACGCATATAAGCAATATTGTATGGCGGCGGTACTCAAATATCGGCATATGCATTTTTGGATGACGGCTCTTCCATTACCCTTATAGACGCAGAGCTGCAACGAAAGCTTAATATCCAAGGCACAAAGCGCCCACTTTGTCTGCGTTGGACGGGAAACACCCATCGATATGAAGATGACTCAGTGGTCGCCGACATGGTAATATCTGCTCCAAATGGAAAACGCTTCACTCTCAAAGATGTTCATACTGTTTGAACAGTTGGATTTGCCCTCCCAGTCGCTCGATGCCACTGCGCTAAAATCAAAGTATAAGCATCTTTGAAATCTTCCATTGCAGTCGTACCGCAATATACGTCCGCAACTACTCATTGGTTTAAATAACAGCGGTCTAATTTCGACTAACAAAACGCGAACTGGAACTCTATTAGAACCTATAGCCGAGAAAACACGCATTGGTTGGACTGTGAAAGGGCAATTGTCACCAGCTAAGAATGCACAAGACCACCACGTTTATCACATATGTGACTGTGCAAACTCGGCTTGCGTCGAACTGCTCAGTTCACTAAAGGCTTACGTTTGTTTGGATGATATGGAAGTTGCCGCAAAACCAGCGCTAAGTTTATCTAAAGACGATGAGTTAGCTTTAAACCAGCTTGAGACAAATACCATACGCGTTGGAAACCGCTTTCAGACCAGCCTGCTATGGAAGTACCCCGGTAATTCACTTCCTGAAAGCTTACCTATGGCTAAACGAAGAGCGCAATGCTTACGCTCAAGGATGCTAGAGATCCACAATTATACGAAACTTTACAAACAAAAGTCGAAGAGTACTTGAAAAAAGGGTACATCCGAAAATTATTGCCTGACGAAACAGAGGTCGAAAACTGTTGGTACTTACCAATATTCCCGGTAATGAACCCCAACAAACCTACTAAGGTGCGGTTGGTCTGGGACGCAGCAGCTAAAGTCAACGGCATCTCGCTAAACTCCTTGTTGTTGAAAGGCCCTGACCAGCTAACGTCGCTTCTTTCAATATTATGCAAGTTTCGTCAGAGGAGTATTGCAATCGGCGGGGATATCGCTGAGATGTACCACCAAGTAATGGTAAGAGCCCAGGACCAAAATTATCAGCGTTTCTTGTGGTACGACCGTGGAGAACAACAACCATCGACATATGTAATGACCGTAATGACATTTGGTGCGACCTGCTCTCCTAGCTGCGCGCAATATGTGAAAAATACTAATGCGAAAGAGCATGAGGATCGGTATCCTGAAGCGGTGCGTTGTATCACAAACAGTCATTGTGTGGATGACATGCTCGATAGCGTAGATAACGAGGAACAGGCGTTTAATTTGGCCACGGAAGTACAACAAATTCACGAAAAGGGTGGATTTCATATCCGTAACTGGGTGTCCAACTCCAGAACGGTATTGAAGCGACTTAATGCCGAATGCGAAGAGGACTTAAATCTCGACATGGATAACTAAATGGGCACTGAGAAGGTGCTTGGCATGTAGTGGGCGACTACAGAAGATTGCATTACATTCAAAATGTCTGAACGCATGCGAAACAACAACTTAATACACACAAACCGACGCCCTGCGAAGAGGGAGGTGCTAAGTCTGATCATGACCATATTCGATCCTCTAGGCCTAATTGGATACTTTGTGATGTATGCTAAGGTGATCATGCAAGACGTTTGGCGAAGCGGTTGTTTGTGGGATGAGCCTATCCCTGACGAAGTCTACGCAAACTGGCTGCGATGGATAAAGAACTTGACAAAAATGGAAGACATTAAGATTCCACGTTGTTACGTTCTACAAGAATTTGCGAAATATCCCGAGCTAGAGCTACACACGTTTGTTGATGCAAGTGTGCACGGTTATGCAGCTGTTTGCTACTTTAGATACAACGTCCGCGACGATGTCCATTGCGTTCTGGTCGCTTCGAAAACCAGGGTGGCTCCACTTAAGATGCTAACAATTCCTCGTCTGGAATTGCAAGCGGCTGTGTTAGGGTCACGCATAGCCAAGAGCATCATAGAATATCACACTATTCCTATTAAGAAATGCCATTTTTGGACAGATTCTAGCACGGTTCTCTCTTGGATCAATAGTGATCACCGTCGTTATCAGCAGTTCGTTGCGTATCGAATAAGCGAAATTTTAGAAAATACGGATCCATGCGACTGGCACTGGGTATCAACGCATGATAACGTAGCTGATGAAGCAACTAAATGGAAAAAAGTTCCTGAGATCGGCGTGAACACCCGATGGTTCAATGGTCCCAATTTTTTAAAACTTCAACCAGAGCTGTGGCCAAAACAAAGCCGGGTGGCTAATGCAGCTACTACTGAAGAGCTTCGCGCACAATACGTAGGGTTGCACCAAGGAAACCAATTCAACAAGATTATTAAAATGGACGTAACGCGACACTCCACCTGGCGTAGATTGCTAACTAAGGAACACACCAGACGTGGAAACAAGCTATCGTACACCCCAGTCCGAGGACTTTCAGCTTGCGGAAATAATGCTTTGGAAACAGGCTCAGTTTGACACCTTTAAAGATGAGCTGTTTTCCCTCTAAGATGGAAAATACGTAGAACGATCTAGTTCGCTGTATAAGCTGTCTCCATATCTGGACAACAACAACATAATTTGACTTGCCACTCGCTATAATAAGACCGAAGATGTCGACTTGGTAGTACTTCCAAAGGATCATTATGTAACGCATCTGATCGTGTCCGACAGCCACGTCAAATGTCATCATAGAAATTCAGAAACGGTGGTGAATGATATACGACAACGTTACTGGGTGCCTCGACTTAGAGTAATTGTCAATCAAGTGAAGCGCCGCTGCCAATACTGCAAGATAAACACGTCACAACCAAATCCACCGAGAATGGGAAATCTGCCCCACGCTAGGGTCGCCGCATTTCATCGACCATTTTCGTACGTGGGGGTGGACTACTTTGGCCCGGTTTTGGTGAGCATACGAAGAAGCAACGAAAAACGATACGGGGTATTGTTTACGTGTCTCACGACCAGAGCGATCCACATCGAAATAGCGCACACACTTTCGACAGATTCCTGCATCCTCGCTATGCGCAATTTCATAGCAAGACGAGGAAATCCTATCGAGATTTGGAGCGACAACGGCACCAACTTTCGAGGAGCGGAAAAAGAACTGAGAGCTGCATTTGCAATGGTCGACAGGAACAAAATCGTTAAAGCATTCATCAGCTCCATCATGACCTGGAAATTTATTCCACCAGCTTCACCACATATGGGCGGCGCATGGGAGAGGTTAGTGCGCTCGGTGAAAGATGTATTGTATGCCATATTGCAAAACCAAAAAATCAACGATGAAATACTACGGGCGGCACTAATGGAAGCCGAATTAGTCGTCAACTCCAGGCCGCTCACATATATTCCAATATCGAGTTGCGACGAAGAAGCATTGACGCCGAGCCACTTCCTCATTGGTGGCTCGGTAAGCGTAAAACCTTTATCTGAAATCTCCGCTGATGGATTTACTCTACGTAAAGGCTGGTATGCCTCACAACAAATAGCAAATTCGTTTTGGAGACGATGGGTTAATGAATATCTACCAATCATCACTCGTCGCTCTAAATGGTTTGAATTGGTCAAGCCCATTGAAGTAGGCGACATAGTATTTATCGTCGATCCCAACAGCCCCCGAAACTGTTGGCCCAAAGGCAGAGTGATCGAAGTTCGAAAGGGCAAAGATGGGCAGGTGAGAAGCGCCACGGTTAAGACCATAACGGGCCTGTATGAAAGGCCGGCGACGAAATTGGCCGTTCTTGACCTGAATGACTTGGTGAAGCCTAGCCAGGCAACACCAGGGGGGAGTGTTAAGTAAGATACGGCCTGACTCTCGTCTACTGCACATTTCATATCATCTGGCAACGTCTGCGCCACTTAACTTTTATTGAAGTCCGGCAATCCTGGTGCCAACCTGTCAATCGCTGATTGGCGGCTTAAAATCGATCATAGCAAAAGGGGAGAAGTCAATAATTTTCGGCAAAAAGGCGAGCAGAGTGACGACAGAGTGGAGAAAAGACGAGTTTTTTAACGCGCAATATTTAACTGCGCTAATATTATCATTTTTTGTATTTATATTTGTTATATGTAAAGTTTAAATAAAGGCGTGTTCAAAGAACGTCAACAGGGATATTTCAATTATAAAAAAGGGTCAAATTGGCAAGCATGATAGGTTAGGTTAGGTTAGGTAAGGTGGCCACTATTCCACTGTGGGAACAGCTCACTTAGACACTTAATGGTCCGTTGTGATGCCACTAGCTTCACGGTGACATTAACCTAAGTTCGTTTGGAGAATCGCTTTGTAGCGACAATAAAGCTCCGGATTTGACTCACATCGATCCTCGACACGTCCTCCGGAGACCTAAGAACATCCGACCCTAGATACCTGAGCCTGGTCCTAGCAAAAGCTGGACAACTAAGCATGAAGTGATTTGATGATTCCACCTCGTCGTCCTCCATGCAGCTCACACAGCTAGGGGTTTCAAGAATATTTAGCCGCACCGCATGTATCCCTATTGGACAGTGCCCCGTCAAAACCCCGATTATCAAGGAAAGATGTGCCTTGGAGAACCCTAGTAATTCCGCTGATCGCCTGGAGTCAACCACCGGCCAGAAGGACTTCTATACTTGACATAAGGTGATGTCAGCCCAGCGCTTGCTAAGCTGATTCGAGCCCATCTGCCCAGAAGCAGACCACAGGTGGTAAGGGGAATACCCAGTACTCTGGAGGCGGCCACATCAGTTTCAAGAGTACCCACTCTGGCCAAGAGATCCGCCTGGCAATTGCTGGGAATGTCACAGTGGCCTGACACCCAAATAATTTTTATTTTGAAGTAGTCGGGTGCAACCGTAAGCGATTCCAGACAGTCACTCACTGTCCTCGACCGAACGTTGCTAGCACTCAGCGCCCTAATTGCCGCCTGACTGTCGGAGTAGATATTAAACTATAATAATTACAGCGAAAGCTCTGGACATCATCCCATCCACCGCATCCTTGATGGCGGCAACCTCCGCTTGAAAAACGCTTCAATGATCAGGTAGCCGAAATTTAATGCTGATCCCAAGTTCCTGACAGTAAACGCCACCCCCCACACAACCATCAAGCTTTGACCCATCCGTAAACAAATTCACCAATCCCTTCCCCCAAACAGGTTTCTCGCCTGTCCACTCGTCCCTTGCGGTTATATGAGTCGAAAAACTCCGCGTGGGGGCAGAGATCGGCGCACAGTAATCCGTTCTGTTAGGGATGAAGTCAAAGCTCGATAGTATATTGGAATGGCCGTAATGAACAAGCTTATATCCATCATCTCGAAGCCTAATTGCAGCCCGAGCTGCGCCCATTTTTCCTACCAGGTCAACAGGGTGCAGATTGAGCATGACATTCAATGCCAGGGTAGGAGTGGTCCTCATGGCCCCACTAATCCCCACCATGGCCATTCGCTGCACCGTGACCATCTTTTTCATGGTGGAAGCCGTGTCTAGCGCGCTCCACCAGACCACTACCCCATAAAATAGAAAGGGTTTTACCACCATCTCATACAGCCAGTAAACCACCCTCGGAGAGAGGCCCCAACGTTTGCCAATGGCCCCCCTGCAACAGTACAGCGCGACTGATGCCTTCTTGGCCCTGTCCTCTGCATTCAGCTTCCAAGACAGCCTCCTGTCCAGGATAACCCCCAGGTATTTAACCTTTTCAGAAAGTACCAACGGTACTCCCCCAATACAGGGCAATACAAAATCGTCAATCTTATACCTTCTAGACTAGTTCAGTTTTACTAGGGTTGACAGCCAGTCCACAAGATTCGGACCACTCTGTCACGATACCCAAAAACCCTTGCAGAACATCACTAACGGTACTAAGAAACTTTCCCCTGGCAAGGATTGCTAGGTCATCAGCATAGGCTATCACATGACAGCCCCTGCGCTCAAAGTCCTGGAGCAAGCCGTTAACTACTACGACCCAGAGAAGGGGAGAAAGAACACCTCCTTGCGGCGCGCCCCTTCTCACCCTTCTCTGAGCCCCAGAACCTCCCCACTCCGCCATAATAATCCTGCCACAAAGTAAACTGTTGATAAATTCTATCAAACTTGACTCAATTCCCACACTTGCTAAGCCCCGTATGATGGCAGAAGGGAAAACATTGTTAAACGCTCCTTCGATGTCTAGAAAGGCCCCCAGCACGAACTCTTTGTGCTGGAAGGTCCCCTCAATCAGCTTCACAACGGAATGAAGCGCCGTCTCAGTTGATCTGCCTTTGCAGTAAGCATGCTGCGCAGCCGAAAAACTCTCCCTAGGAATCCTGCTGCGTATATACAGGTCGATCAGACGCTCCAGCGTTTTCAGAAGAAACGAGGAGAGACTGATCGGCCTGAAATCCTTGGGAGATACATGAGAGCACCTCCCCGCCTTTGGAATAAAGGTAACCTTGACCATATTCCATGAAGCGGGGATGTAGCCCAACCTCAAGCAATTGGAGTAGATGGGGGCCAGCCAGCTGCAAGAAATCCCCAGCGATCTCTGTAGTTGCACAGGAATTATGCCATCAGACCCGGGTGACTTGTAGAGCTTAAAAGAATTGACGGCCCATACAAGCTGGTTTTCATCCAGCGTGATGGCTGGCCGACACCCCCCACCCACAATCGAGGGCGAGGAGGCATCGCGGTCCTGTGAAACTGGGACGTCAGGGAAGTGAGCGTCCATAAGAAGCTGGAGAGATTCCTCGCTACTCATAGCCCAGCTACCATCTACATTCCTCAAATACCCCAAGGGAGCAGGACTCCCGGATAGAATCTTCCGGAATCTAGCAGACTCGTTGCAACCCTCCACGCTTTCGCAGAAAGCCTTCCATTAATCCCGTTTGGCTTTCCTAATTGCGGACTTGTAAATAGCCAACCCAGCTTTGAAGAGCTCCCAGTCGGAAGGTAATTTACTCTTCCTGGCCCTGTTAAACAGGCGCCTGCTGGAAGCCCTAAGGTCGTCTACTTCCTGATTCCACCAAGGTGGTTTTCGCTTTCCACTTACGGTTTTCAGTGGGCAAGCGAATGTATACGCTTTGTTGCAAGCATGGGTGAATTTCTCCACCAGAGCATCAATAGCGGTCTCTGATAATTCTGAGCCCGATACGGGTGCTCTCGGAAGAAACTCATCCAATTTGCTACAGTACCGGAACCAGTTAGCATGAATAGGATTTCTAAACATGGTGTTACCCTTGAAGCTATACCCTTGAAGCAGAGATAGGTCACGTGGACTCCGCGTTAAGTAGCAATAGCACTTGAACGGGGCCCCTCGGGTTCCTCAGCGGTAACCTTCCACAGGGTTTCAGGAGGTGTCATCATGGGCCATGTAGGCCGAGACCAGCCACGATCCCTTATTGCCATCCTCCAAGCACACAGCCGTTACGTCACCGTCACTGAAATTGGGAAGAAGAAAAGCTTTAATATCTTTCCTAACCAGTACACGTGATCTTGGCCTACAGCCTCTCCTCTCCGCCCAGTCGAACGGACCTCAAACGCTGCAGACACACCCCGCCACAGACGGGATTCCAACAGAGCTGGTGCTGTCCAACACTGTAGGATTGAACGCCGTAATTACGGCTTTCGATATCTCCACAGGCTCGTCTCCCTTCCGTCCCACATCAGGAGGTGTGGCTTCATCCCCCCTGGCATCAGCGTTGTAGATTCTTAGAACCACACGCTCAATGCCATAGGAGATGACACCCCTTGAAATAGTGAGAGGACCCGTGGACTCCGCGTTAAGGAGCAATGGCACTTGACGACGGGGCCCCTCGGGTTCCTCAACCCTGAGAACCTTCCAATTGTGGGTCGGAAGGCTCTGATTCCAGTATTGTAACTGCCTCAGAATTCTCTACGGCTGGGAGGGTTCGGCAGGTAGCAAAACATTGTTATATGCTACTTCAATGTCTACAAAGGCCCCCAGCACGAACTTTTTGGTCCGGGAGGACCACTCAATCAGCTTCACAACAGAGTGAAGCTCCGTCTCAGTTGATCTGTCTTTTGCGCCTGCTGGAAGCCCTAAGGTCGTCTAATTCCTTATTCCACCAAGGTAGTTTTCTCTTTCCACTTACGGTTTTCAGTGGGCAAGCGATTTTACAAGCTTTGCTGCAAGCATGGGTGAATCTACCAGAGCATCAATAGCGGCCTCTGATAATTCTGATCCCGATACGGGTGCTCTTGGAAGAAACTCATCCAATTTGCTACAGTACCGGAACCAGTTAGCATGAATAGGATTTCTAAACATGGTGTTACCCTTGAAGCTATACCCTTGAAGCAGAGATAGGTCACGTGGACTCCGCGTTAAGTAGCAATAGCACTTGAACGGGGCCCCTCGGGTTCCTCAACCCTGAGGACCTTCCATTTGTGGGTCGGAAGGCTCTGATTGATGTATTGCAACTGCCCCAGAATTCTCTCCGGCTGGGAGGGTTCGGCAGGTAACCACCCGAGCCTTTGGTCGAAGAGGGAGGTCCCTCCTGTCCACGGCCTCGAGCCTGGCACCCCGCCACAACTCCCCCACCAGAGAGCTAAGGTGCCTGAAAAACAACGCCGACCGCTCGTCAGCGGACTCTATCAGTCTACAGCCATGGTACCATCCCATATACTCAATGGATGGCGGTGACCCAGGGTACCTATCCACAGCAGTCATATAGGCCTCAGAGATGGCGTTGGCCACCCAGCTCCACTCTTCCCTGGAGATGGCCCCGTCCTCTCTGCTCCTGTCGACTACCCCCAGGGTGATGGAGCCGGCACGTCTAGCGACTTCGCTAAACGAGCGTTGTACAGCTACACCACCCCGGGCCTTCCTTCCGCGTTCCGCATTGTTCTGCCCATTCGACAGAGCATCGAAGCAGAGCAGAAATCTGAGAACCATCCAGACCGCCGTAGCGTTCCAGGATTTTGGTAGCCATGCGCTGATCGCACATGGCTTTCCTTCTCGGAGTCGCTCTCTTACTCCTACCCGACCGCCTCCGATTCACTGTGCTCACAGGAACGCTTGGAGACCGTCCACTACTTGGGGTCGCCACGTTATCCAGATTGCTCATCAGATGAGCCCCCTGTGGCTGAGCACCCGTTTGTACGCCAGAACCCTGTCCGGCGGATGTCGACTTCGACGCTCCTTCATTGACAGCAGAGCCCGCACTCAAAACAGCGCCAGCCCTGCTGCAACGTAACGTATAGCACGTATAGCTGTGATTCCTGACCTTAGCTGGATACCGTCCAATAGAAAGGCGCTAAAGTACCAACTACAGACAGCTGTGGTATCTATTACCAGTCGGCACCCTCTTGGAGGGTTCAGTCTGAGGATTTTCGCCAACCTAACAATTAAAAATTCACAAAAAACAGATTTAAGAGGAATAGGTCAAGGCATAACAAGCACTATTGGCACGGTTAAAGCAGATTTAAAAGATGATTATCTATTGATTAACAAAAGTTTCATGTAGTTAGTAGAAGACAATTTTCCAATTCCATGTGATGGAGTACTGGGTTTGGATTTTGTTAAAAAATATAATTGCATTTTAGATTACAACAAAGATGGGGAAACCCTAATATTAAAACCATATGATTATCCAGAAAATATAATAATTCAAATGACTAATAAACCGATGGGTGGATGGGTTCGCGTGTAGAAGTCCACGTAAGTGGGGAAAGTTTCTGATCGCCATTCACTTGGGAATGGCCAGAGCGATTCTTTTGCATGCGGTCCAAGCAGCTCACTACTTCCGGGCGCTTGCGTCCAAGTATCCTCTGGGTAGCCACCGAACACCCGTTTGGTGGTGAGCTAAACGTGAGAAGGCGACAACCTGGCAAGGCCACTCCGACATAATCGGTTTAAGGGCTTATCAGGGGTTTACAAGCAGCGTCTGATCACCTAGTGGTGCGGCTGTAAGCGGGCGTCTGTCTTGGATCAAGCGGCTCGCTATATAAACGTGCACTTAAATTACAACCTCCCGTGGAACGGGTTGTGCGTTGGGTTTGGGACCCACCACATAAAACAACGTACCAATGAAATTCAAAAAAGCCTCGGATATGAGAACCCCCTTTTTAGATGACGACACACGCAAACGAAACAAGGACTACGATTTAAGGGCATGCACCTGGAATGTCCGGTCCCTCAATGGGGAAGGTGCCGCTGCCCGGTTGGTTGAGGCCCTGAGGAAGGCTAAAGCTGACATCACCGCCATACAGGAGATGCGATGGACGGGGCAAGGTAATATGAACAAACCACCTTGCAACATTTACTGGAGTGGGCATGTCGACAAGCGCAGATTTGGCGTGGGATTTGTGGTGGGAGAGAGACTCCGTAATCGAGTACTGTCGTTCACACCCGTGAATGAGCGTCTCGCTACAATCCGCGTAAAAGTACGATTCTTTAACATCTCGTTTATCTGCGCCCACGCTCCGACGGAAGAGAAAGACGACGTGGAAAAGGATGCATTCTACGAGCGCCTGGAGGAAACTTACGAGCGCTGCCCCCGTCATGACATCAAAGTCGTGCTTGGTGACTTTAACGCCAGGGTGGGCAAAGAGGGTGTATTTGGACCCACAGTCGGGAAGTTCAGCCTGCACGACCAGACTTCGCCAAATGGATACAGGCTGATCGACTTCGCCGGTGCCCGAAACATGGTCATTGCCAGCACCAGGTTTATGCACAAGAAGATCCATCAGGCTACATGGCTGTCTCCCGATCGAAGAACGCGAAACCAGATCGACCACATTGTGATAGACGGACGGCATGCTTCTAGCGTTTTAGATGTTCGCACAATAAGAGGTCCAAACATCGACTCCGATCACTACCTAGTAGCAGCTAAGATTCGTACCCGCCTCTGTACGACAAAACAGGTGCAACAGAAAACGCAAGGAAAGCTGGACGTCGAAAAGCTGCAATCGCAACAGACCGCCAATGATTTTGCAGACCGACTCTCACACCTGCTCTCTGAGAGCACAATTCAACCCAGTGGAATGCATGAGCAGTGGGAGCACATCACAGGAGCACTCCGTACCGCAGCCGAAGAAGTAATTGGATTCCGGCGAACGAGAAGAAACAACTGGTACGATGATGAAGAGTGCCGAGCTGCAACGAAAAGAAAGAACGAAGCCTACAAGGCAACGCTAAGATCGAGTGCAACAAGGAGTGTGTGTGAACACTACCGCGAGTTGAAAAGGGAAGCGAGGCGACTTTTCCGGGCAAAAAAAGAGAGGCAGAAAAGCGTGAAATCAATGAGCTTGAGATGCTAGCCAATGGGAATAATGCCCGAAAATTCTATCAAAAAATTCGACGAATGACGGAAGGTTTCAAGCCCGGGGCAAATTCCTGTAAGAACGAGAACGGCGACCTGGTGACTGATGTTCAGAGAATACTAGAGATATGGAGGGATCACTTCTCTGCCCTTTTAAATGGAGAAATTGAGCAAGAAACCAGAGAAGAGCTCGAACCCGAACCCACAATCGAAGACGACGAAATTGACGTCCCAGAACCCGACTATAATGAGGTGCGAATAGCAATATCCCGGTTAAAAAACAATAAAGCAGCTGGCGCTGATGGTTTGCCTGCTGAGCTATTCAAGCATGGCGGCGAGGAGCTGGTAAGGCGTATGCACCAGCTTCTGTGCAGAATATGGTCGGATGAATGCATGCCCGAAGATTGGAATCTAAGTGTTCTTTGCCCAATCCACAAAAAAGGTGATCCTGCAAACTGCACCAACTACCGCGGAATCAGCCTTTTGAATATCGCATATAAGGTCTTGTCAAGCGTATTGTGCGAACGATTGAAGCCTGACGTGAACAGACTGATTGGACCTTATCAGTGTGGCTTCAGACCTGGAAAATCTACCATCGACCAGATTTTTACAATACGTCAAATCCTGGAGAAAACCCGTGAGAAAAGAGTCGACACACACCACCTCTTTGTTGATTTTAAAGCCGCTTTCGATAGCACGAAAAGGAGCTGCCTATATGCCGCTATGTCTGAATTTGGTTTCCCCGCAAAACTTATACGGCTTTGCAAAATGACATTGAGCAACACCACCAGCTCAGTCAGAATTGGGAAGGACCTCTCCGAGCCGTTTGAAACTAAACGAGGTTTCAGACAAGGTGACCCCCTATCGTGCGATTTCTTTAATTTGATGTTGGAGAAAATAATACAATCTGCAGAACTCAACCGCGCTGGAACAATATTCTATAAAAGCGTGCAACTGTTAGCATATGCTGACGACATTGACATTATCGGCCTTAACAACCGTGCCGTAACCTCTGCGTACTCCAAACTAGAAAAAGAAGCGGAAAAAATGGGTTTGGTGGTGAACGAAGGCAAAACGAAGTACATGCTGTCATCAAGCAAAGAGTCAGCGCATTCGCGCCTTGGCACCCACGCCACTGCTGGCACCAAAAAGTTCGAAATAGTGAAGGACTTCGTTTACCTTGGATCCAGCATAAACTCCAACAATAATGCCAGCCTAGAAATCCAACGAAGAATTGCTCTTGCAAATAAATGCTACTTTGGACTGAGTAGGCAATTGAAAAGTAAAGTCCTCTCTCGACGCACGAAAATCACACTCTACAAGTCACTCATCGCTCCCGTCCTGCTATATGGTGCAGAGGCGTGGACACTAACAACATCTGACGAGGCTGCATTGGGAGTATTCGAGAGAAAAGTTCTGCGAAAGATTTATGGGCCTCTACGCGTTGGCGACGGCGAGTACCGAAGAAGATTTAATGATGAGTTGTATGAGCTTTACGCAGACGTCGACATAGTACAGCGCATTAAAACACAGCGGCTTCGCTGGCTAGGCCACGTCGTGCGAATGAACGAAGACGCTCCAGCCCAGAAGGTATACTTATCGGCACCCGCCGGTGGAAGCAGAGGAAGAGGAAGACCACCACTCCGATGGAAGGACCAAGTGGAGACCGACCTGCGATCTCGTGGGGTCTCCAATTGGCGCCAGTTGGCGCAAAGAAGAAATGACTGGCGAGCTATGTTGGACGGTCAAAATCGCTCAGGCGGTTAGATGGCCATTTAAAGAAAGAAGAAGAAGAATAAACCGACATTAAATAGCATATCAATTCCCGCGAGATCGGAAGTAGTCCGACAAATCCACATTAAAAATAAAAATTCTGATTTATTAATTCCACAGCCAGAATTATCTGAAGGCATATTTATTGCAAACACCTTAGTAGATTCACAACAATCATTTGTAAGAATTATAAATACAACAGATAAAAATGCAATACTTCATAATTTTAATATAAAAACAGAAAATTTGGATAATCATTCAATAAATAAAAATAATAATCAAAAAAAAGAGCAGAACAGTAAAGAAAAATTAGAAAGATTAAACTTTGCCCATGAATCACTTAATGCATTATGCGCAGAATTTATTGAAATTTTCTCATTAGAAACAGAACCAATTACCACTAATAATTTTTACAAACAAAAACTTCATATGAAAGACAATAACCCGGTTTACGTAAAAAACTACAGGATACCAGAAGCCCACAAGAGCTAAATAAATAAACAAGTAAATTAATTAATTAAAGACGACATAATAGAATCTTCAATGTCAGAATTTAATAGTCCAATTTTATTAGTACCCAAAAAATCAAACCCCTAATAATCAAGAAAAAAGATGGAGAATGGTTAAAAAAATGCTAAAAAATTAACCGCAGATAAATTCCAGTTACCAAGAATTGATGACACATTAGATCAATTAGGAAGAGCTAAGTATTTCTCGTGTTTGGACTTAATGTCCGGTTTTCATCAAATAGAACTTAGTTCAGAGTCAAGAGGCATAACATCCTTTACAGCAGATGATGGCACCTACCGATTCAAAAGATTACCTTATGGTCTTAAAGTTGCTGCAAATTCATTTCATAGAATGGTGACATTGGCATTCTCAGTCTTAAAACCTTCACAAGCATTTCTATACATGGACGATTCAGTCGCATTAGGATGCTCCGAAAAACATATGATTAAAAATTTACGGGAAGTATTCGAAAATTGTAGGAAGTACAATTTAAAATTGCATCCTGATAAATGCCTATTTTTCAATCAAGAAGTAACATACCTTGGTCATAAATGTACAAGCAAAGGAATTTTGCCAGACCCCAGTAAATTTGAAACTGTTAAAAAATTATACACCCCTAAAAATGCGGATGAGGCGAAACGATTCGTCGCATTTTGCAACTATTACAGAAGATTTATCCCAAACTTTGCAGAATATTCTAATATAATAACAAGGCTTTGCAAGAAAAATGTGGTTTTGGATTGGACGGAGGATTGTAAAAAATCCTTTGACTATTTGAAAGCTGCTGAAAGTTCTCAAAAATTTAATTATAGCATTAACTCCGGAGGTTATGCATGTGACAAATAACAAAGAAACTAAAGAAATTCCTCATAAATATCACGACGATCCTGTTTTTGGTGGCCACCCAGGAATAAATCGTACGTTAAATAAAATAAGACAAAAGTATTACTGGAATAATATGAAAAATGACATCAGAAAATATGTAAAAAATTGCATTCACTGCAGTAAAAATAAAACTAACAAACATCTGAAAGTACGAATGACTATAACGGAGACGCCACCAAAGGTACAGATCGACACAATAGGACCATTACCAAAATAGATATGTACATGGAAATGAATATGCGGTTACTATCATATGGGTGTTTCCATGAGAAGGTCAACCACGACTGAAAAAATTATATGACCAGAAAATGGGTTTTAAGACGCATTATTAAGGGAAAAGTAATTGAATTTTTATAAAATGGAAGTATTTACAGCTTGTTGGTATCTTAAAACTCATAAACGGAAGAGTAAAACTGAGGTTTTCTTCAACTCAGTTTTCGCAAATTGAATCAACTATTTTCTCTTCCGAATTACCTAAATTAAGAGATTTGAAGTAGTGCAAATACATTTTAAAATTATTTTAACAATACCAACTACTTACAAAAATGAGAAAAAGAGAAGTTTGAACTCGAATAACGGTATTTTTTTTATTTACTTTTGATAGTATACCTTATCGCGTACGTTATGCAAAAATATTTGTCTATATCATTTGTGTATTGACAGTCGCAATTAATAGAGATTACAACTCCAAATCAAGAGATCTTCTAGAATATATTCGAATATATTTCGCTGAAATTTTCTTTTCAATCAAAGTAATAAAAATTGTATTACCCTTTAAAGTTTGTCGCATACGTTATTTTAAGTATGAATATTTTATTGTAATACATTAAAATCGACGTTAAAAGCAATTTTTTCAATAACATTATCCTGATTTTAAGTATGAATATTTTATTGTAATACATTAAAATCGATGTTAAAAGCAATTTTTTCAATATCATTATCCTGAATACATAGGTCCGGTTTAAAAATAAGTTTATTTTAAAAAGCATCAAATATTTTGAATGGAATTTCTTTGCCACCTCGCATGGCAAAGGCGCTGTGGATGGAATAGGTACTGTTATAAAGAGAAAGGTGTGGCAAATAGTAAAAGCTAATAATATAATTTTACCAGATGCTTTTTCATTTTATAAATGCGCTTGTGAATATATCGATATATTCGTCGACAGTCAATATATAAATACTGCTCGAACGGCATACTCCTTACGAGAAAATATTAGAGTTTATGTAAATATATAAAGAATGTATATCAACAAATACATATGTTATGAATTCGATTTTATTTTCATTATCATATAGTTTTTATAATAAGAATACATTTTTATTTTGTTTCCTAATTAAAGTGTAAATTTCAAACAAAAAACATTTTATCAGGGACCGAAAATAATTGTTATTTTTTTCTTTCAGAATTCAAATTATTATCAGATTTATTTTATTTTAGTCATCGTAACCAATATAAATGAGAGATTTATTTTTTTGGTTACGAATAAACCTTATAGCAAGTAATAAAGTTTTTGGTTATCGGTGACCCACTCGACAGCAAAATATTTTTGCTGAATAGTGGTAAATTTTTCCTCGAGGAACTTTGGTCATGCCACTCCAGCAACATTGGTCATGCCACTCCAGACATTGGTCATGCCACTCCAGCAACTCAAGTTGTTTTATATTGTTTGAATTTTTTTGCTACCGATAACCAAAAAAATCATATTACTTACAATAATGGTTATTGTTAACCAAAAAATGTTTCTCTCATTTATAATGGTTATGTTGACCAATATAAAATATGTCTTACGGTAATGGTTAATTATAACCAATATTTGAATACATCAGTATTAATGGTTAAATGGGACCTTTTTATCATATTTCTTATAACAGTTACGTTCCTGCATTTTATTATTAATATACTAGAAAAATTGTCGCGTACGTTATTTAGTTTTTTTTTAAATAATAATATAAAGAGATGATTTCTCTTTAAATATGAGAGGATGGTAAAGGTGAATTATTTAGCTTAGGTTACGAATATTCAAAGAAATTAAGAACTGGCTTGATTCGCAGACTTTCGCATATATGTATGTTAGAGTGGGTTGATTTAAAAAGTGAAAAATCGCCACAGCGGAAACTATTCTAGGGGTCATTATAAGCAACTCTGCTGAAGAAACTTTAGGTCTAAAACCGACTTTGACCCACCGGAAATCGCGTTGAAGTTTCATAGTTAGGTAATGAAAATTTTTGTATGCGACCTATCACACAGCGTGACAGCGAGCATTATCTTTTTACGGGAAATACCTTAAGTTGTAGTTCTAGTCAAGCACACAAAAACTACACAGCGAGAATTTCAAAAAAATGGTCACCATCTGGAAATAGGGGGAAAAACCCCTTTTTAATTGTTTCAAGGATATATCTGAAACTTTAACAGGTCGATGTCTGTACATTGCAGATATTCCAAAAAAATTTATACGGTCAATCATTATTAAGCCAATAGAATCCAAATCAACCGTTTTTAGAATTTTTGTCAGTCTGTCTGTCTGTCTAAATGTTTGTAATCGCATCACTCAAAAACTGCTGAATGTAATTAAATGAATCTTTCGTCATTTATTAGTAGACGTTCAGTTTAAAATTTAAGGTATCCCTTATTTCAATAACTCGACCAATTTCCGAGTTATCGACCAATAAGTGGGCCAGGGGTGACCAAAAATGTGTAAGTATCTACAATATGGGTATGAAACGAAAGGTGCTTACGAGTGATTTCATAATCAATGTGATAAATTTCAATATCTCAGCTTGTTTCGGAGATATCCCCAAAAATGTGGTGTGATGTATTTTGCCAAGTATAAATTGAATGATATGTTACCAAAGACTTTTTTTATTTATAGGATTCTAGGGTACCCCAGGATTATTTATCTATAAAATCAACTAAAGACTATGGGTCCTTTTGCGAAAAATTGAAATTTTGAAAAGCTATTACTATATATATTAAACAATTTGTTCATACATCAGAATAGCTCTAGAATAATAATGATGTATTTACGTAAGCCTGCTTATCCGGCTATCTAGTAATTTATATGATTTATTAATATAAAATGAAGTGCTAAATTAGACCCACGCGAGCCTTACGTTTTTCCGTCTCACATATTTGGGAATATGTGAATCGTGTGGTACCCTAGAATCCTATAAATAAAGAAAGTCTTTGGTAACATAGCCTTCCATTTATACTTGGCAAAATACATCACCTCACATTTTTGGGGATATCTCCGAAACAAGCTGAGATATTGAAATTTATCACATTGATTATGAAATCACTCGTAAGCACCTTTCGTTTCATACCCATATTGTACTTACACATTTTTGGTCACCCCTGGCCCACTTATTGGTCGATAACTCGGAAACTGGCCGAGTTATTGAAATAAGGGATACCTTAAAATTCTAAACTGAATGTCTACTAATAAATGACGAAAGATTCATTTAATTACATTCAGCAGTTTTTGAGTGATCCGATTACAAACATTTAGACAGAAAGACAGACTGACAAAAATTCTAAAAACGGTTGATTTGGATTCTATTGGCTTAATAATGATTGACCGTATACATTTTTTTGGAATATCTGCAATGTACAGACATCGACCTGTTAAAGTTTCAGATATATCCTTGAAACAATTAAAACGGGTTTTTGCCCCCTATTTCCAGATGGGGACCATTTTTTTGAAATTCTCGCTGTGTAGCTTTTGTGTGCTTGACTAGAACTACAACTTAAGGTATGTCCCGTAAAAAGATAATGCTCGCTGTCACGTAATGTGATAGGTTGCATACAAAAATTTTCATTACCTAACTATGAAACTTCAACGCGATTTCCGGTGGGTCAAAGTCGGTTTTAGACCTAAAGTTTCTTCAGCAGAGTTGCTTATAATGACCCCTAGAATAGTTTCCGCTACGGCGATTTTTCACTTTTTTCCCTCCCCTGCAAATCAACCCACTCTAATGTATGTGCACAATATAAGCACTTCCGTTTTTGTCGCGTAAGTTATCACCTCATTTTGAACGGATATTTTAGACACCAAAGCTTTCAGGGCGACCATTTTTTTTCCAAACATACTTCTTTTTAATTGCAACGTAACTGTATTATTATTTTCCCGACAACTCGTTTTATGTGAGATTTATATTACTCCAAAAGTGTACGAATGTCGCATACGGCTGCATGGAAACGCCCATATGCGAAATATCATAAGTATAGGCCAAGTATACCTACTCAGAGTTATAGACCAAGTATACTCAGAATTGTATGGGGGGAAAAAATATCAAAAAGTAATGATCCCTAGAAGCGTCCGAACCCCCAAAATTAATAAAAAGAAAAACGCCTATAACTACTTCCAGACTATAACCTGTCTGCGTGCCAAATTTCATCAAAATCCGTCTTGCCATTTTCACGTGATTGAGTAACAGAACCAAACGTCTGTACATCCAAACATCACTACATTCATATTTATAACTACCTGGTGCCTGCGACTTCGTATGCGTATAAATTATTATTTTTTTTTTGCAGCTGCAGCTAAGAATAAAATCCTACAAAAAGGCTAGAGTTCAGTAGCGCGATTCTGTAACTTTTAACACCTCGCCGAGTGTTAAGCTTGTCGCAGAATATTGGCTTTGCTCTTAACAAAAGTGCGATTCTGTAACTTTCCTTAACACTTTTTAGTGTAAACTGTTTTATGTATGTGGGTCAATTTCAAAAAAAACGCAATTTTTGTGTCCCCGCACTTTACACTACTATTTTAGGTAAAAAACAAATTTAAAAAAAAAAAACAAAAATGGGACAGTGATCACCGAGGAATATGTGACAAAAAAACATAATTCTCAAATTTGTATATTTGTTTTTTTGTTTATTCAGTATGGTGTTTTGTTTCTCCCTCTGACTCCTTTCATACAAAAGCATGTGTCCCCCGTTAGAATTTTTAGTAAACAAAATAAAATAAAATCAAGAAAAAAGTTACTGGGCAACACTTAATAACAGTTTTCGAATTATTGGGTATCTTTCTTTTGTTTTGATTTGATATAGTTGTCAAAAATTAATTAGTGCGAATTTGGCGTTGCAAAGAACAGTTGTCCCCACAATTTGCATTGAGCGTCACTTTTTTTATAAATCAAGAAATATTAGCAGTTTTCAATTTTCATTTAAATAAAGTAAATAACGTAATAAAAGTACAAACTTTAATTATTACAATAGTGAAAAAGCGAAAACAAAAACTATTAAAAAAAGTGTGGATTTGCGTAGTTTATGTGAACACCATGGTAAGGGCGCGATAAAAATTCTTGAGCGTCACGCTAATTTTTTTAAAAGTGAATATATTAAATGTAAAAAATTAAAGTTGACAATCATTGTTTACATGGTCTCAACTCATTTTTTTATAATTTGTGAATTTGGGAAATAAATTGCCTACGGAAAAAACAAAAATAGGCAAACATTTCATGAGCATCACTTTTCATACATATTGCTTCATAGCTTAAAATGCTTAATTTTGATTTTATTTTTTAATTTTCAAGAGTAAAACAACAAAATTAACGGCGGCTGAAAGAGCACGGAAATATCGAGAGAAAATAAAGCTCGATAAAGCGCGTATGTGTATAAGTTTCTTCAAGAATTACTTCCCTTTTTTTAAATTTTGTTAAAAACATCAAAGAATATGTATGTACATGTTTAGTTTCGTATGAAAATTTTTGTTTTTTGAAGAACTTTTGTTGTCTTTTATTTACTTTTTGTAAAAAATAACCTTTTTTTCGTTACACTTTAAATTTGGCATTATTTCTTGTTTACGTGCAACAAAATCTCTTGATCGTCACAAAATATCTTGAGCGTCACACTTAGTTTTTTTTTCCTTAAAACGCTTATATTTGCAGTTTTTTAAATACATTGTTACAAGACTATTACTTTGCAAGTAACCCCTTAGTTCAAGTCTTTTTTTAACAAAAATTTACATATTTTCATCTTGATCGTCACAAAATATCTTGAGCGTCACACTCAGTTTTTTTCCTTAAAACGCTTATAAATGCAGTTTTTTTAAAATACATTGTTACAAGCCTATTAGTTTGCAAGTAACCCCTTAGTTCAAGTCACTTTTTAACAATAATTTACATATTTTCATCTTAAAATTTGTAAATAACTAGTCACTTAAAAAAAAAAAAAAATCAAGGTGAATCGTGATTTTGTGTTTATAATCGAAAAGGTGATTTTGGCAGAAGTGAATCTTGAAAAACAAAAGAACAACATAGTAAACTTGAATCTCAAATATTTTTGCATTTTCAGCGATTTTTTATACATATTTGGTGTGTGACGCTCAAGATAGAAATCATAGAAAACCTAAAAAAAAACCAAAAATTTAGATTTTTTTGAGAGCCTAAAGGTCCCACCGGATTCTTCATCAATTTCTACATAAATTGGCCACTCTTACAGGCGAATTGGAAAAACTTTAAAAATAAGCAAAAAAAAACTCGTTGTGTACGTTTTTTTTGAAATTGACCCATGTATATCAGTTCAAATTAAGGGGAAAACTGCATTCATCTTAAGTGCAGCATTTGACAGCGCCGACGTTCATGTCGCAGTAGCGCAGATGATAAGCGTTCGGACTAGAATGTGCGCGTAGCTCAAGTTTTCGGAGAATTTATTTTCTATAATTTTTAACACCACGAAATTAATTCGCGTTAACAAACCACAGTAATCCCTCACACAAGTAGGTCCTTTGTGTTCATTTAGTTAACGGGTTTAGACACCCAAATTTAAAACAAATAGTCGCGCTTTATGCAATTCTTCAGTTGATGAAACACAATAAAAAATCTACCTACTAATGATCATCCTTAACCAGCCCATTCAACACGAAGAGTTCGCAAATTTCCATGACCATACCTACATACTTACATACATATGTATGTAAGTACATTTATATGAGTTATTAACAAAAAATAGGAAGCAGGTAGTATTATTTTGTGTATGTTGCTTTACACAAATTAAACTATTTACACATGTGAACATAAAAAATCAGCACAAAACCGTCCTTTTCCATAATAAACAGTATACACAATGAATTTCGGACCTGGCATCTCTTGCTTGAAGCCCTAGCACAAAACCTACCAAGCACATGTAACTGAAATAAACATATAAATGTATACTAACTTTATAGTAAATGTCTATTTACAGCTTCAATTATTACCAATAATTGTATTTTATTATTACTGTACGACTAGCTATTTAATTATTAAGATAAAAAGCCAAAAACTATTAAACCACCATTAACCGAATAAAAACAACTATTCGTTACCACTATTGGAATAATGAAAGAAATATTGCTACGGCTTGGGCACACATTTGTACACGCAAACATACATACATACATACAAAACATACAACACATAAATGCACGCTCATAGATACAAGCAAAGTAAACAGCGAATATCGTTTTAAAAATCTATTAACAAAAATATTCGAATAGTACTATTCGAATAAACGAATAAAAAATTCGAATAAATACTATTCTAATTTTTTGTACCCGCCGAATAAAAGTTTTATTTATTCGAATAGTCCCATGCCTAGTGAGAATGCATAAGCAAATGTTTGTATATGAGTGTGGCTATGAAATGCACCAGCGAGCGTTTGCGTATGTTGGATTACAAGAGTATGAATATATCGTGGGGTGACAGGTAAAACTCATTAAGTACATTTCTCGGAAAAACGACTTTTTCTGCATAAAACGAATTATATCTTAGTGACCTTTCAGAAAAACGAGGTAATGAGGGTCCTAATTGGACCGGGCGGGTTTTATAAAAGTGAAGACTTGATTAAATAAGAGGGCTTGGTGGAATTTTGACGAGAAAATGTGATTAAAACCTTATTGCCTCGAACACTTTTTTTCGTGTACTTAATGAGTTTTACTTGTCACCCCACGATACATGTTTGTATGTAAGACTTTCTTATGTTAGAATTAATCACATAAGGAACGTAGTAAGTAAGTAGTACATAAGAATTTGATTGTAACTTTTAGTATAAATAGAACGTATGTTTCTTGAATAAAGCAATCTCCATTTGGTGCCGAATATTGGCACTACACCAAATCCCTTATTATTACGTTTATGTTTTCATGGGCCAGGATCTTTGCATAGGCATATTATATTTAAGAAAAAATGCTTCATTAATTTGTAATAATTCATAAAAGTTTTCACCAAAACCCAAAACTGTTAACTACAGTATCTGATTATTTTATTGTATACAGCATACATACAGCAGTGGCGCAGGTGGTGAGCTTGCCGGCCATGATGCGTGAGTTCGTAGGTTCAAGCACGTGTTTAGGGCAGGTAAATTTTTTTTTTTTTACTAAATTGAATTTGCCTTAAAACATACGAAAAGTTTTTATCATATTTTTTTTTAATTTATTATATTTGTAACCCAATATTTCAATATTTTTCTGTTTATGACATCTATCTTAAAAAATCTAAAAAATTATTCCAATTTATCAATATTTATCAATTTATATTTTTTAAGAAATATATCATATGTAATATGCAAAAAGAAAAAGTACAGTTTGTATCTTCTTCAATTTTATACTTACGAAATAATTAGAATCGCATTAATTTTCCTAAAGACATCAACTATTTTGTTCCTAAAAATTTTTATTTGCAAAAGAGTCGACATATAACCCAATATTTCCATATTTTTCTGTTTATGACATCTATCTTGGAGTGAAAAAAACAAATTTTTTGAACAAAAGCCAAAAAATTATTTCAACTTATCAATATGTATATATTTTTTAAGAAATATATCATATTTAATATACAAAAAGTAAAAACACAGTTTGTAGCTTCTTCAATTTTATACTTACGAAATAATTAGAAATCGCGTTAATTTTCCTAAAGACATCAACTATTTTGTTCCTAAAAGTTTTTATTTGCGAAAGAGTCGACATATAACCCAATATTTCAATATTTTTTTATTTATGACATCTATCTTGGAGTGAAAAAATCAAATTTTTTGAAAAAAAGCTAAAAAATTATTTCAATTTATCAATATATATTTTTTAAGAAATATATCATATTTAATATACAAAAAGTAAAAACACAGTTTGTAGCTTCTTCAATTTTATATTCACGAAATAGTTTGAAATCGCGTTAATTTTCCTAAAGACATCAACTATTTTCTTCCTAAAAATTTTAATTTGTAAAAGAGTCGACATATAACCGGAATCCTTACATATTTAGGCTAATTGGGCCAGTTAAGATACGTGTTTTCAATATTTCCGAGTTGAATTTGACGAAAAAAACCGGAAAACCATCATATGTACATATGTGTAAGTTGTAATATTCTCCCGCTATACGGACTTCAAAAAATCCACAACTAAAAGAAAATTGAGAAAACAGTCTGTATGACACAAAAAAAAAACACAATTTGGAAACCGGCTAATGTTAAGAAGTTAACGGAATCTCAAAATGAACGTTCATTCCTTTCAATCCATATGGTTATGTATGTATGCATTTGACATGGTATATTAATGTGCGTTTCATGGTTCGAGCCCAACTTCGAACATAAAATTGTTTTCCCCTTTTTTTCATATTGCCTATTTTTTTTGCAGGGAAATTATTAAAATCTACCATAACACAATATGTACTTATATACAACTTAAGTTCCGTTAACTGGGAACTGTTAAAAAATTAAAGCTGGGTGAACTCCGACGGTTCACCTTTTTCCAAATAAAGACACTAAACTTAGATTTGGTTCTTTACAATTTAATATGTGCTTCTTGCACTCCGAAACTTCACTGAATTATAATTTACATTTCACTTACAATCTAACTTCCTAAACTAAGCTTATCGCTAACGTTGCAGTTCCCACCACTTGCCGGTATTTCGCAACCGTTGGGTTGCGCGTGTTGATCAATACGCTTGCATTGCAATTCCCAAATATTGATATTGTTATTGACAGCTTGCGCGTGTGTCGCGTCAGCGAAAGTTCTTCTGTGAACTTTAATTAGAGCAATGGTGTCACGTGTAGTGCAATGTGATCACAGGGTGTGGCATTGGCAAGTTTGGTAGTATAAGGCAACATAACTCCTCCCCCTTTAAAGATCTGCGTCCCGCAGATCAAAGGTCGAAAATCGCGATGGGGTAAAATTTTGTAGAGAGTAATTGCAATTTCCTGGCGACATATTGGTACTGGCTGGTGTGACTGGTAGGCTATTGTCCAGGCGATAAATTTCAGGAGCTGATTTTCCTCTAATGATTTCGTTGTTGTGAGTGTCATCTGACCAATGAGTCGGAATTTCAACTGGCGGAAGGTCTAGCTTTTTATTATAGCATTTCCACAGCATGGCGGCAATAAGAACAATTGCGCATATTGAGAGGATTTCTGAAGCGAGATAGAAATTTACCTTTTCATTAACGTACCCAAGATACCTTATGTTTCCCATAGTCAGGTCGTGGACGTATTCTAGGTTGACCTTCATTGTATGGCTCTTCACCTTTGATAGTACTGCTGGAAGGGCCTGTGCGGTAATGGTTTCATAGCTAGAAAATACTTGGTCACCAATGGCAACTGCTTCGTTATTTAATTGGATTACATACGTGCCATTTACCGTACTCGAGGCATTGCCACTTTTGATTACTCCTTGGAAGTTTGATATAAACACAGTGTTCTCGTTTATCAGCTCTATATGTGACCCATTCTGTCTGATGAATTCGCAGTTGGCTTCTTCACCTTTTAAGAGTCGCGGTAGGCAACTGCTTTCTTCCAGTTTAGTTAAGGATTCTGATTTACATACCGTGGATGAGCTGATTGCCAAGCAGTTTCCTTTTAGGCCGTACGTCTCTTCCTGGTTTATGAGCATCCTGCCAAAAGGAAGATCTAGTTGCTTACCTCCATAGATTCCAGCGCGAGTGACCAGTAGATTATACTTCTTAGCTGTTACCTTTGGCATTGAAAGGACGTAGAGGAGAAGTGTCCCGTTAGTCAATACCGACGGTTGTCCATATTCGATTGCTTCTATTATATTCTGATATGGGAGCGTTTCTATTTCGGATAGAATCTGGTTAACTTCGTCCATATCCAGTAGGTTGGTGTTGACAATTCCATTCTTTGCCAACTGGCATCCCCGCACCATTTCGTTTACATCCTCGCGAAGAAGAAAAATGTTGTGAAGTGCGTTTTGTCTGAATTCCATGATTTCTGTTTCCTTTGCCACGTTATTCGTGCGGTCCACAACCTCGTCGATTTTTCTCAATACCTCCTGTGTAGCCGTGAATAGTTTCTTATTGACTCTGTATTGATGGTTACTATTCTGAATTATCTGATTTTGACTGTGAAGGATATTGCTCCAATCCGTTGCGTCAGGTGATCCTGCTATCCATTTCCACGCTGAGCCTAGCCAGTCAATAGATCGAGTGTTTCTTCTTTTACCTGTGTTGCCCATTACTTCATGAAGTCGTTCTAGCGTTTGATTAATGTAGTGCTGTGCTAGTGTCTGGTCCTCGATTCGGTTTGTTAAGTTTCTCATTTGCCTAGTTGTAGCATATTGCTGTAGATTGATGACGTGAACCAATTTGAATGAGCCACCCGTTTCCATTTTGGATTGTTACGATCGGAGCCTTGTAATTGAAAATGTTCAGACCGCTGATGGCATTTGCCAGCAGTGGGAATCTGCAACACAAAATATCTAATTTTATTTTACGTTAGTGTGTTAGTGTTTTAGTAAGTAGTAGTGGTTTAGTAATTAGTAGTTCATATTTTTTCATTTTTTCAAAAACAGTAAAAATAATCATATTAATTTAAAGTTACTGAACAAAAAAAAAAAAAAAAATTTTTTTTTTTTTATTATTTTTATTTTGTAAACGCTTTTTGTATGTTAGTACGTATTAGATAAACAAAAATAAAATAAAATTTTTTTTTTTTTTTTTTTTTTTATTTTTTTTTTTTTTTTTTTTTATAGAAATTGATTTTAGTATGTGTTAGATAAATAGAAATAAAATAAAAACATTTTTTGGATAAATTAATTTTTCTTTCTTGTTTGTTTATCGAGTTTGCAGAAAAAGAAAAAGGGTAATTTTTCCTTTTTTCCTTTTCTGGTTTCGCTGCGTTGTTACTGCGTTAAAGGTTGATTTTTATTTACTAAGTTGTCGTTAATTGAGAAAGAGTGAAACGGTATTAAGGAATTAATGCTAAGTTACAATCAAACGAAATTAAACAAATTGCAGTAGTATAGTATAGAGAAAAAAGAGATAGAATAAGGAGAAATAGGACATGAAAAAAATTGTGTCTTAATTTTCCTTTTTTTATTTTTTGAAGAGAAAGAACAAAATTACATTTTTTGCGAATTAAGAGCAGGAAATTAAATTTTGTCTCTTTTCTGAAAAATATTTTTTTTGTTTGTTTGTTTCTCTTCTTCTTTAAATTGAATTTTTGAAAAGAATTTGCTAATTATTTTCTTAATTTTTTTTTTGGTCAATCTACGGATTAGGCGCAGAGACTTTCATATTTTTGCTTAGCGGATTAGGCGCATAAGTTTTAATTTTTTGTCTTGTTTTGGGGCAGAGGTGTTGTCGTTTCTCGAACCAGTTACGGGGGATCGTGTTATCCTTTTTGGGAGCAACGTAGCCATTTGTCGAATTCGATGGCGCTGCAACCTACTAAGGCACGATTTGTCCCACTAACAAACCCGCTCTTGTTAGATCAACTCCCTCTAAGTACCCAATTATTTCTTTTCTCTCTTTTTTTTTAGCAATTTTTAAAATGTTGTTTATTTTTTTTTTTGAAAATGTTGAATGTTACGTAGGAGGGAGCTGTCTCCTTCGTTTAACGTTTTTTATGTGTAATTTGTGGATTCTCTTACCACTTTGCGTGGTCACCGAGACTTTGTTGTCCCTAGCAACAACTTCTTTTTTGTAGAGAGGTTTTTGCTTGCCTTTTATTTGTTTATCTTTTACGTATAGACGTCATTTTCGTCATACCGCTCCGGGAGCGTTCTTTTTTTATTATGTTTTTCTATTTGTGCGATTTGTTTCTCCATTAATAGTGTCTTGATGTGCCTATTCATTTCCGCGCTTTTGCCAAGGAGTTCCTGATAGTTGGAGGCTTCTGAGCGGTTAAAGAAAATTTCGGAAGGTTTTTTATTTGTTACTGAATGGACTGAGTTATTATAACGATCTACCGCTATATTAACGAGTTCCTTAGTCCTGAGATCCGTGTTTTCCGCTTTCAGGCATATAAAGATTTCTAGTAAGGTGGAGTGGCATCTCTCTATTTGGCCATTCACCTCACTTCTCTGCGTTGGAGTGCGGTAAAGTCGAGTTCCCAGAGACTCTAACAAGTTTTGTACTATGGGGCTGACTAATCCTCTTTCGTTGTCAGTAACTAAAATTTTTGGAATTGTAAAGTAGTGCAGAAGTTTGACAAGTTTTTGTTTAAGGTGCAGGGTTCCTTTATTTCTAATATGGAAAAGTTTAGTGAATTTTGAAAATTTGTCGATGCAACTCAAAAATTTTTCCCCCTGGATCTCAAATATGTCTACGTGAAGGATCTCGCACGGTCGCGATGGGATCGGCGTAGTTTGTAGTTCGGGTTTATTAGGGTGCCTATCATACTTATTAAGCTTGCATGTTTCACAAGCCAGTACATATTTCCTAATTTGGCTGCTCATTTTGGGGAAATAATAACGCTCAAGAATCTGCTTCCTATTCTCCTTGGCATTGCGGTGGGCACTCTTGTTTTCTCTCATTATTGCATCGCACACCATATCTGGATTCCGCAAATCCTCGACAAGGGTTTGCGCTATTCGGATTTTGTAATTATTAAAATGCTCCAAATAAACTTTCTGTACATTTGGGTTTAGCTTTGCTCTTAATATGTTGACCATTTCGTTTTCGCATAAACCCTCTATCCCCACATAGTGACGTGAGTGTCCAGGATGCGGTTCTTCGAAAATCTGAAGCCTACCCCCAAATATTATCTGGTTCCTGTAAACGTTCAACGGCACTTCTACGAATGGGATTAGGTCTGTATTGTCTTGTTCTGCGCTGTGAACCGAATCGGAATCTGATCCCATAGTTGCGCCCTGGCTATCGACCTCGGATGCGGGCGGTATTGCATCCGTCAATTGGTTCGCTTGTGTTTTAAGGCGCGAAAGGGCGTCAGCCACGACGTTTGATTTCCCTGGTTTGTAGGTGAGTTCGTAATTATATTCTTCGATTCGCGATTTCCAGCGCTTCAGCTTGGCATTATAGTTACGATTGCTAAGGGAGAAAGTTAGCGGTTGGTGGTCAGTAAATATGCGTATTTTCTTTGCACCATATAAATAGCTACGGAGGTTATCTAATGCCCAGACAATGGCGAGCATTTCTCTTTCGTTTGTAGCATATCCTTCCTCTGTGGTTGTCAAGCTTCTCGATATGAATGCTATCGGCTTGTCCTTACCGTCGTAATCCTGGGATAATACTGCGCCAATAGCGTAGTCTGAGGCGTCTGTAGTTAGATTAAAGGCTTTCTCGAAGTTGGGAAATGTTAAGACTTCTGAAGTTGTTAACACCTCCTTAAGCTCTTCGAAAGCCCTTCGGGCGTCTTCGTCTAATGATATTGGTACCTTTTTGGACTGTGTAGCTTTAACTTGTGCGTGTTCGCCTCTTGTAAGGTTAGTTAAGGGTTTTGCAATTTTCGCGTAATCGCGAATAAACTTCCTGTAATAAGAGGTTAGACCTAAAAAACTTTTGAGTTCCTTTAGGTTTGAAGGTGGCAGCAAGTTCTTGATCGAGTTTATTTTTTTTGGATATGGCAAAATGCCATCGGAAGTTACGATGTAACCCAGGAATTCTACGCTGGTTTTAAGAAACTGGGTTTTTTGGAGGTTGACTTTGAGCCTCCCAGCTAGTAGTCTGGAAAGGATTATTTCGATGTCCTCTAGGTGGGTAGATTCATTTTTTCTGAAAATTATTATATCGTCGATATATACAAAACAGATTCGACCTATGAATTCCTTGAGGACATCGTCTATCATGCGCTGAAAAATTGAAGGCGCGTTTTTTAGACCGAAAGGAAGGCGCAGGAATTCATATTTTCCATTCATGGTGGAAAATGCTGTTTTGGGAATGTCAGCTTCCTTCATTGGGATTTGATGAAATCCCGAAGTTAGGTCCAGGGTGGTAAAATATTTGGCTTCGCCAAGGCTAGCAATTGTGCCGTTGATGTCTGGGATCGGGTATGTGTCAGGTATGGTGACGGCGTTCAGCCTCTTAAAGTCAATGACCATCCGATATTTCTTTTCTTCGTCTGGCCCGGACTTTTTCGGGACGACCCATATGGGAGACTTGTAGGGACTCCTTGAAGGACGAATAATGCGCTGCGACAGGAGTTCCTGAATTTGTCTTTCGACTTCCTCTCGCATGTTAACTGGGTATGGGTAGCTTTTGGTGTAGATTGGGTTGTCTGTATTAGTTTTAATTTCGGCTTGCACATTGGTTTGGATTTCCATGCCTTGATCGACTGGGCCAAATAAGATTTCATATTTTTCTAGTACCTGGTAGAGTTTCTTTTTTGTAAGGTCCGTAATATTGTTATCGAGGGGGACGCTAAGATTGATGGAGTTAACTTGCTGTGTTATTTTTCGTTTAAGAGGTAGCAGGATGTCTGGTTTTAGAATGAGAGTGTTAAGTTCCCTGTATAAAACTGCCTTAATTTCCGACAGAGTATCATCCCCTACTATCCCATCGAATGTTTCTAGTCCCGGGAGGACAAAGAATGTTGTGATGAGGTCTCTGCCTACGAATTTAAAAAAATTTCCGCATATTTTTTTGTCAACCTTTATGGTACCCCCGCGGAAGTCACCTGAAACGGCTTCTCTACTGGTATAGTATTTCGAGCTACCCGCTCGCTTATATAATTCTTATTTGCCCCCGTGTCCACCAAAAATTCTAAGACACCCAAATCCTGTGTGGCGTATTCTAGATACGGTACGCCGGACACGAAGCCTCTATGGTAAAATTTACTTGGTCGCCTGTTGGTTCGTTGACTACGATCTCCCCCTCTTCCTCGTCTACGGGTACCAAATGGAATAGTTTTTGTTTTTTGAAGGGGTTATTAGTTGGAGAGCTCGTAGGCCCTTGACTCCTTCTCGGGCTGTCGTACCTAGAGTTACCTGTCTGGCGGGTTTGTGAAGATGAATTGTCGTTCACCTTAATGGTCGCGGGGGAGCTGCCGTTGGTGCGCCAGCTTTGTGCAGACTGGTGGCTATTCCTGGTTTGGCCTGATCCAGCATAGGGCGGATTCGTTCTCCCTTGATTTTTTGGTCGGCTAATATAGTTCCCATTTGGTTGTGCGGCGTAATTGTATCTACCCTGGGCTGGGTTCTGCCATGTGCCCGTATATCCTCTGTTATTTCGCTGAAAGTATTGGTGTGTCGGAGATTGGTATGTGTCGCCGAACATTCGGCCGCTTCTATTCAACGCCTGTGGTGGCCGGTAGATCGCGTTACGGCGATCCACATTCATGAACGTGAGACATGCCGAGTATGCCTCAGGTAGGGATTTCGGTTTCTGCATGAGGAGTGGGTAGGCAGGTCACCGTTAAGCCCTGGTATGAATACGTCCAGTGCTCTGCGTCGGTGTGCCCCTGCCAGTGCTTCAATTGTTTCCCCATGGACATATTTGTCAGCGTTGATGGTGTTAATCATTAGCGATAACTGCTTATTAATCTGGGCGTAAAACTCTGACAACTTCTGACGCCCTTGTGTCATGAGCGTGAGTTGTTGGTCTAGGGTTTCTATGTCCCTAACATTTGCGTAGTGCAGAGCTAGAATCTCCTTAATCTTTTTCCAGTCGGAATTAAGAATGTTGTGGGACACTAGCGCAGCATCTGCTGCCCCCCGAATCTTGCACCTAATGTGCCTCAATATGGCCCTATATATCGGCTTGTGCCGTACAAGTTCGTAGTCGTTGAGGACCTGTTCTACGCTATGGATCCAGGACGCATAATGCTCCCGAGATCCATCGAACACCTGAAGTTCTTTTGCGCAGTCAGGCAACTTCGAAATTTCTTTTAGCTCGTCCTCCGTCTGAGGACTCGCCAGAGGTTCCTCAGTCAGCGTTGGTTCCGCCTCGGCAGACTGTCTGCGAACCTCTTCCACTTGGTTCTCTAAACGTTCCAAGTTTTGGCTAAGGCCTTGTATAGACACTTCCCTATTTGCGGACTCTACGCCTTTAATACGTTCGTCAAAGTGTTTCATTTGGGAGAGAATGGCATTTATTGCGCCATTCATCTCCGTTAGAGATTTTTTTAACTCGTCGGCGTTCATCTTGTTATACTTTTAGCTGAATAATAGAATATCGAGTTATTGTATTATTTGTTACTTCCAGGATCCAATGTTTCATTGGATAATTCGCTCTTGTTTATTCTTAAAATGATTCACTATTTTTTTATATATAAAAAAAATTTTTTGCAATGCAGTTCGGCTCTTTATATTGATTCGCTCCAAATTATTTTTAAAACGATTCACTATTTTTTATAAAAAATTTTTTGCAATGCAGATCAGCTCTTTATATTAGTTCGCTCCAATTTATTTTTAAAACGATTCACTATTTTTTATACAAATTTTTTGCAATGCGGTTCAGCTCTTTATATTAATTCGCTCCAATTTATTTTTAAAGCGATTCACTATTTTTTATAAATAAATTTTTCTTAATATTTTATTTTGTTAGCACTGAGTTGAACTTAAAAGGCTTATAATTTTGTAGGTAATTTCCTTCTGCCCTCATTAATAGTAAATATTTAATTTCTTTCTTTCTTTTTTTAAAACTTGTACAATTTCACTTTAATCACTTTAGGATGGACCCTGCACCGACCGAGCTCGGGCGCCACTTAAGTTCCGTTAACTGGGAACTGTTAAAAAATTAAAGCTGGGTGAACTCCGACTGTTCACCTTTTTCCAAATAAAGACACTAAACTTAGATTTGGTTCTTTACAATTTAATATGTGCTTCTTGCACTCCGAAACTTCACTGAATTATAATTTACATTTCACTTACAATCTAACTTCCTAAACTAAGCTTATCGCTAACGTTGCAGTTCCCACCACTTGCCGGTATTTCGCAACCGTTGGGTTGCGCGTGTTGATCAATACGCTTGCATTGCAATTCCCAAATATTGATATTGTTATTGACAGCTTGCGCGTGTGTCGCGTCAGCGAAAGTTCTTCTGTGAACTTTAATTAGAGCAATGGTGTCACGTGTAGTGCAATGTGATCACAGGGTGTGGCATTGGCAAGTTTGGTAGTATAACTTACATATGTCGTTTTATGATTTTTTTTTAAGGAATTTGCTTTTTTTTAATAGATTTTCCATAATAAATATAGCTATATATATAAGTTGACGTCATACGATTTACATATCACGGAATATTATTGAAATGATATAAAAGTCAATATGTAATGTACTTATATATATACATACTAGAAGGACCCGGCAGACATTGTTCTGCCCAAATTTAGGGAAAAAATCGCACGATAAATAAACAAGTTTGGAATATTTCGGTCCCTGGTCCACTACCCGGAAAAAAATTACCCCAAATTTTAGCAAAAGTAAAATACTACCTTTTTGCCAAATTTGAAGAAAATCGCACCATAAATAAAAAAGTTTGGAATATTTCGGTCCCTGGTCCACTTCCCGGAATAAAACTTTACATAAACACTCTCCGGACTCCTACTGAGCTATTCTGTAAATATTAACAAAATCGACGCTGTACTTCCGGAGTCTATAACATACATACATACATACGTACATACATCCTATTTTATATATATAGATTATTGCCTACTGAAGAATTTACCTAATTCGAATATTGCTAAAATTTTGAAAAAAAGAGTATTGAAAAACGGTTTTCAAACATTTTCTTTTGTGGTGTTCGTTGGCATTTCAAAATTAGCGGTTAAATTAGCATAAAAAAGTGTTGAAAGGGTGTAAGTTTCTAAGAAAATTAATCAAAAAAGCTTTAAAAAAAAGCATTTTATTTTATTTTACTTTATTTTTATTTTTTTTTTTTGTTTTGCATTGTGACGTCACAGGGCATCATAGCTTAGATGTTAGAATTTCCTAACAGCGGCTTTGGTGCAGACACTGGTTCATATCCCAGTGTCCGAAAAGGGATCTGATGATGAGCTTGGAAACTCTGAAACATGTAATCCTATCCATCGCTGTGATTTAACAATGTAATTTTTCTCCAATTATCAATTTTTCCCAAAAACTGACAATTAAAATTCATTACGAATTATTGTTTCTCTGTGTCTCGACCTTGCAAAAAAAAAAAAAAAACTTACAAATATGTAAAAACAAGAAAGACCGCAAAAACCAACAACAAAATTACTTTATTTTATTTTACTTTACTTTTTTTCTTTTGTTTGCCAACTGCAGAATCGTTTACTCCTTCGAACCGCATGAAAAAGTGGATTTTGCTAAGAACGGGATTTAGCAGGTATTTTAAGCAAGCTTGGAGTATAGCAAAGGCGAAATTAAACTTGTGCTACTTCACTTTAGTTTTATTGAGAATTTATAAAAAAGCTTATTACATGACTACCACATTTTTTTCTTTTTTAAATTTTTACTTACATTATGATATTTTTATATTTTTTCCACACAATTAGTCGGTTATTTGTTAAAAATATTCACTTATATTCACTTGACACAGTTTATTTATTGGAAATTGACACAATTTGTAGTTTATTTATTTCAAATATATTCACTCAAAAATGTAAATGGTGTAACGAAATGACACCAAATTTTTTGACATTTTTATTTAATTTTGACACTAAATGCTTTTTGACTAATTGTGTCAGGATGAATGGACATTCAAAAGTTGATTTGATACCATATTGTAGGTAAATTTTAGGGTTTTAGGGCAATCACATTCTCACCGATAACTAAATTAACGATAAATTTATCGAAATATATCGAAGTAAAAATGAAACCCGGGACCATCCCCATTCGTTTGATACCCATATTGTAGGGTAATATTAAGGTTTTTTGGCACTCGAATTTGGACGGATAACTTAGTTATCGATCAATTTATCGAAGCCAAAATGAAACCTGGGGCCCTCCCCTTTCGTTTGATACCCATATTATAGGGTAATGTTAATTTTTTTTGGGCAATCAGCGATAACTCAGTTATCGATAAATTTATCGAAATATATCGACGTCCAAATGTAACCTGGAGCTATCCCTATCGTTTGATACCCATATTGTAGGGCAATTTTAAGGTTTTTGTGCAATAACATTTTCACCGATAACTCAGTTATCGATAAATTTATCGAAATATATCGCAGCCCAAATGAAACCTGGCGCCATCCCCTTTCGTTTGATACCCATATTGTAGGGTAATATTAAGGTTTTTGGGCAATCGAATTTTGACCGATAACTTAGTTATCGATCAATTTATCGAAATATATCGAAGCCACAATGAAACCTGGGGCCCTCCCCTTTCGTTTGATACCCATATTATAGGGTAATGGTTAGTTTTTTGGGCAATCACCGATAACTCAGTTATCGATAAATTTATCGAAATATATCGAAGTCCAAATATAACCTGGAGCTATCCCCTTTCGTCTGATACCCATATTGTAGGGCAATTTTAAGGTTTTTGTGCAATAACATTTTCACCGATAACTCAGTTAGCGATAAATTTATCGAATTATATCGAAGCCCAAATGAAACCTGGGGCCCTCCAATTTCGTTTGATACCCATATTATAGGGTAATGGTTAGTTTTTTGGGCAATCACCGATAACTCAGTTATCGATAAATTTATCGAAATATATCGAAGTCCAAATGTAACCTGGAGCTATCCCCTTTCGTCTGATCCTTTAGTCAAGATGTATATAATTTTGGAAAAGTGGGCGGTGCCACGCCCACATTTTTTGTGTTTTGTTTGTACTTCAATAATGTCCAAAGTTTATGGTCGATCTCTTTTAAACTGTCAAGATTGGTTAAGAAAATTGTTGTGTACGATTCAGGCTATATGAATTTTTGGAAAAGTAGCCAGTGCCACGCCCCCAGGCTATATAAAATTAAAATTCTTCATAACTCTGAACATATTAGGTCTAAATTAAAGATTTTTGGATATGTGTGTCCTTTAGTCAAGATGTATATAATTTTGGAAAAGTGGGCGGTCCCACGCCCACATTTTTTGTGTTTTGTTTGTACTTCAATAAGTTCAAAGTTTATGGTCGATCTTCTCTAAATTTCCAGATTGGTTCAGAAGATTGTTGTGCCACGCCCAAAGGCTATATAAAATTTAAATCATCATAACTTTGAATATTTTTGGTCTAAACTAATGATTTTTGGATATGTGTGTCCCTTGGTCAAGAATTATATAATTTGGGAAATGTGGGCCGTGCCACGCCCACATTTTTTGTATTCAGTGCTTTGTTTGTACTTCAATAATGTCCAAAGTTTATAGTTGATCTGTTTTAAACTTTTCCAATACGTTAAAATCTTCATTGGGTACGACATACATAGGCTACATTTGTAAATTCTTTGGAAAAGTGGGCAGTTCCAGGACCACAAGCTAAGTAATATTTCAATTCGTTATATCCCTGAATGTATTTGCTTTAGTGACATTTTAACGTTCTTAAATCTTAATCAAAGCACTTAATTTTTTTTGTTTGTTATTGCCGTTCATACATATCCAGAGTATTATAGGTAGATATAGGATATAATTAAATAAGTACTAACTATACATCTGCTCAGCAGCGCATAATGGTTTTTGTCATACCCATTGAGTTCAAAAGATCCGTTTTTTGAGTTGGACATCCAAAAAATTTATTTGTCTATACCAAAGACTTTAAAGCCAGAAACATTGTATATCCTAAAGCACTGCAATAAATGGAATGTTAAAAGTTAAAGAAAAATTTTTGAAAATGTATTTCTAGGGAAGTCACTGGTCAGGCAGAACAACGTCTGCCGGGTCTGCTAGTGCTTTGTATAAAAATAATTAAAACTCCGCCATAAATGAATGATGTTGCTGATGAAGAATTAGGAGTAAAAGAACTGGTTGAAGTTATATCGGGACATAATCTCCTTTTTATAGCTACCAAGAGAAAATCAGCAGTGCTAGTTCCTAGAAAATATTTAGCACAGAGCTAGTGATATAGCAGGTTTTCGCACTGATTTTTGTCATCTGTACTACTTCAAGTGCTATGTCTAGTTGGGTACAATAGCAACAAATTTCTAACATAATCAAATTAACCAGCTTTATTTTTCGTCCTGGCAAAGTATTGAGCATCAGACTTGCCGATGGAGCGGTATAATATTTTGGAAACAAGTATAGCGTGGTCTGGCAGATTCCAGAGAGTATTTAAAAAAAGTCCCAAAGATTACTGCCATGGAGTGAATGGTCCTGAAAAGAATTCCAATATGACAAAAAAAATATGTTTAAATAGTTTTTTTATTATAAGTTCAAGCTAAGGTCATATCTTAGCCTTAGCGATTTTGACCCTCCCACATAGCTCATAACTCTATCCCTATCCCCAAAACTTTATATAACAAAATTCCTTTCCCTTTCCACTCCTACTTCCACCAGTTTTTCTCGAGGTGTTAGATATTGGAGGTGCCAGGCCAACATCATACAAGGTGTCGAATGGGAACCTGAACCATCCTTAAACCCACATGAGTATAAAAAGAAAGTTTCATCAACATCGGCCGAGACGTCTAGGAGGAGTTTAGTGATAACGGATTTGTGCACAGAAGATTTACATTTGTATATTAGGATATGTAGCTTTTCTCCATTACATTAGTCACAATTCCACCATTCCAGATTTTTATCCACTATAGTCAAAGATACACCTTTATGTATTTAGCTAGTAGCTACATATACTTGTTGATAACTACCAAATAAGTTATTATAAACAAGTAAGGAAGTCTAAGCTCGGGTGAACCGAACATTAAATACCCAGCGTTAGTTTTCAGAAAGAGGGGGCATGGTTTTTATCCGATTTCGCCAATTTTAAAAACCAATTTATTCCGAGCCTAAACAATAGCGAATTTGGTGGGCGCGGCCACCCCCCGTGCTTATAAAGCTTTAACCGCTTTCAAGAGCCAAAAGTACTCAATCGACCTTTTCAAGGGTTATACCATGCCCTATATATAACTTTGGAAAATAAGGCGTGCCACGCCCATAACTTTTAACGTATTTTGTGAAATTTTTATATACGGATATATGAGTCCATTTATCAATATTTACATAATTTAAAAAAAGTGGGTGGTGGCACGCCCACGGATTTTATTATGTTGTTTGTCCCTATTTGAAGATCAGTTTTCATTGCAGATCTTTATGATACTTTCACAGTGGCTTGTTAATAGTGAAATGTTGATATTTTGTTTATTCACTTGTGGGCGGTGCCACGCCCATTTTCCAAAATATTACCAAAAAACCTTTAAACATCACTAATAACATCATCAGGTGAATGAGTGTACTAAATTTTAGCATTATATCTTTATCAGTTAAGCAGATATTGTATATTCCGGTTTCCTAACTCTCGTTTAGAGAACTTTAGTCCAAAAGTGGGCGTGGTCGTTCACCGATTTTTCTTATTTTCTGTGATAGTACCTTACATAAGCATAACATGCCTGGTACCTAGTTTGGCAAATCTATCTCACACCGTTCTGAAGTTATTAGCAGTCGAATTTGAAAATTGCGTGACTCATAAGTGGGCGGTGCCACGCCCACTTTCCAAAATTTTGCAAAAATAATACAAAGAATATGAAAATTGATGTACATATGTACCAAATTATATTATTATAGCGGTATCAGTTAATTAGATATCGACTTTTCAAGATTTCCACCTCCTTTCAATATAACTTTTATGACAAAGTAGGCGTGGTCGCGAAGCGATTTCGTTTATTTTCTATAACTGAATTTAACACAACAATAGTATGCCCTCTACAATTTCGTTATACTAGCACAAACTGTTCTGAAGTTATTGAGAGTCAAAATTTGAAAATTTCTTCAAATATATGTGGGCGGTGCCACGCCCCTTTTAAAAAAATTTGATAAAATCGGCCTTAGAACATCAAAATCAATACATGTTGCAAATTTTATCATTGTATCTGCTTCTAATATTGAATTAACCCGTTTTATACGTTTTTCGAAATTTTCGATATCGAAAAAGGGGCGTGGTTATGGTCCGATTTTACCCATTTTCAATAGCAACCTGCCTTGGCCAGAAAGTAACCTGTATGCAAAATTTCATGCAAATATCTCAATTTTTACTCAAGTTATCGTGTACACGGACGGACAGACGGACAGACGGGCGGACATGCCTTAATCAATTCCTCTTTCCAACCTAAGAACTTTCATATATGGAACCCCATATCTAACTCGATTATTTTGCTACGTTACATAGTACCGTTATGTGGACAAAATTAATATACCCTTGTACTAGTACTAGTACGCTGGGTATAAAAATATATATATTGTAGGGCAATTTTAAGGTTTTTGTGCAAGAACATTTTCACCGATAACTCAGTTATCGATAAATTTATCGAAATATATCGAAGCCCAAATGAAACCTGGGGCCATCCCCTTTCGTTTGATACCCATATTGTAGGGCAATTTTAAGGTTTTTGTGCAATAACATTTTCACCGATAACTCAGTTATCGATAAATTTATCGAAATATATCGAAGCCCAAATGAAACTTGGGGCCATCCCCTTTCGTTTGATACCCATACTGTAGGGTAATATTAAGGTTTTTGGGCAATCGAATTTTGACCGATAACTTAGTTATCGATCAATTTGTCGAAATATATCGAAGCCAAAATGAAACCTGGGGCCCTCCCCTTTCGTTTGATACCCATTTTGTACGATATTTCTATACCTATATGCGAAATATCATAAGTATAGGTTCAATATACTTAGAGTTATATGGAATAAAAAAAATTTCGAAAAGAAACGGTCCCTAGCAGGGTCGGAACCCCCAAAATTAAAAAAAAAATAGCCTATAGCTCCTTGCAGACTATAACCTGTAGGCGTGCCAAATTTCAGCAAAATCCGTCCAGCCATTCTCACGTTTTTAGGGAACAAAAGCAAACGTCTGGACATCCAAACATCCAAACATCGCTACATTCACATTTATAATATTAGTAGGATATCTAAATTGTTGAGGAAAAAACCCTAAAAAATCCAAAATGGACACCGGCCCAATGCTCATATTGAGAACTTCGAAAAAAACTCCAATTTCATTTAAAAAAAAAATTGAAAATTATAATTCTTTTTCAAAAACGCAGTCAAACTTCTATATTTTTGCAAAATTTTATAATAAAAGTGAGATTCAAAAGTATTCATGGTCACTATTTTCGGGTAGCTCTTGAGATGCATCCTAAAACATTTGTTTTTAACATATCTTGCATGTTCTGTTGCAAAAAATAGTTCAAAATTGAAATTTTTCTGGAAAATATGTGTATGGAAATGTTTTTATAGAACTCTAAAACTTAATTTTTTTTTAATTTTATGAAATTGGTACTTATTTGTTAAATTTCACTATATACGGTCGGTAATTTAGATGCATCCTAAAATCCCGAAAAACTGAAGTGTTTACAATGAAATGTAAATTGTTTTGTGGAAAACGCACTGAAAATTTTATTTGCTTCCAATTTTGTTCGATATGTCATCATTCTATGTGACCATTATATATATTATAAGTCTAACTATGTTGTTGGTATATGTCCATGAAATTTAATTTTGTTTATTGAAATATTGACGGAATATGAAAGGATGGTGGACTTTCAAACATTACTAAGTACCGTTTTTGCCATCTCCTATTAATTATTACTGGTCTCGAATGGACGTATTTTTCTTGGTTAGTTGTCAAATTACCCGTCTTTAGAGTAAACCAGCTTTTATGAAAGCGACTCTCAATAACTCAACTATAAATAATTATTTTCAGCAGTAAAAATGTCTCCAATATTTATGCCTCTAGGCATTAGGTACTTACTGGAGAAAAATGCGAACAGAGGATTTAATAAGTGAAACATTCGTGAAACACGAACCTAACGCACGAACTATATACACGCATACTAACTTTACCTACAGCATTCAAACTATAAATACTGGACAACGGATAGACACAGATCAGAACGAAAACTTACACTGAAGATGGCGGATCGCCGAAACCGGTTTGTAAACAAACAAAAATTGACAAGGGATGACGGAAAATCGTTCCAATATAAATCTAGTTAAACTAATTTAAGGTGGTCGAATTTCGACCACGGGATATACTAGTTTAAATTAAACTCACTTAAAATTAAAAATTATAGATTGAAAAAAAAAATTAAAAAAGTTGGAAAAAAAAATATTTTTTAACTTAAAATTTAAGAGTTGAAACCAAAAAATAAAAAATTTTAAGTTAATAAAAAACAAACAAAAATAAACAATTTACCAAAAAAAAAATACAAAAAAAAATTTGTTTACTCAAAATTTCAACAAACCAGAAATCTTAAGTTAGCAAAAACAAAACAAAAATATAATTAATAAAAATTAAAAATAAAAAATCAAAAAAAATAAAAAATTTACTAAAAATTTAAAAAAATAGAGCAAAAACAAAAAAAAAACACCAAAAAAATTTTATACAGTGGGACTTCCTTATAGTGAATTCGCAGGGGACCTGAAAATCGCTTCACTATATGGAGACTTCATTATATAGAAATTCATTTTTTTCTTTTGTAATTTTATTTAAAATAATCAGTAAGTTTGGTTTGAATTACATTCTTCCATTTTTCATTTTCTACAAGAGCTTCCAAATCATTAAGACAGTTCGATGCGTCATTTTTACTTCAATTTCTTAACACAACTGAACTCCTACTACAATGTACATATGTATGCAGGTATGTATTTTCATTTTGGGATTCCCAGTATTACATTTCTACATTTCTGAGAATACGCAGTTACAAATAATTGAGTGTAACCGAAAACATATTTGAAAAAATTCACTATACGGAGACAAAAAAGTATGAAGCTTGATTCTCGAACAGTAAAATTTGTTCATTATATAGAAAACTTCACTATATAGAAATTCATTATAAGGAGACAAAAATGCACCTAAAGTAGAACCAAAAAGCTGTGTCTTCAAAATGACTTCATTATAGGGAAGTTCACTATAAAGAAGTTCCACTGTATATTAAATTATGTATGTAATTGAAAAAAAGGAAAAGTTAAAAATAATATTAAAAAAAATATTATTAATATACAAAATTTTAGAAAATTAGAACCAAAAAATGAAAAATCTAAAGTTAGCAATTTGTAAGCTATTTTGACAAGATTTTGAATTATGGCCATATGTGCATGTTTTCGTAAGCTCATTTATGTAAATAGATTTCTAATGGTACAATAACCTAAGAAATCGGTTGACCCATTCCGTAGTAACCACAGCTTAAAAATAGTCATTACTGCCAATTTCATATGCTTGAGGAAAATTGTTTATGATTATTCCTGAAGAAGAATGTTTGATTATGATTGAAGAAAAATTTATAAAAATCAGACATAATGATTATGGCTTTGCAAAATTATAAAAATTAAGATATAATTATTGTGATTGAGTAAAATCGCTTAAAATCAAACATAATAATTATCCGCGATCAAAAATATTTAAATCGAGATATAATTATTTTTTTGGACCTGTGACGTAAGAAAGTTTACTTGAATTTTACCACAATATGTCTCCATAGTGACAAGGGACTGCTTATTGAATTCCAGCATAATCCAGTGAAACATCCGTGCCGCTACTTTTATTATAACCTGCAACTAAATTGTTTTTCATAAACTTACTAGATATTTTCTAGAGCAGTAGTGCAGTACGCCTGTTTTGATTTCTCTCGATTTAGGGGTGCATTTCTTTTCTTGAATGTGCTTGTATAGAAATGGCGTTTATTTTAACGTGCCTACGTGTGTTTGTATAACTTCATAAAATATACCCAGCGGAAAATGTTGTAAATGGTTGTAAGAAAAAAGGCGGCAGCGCCGTTTGTTCCAATTTTAGATTATTTGTTTTAGTTTAAGTTCAATCTAATTAGAATGCACTTCTTAAGGACTAAGTACAATAAAAACAAAAATTAATTAAAGATAAACAAATGAAAAATGCTTTACAAGTTTAAGTTACAAATAAACTATTATTTCTGAGGTTCCAAACTAGGCATAGTAAAATTAGTGATGAGTTGATAATAATTTGTATTTAAATAAGTATATCTATGTACATTGCGTTTAAAATCAATGAGGCCGAATGCCCCAAGCAATGGCACATTTATGCCATAGGTAATTAAGTGCACTGCGACTACCAGTAAACTAATATTACTTAGGTTCCACTGCGGGTCGTATAAATAGACTAAATTTGAGAGGACATAGCAAATGATTGAATCATAGATTCTTCTTTCGAGTAAGCCCGTAACGCAAAAGTTTACGTTGGACCATATAGGGATCATAGTAAAATGTTTTGGAAGTCTTTGGGCAACATATTAACAAAAACTTCTCAACCCAAAAAATTTAAGAATATATAATACATACATATACACTTGAACTCCATCTTCTTATGAAGCCAAAGCCAAGCAAATGATTTGATGCAACTCACTCTCTAATAGGCCAATTTTTAGAAGCACCCTCCGCCTCTAGGCGGGTTATGGTGTTTGGGTTATAATTCTATAAATACACATTTTTTTCAGCGTTCTACTCGTTAATTCTTTTATTTAAGCTACCAACAATTTTGTTTTTTACAACTGAAATATGTTATATCACTTTTTTGTTGTTTGCCAAAACCTTCTCTGTCAAAACTAGTGTATTGTACTAAATGCAGTACCAACACTTACGATTGCAAAAATCAAGGTTGCGTCATAGATAAAATATTTGACGAAAATAAAAAAATTTGAATAAAATTAGAGGTCTATAGTGATACATAAGTGCTATAGTTTTACCAATGAGTTATACAATTGAGATCAAGCAGCAGATCCTGAGCTCCCGAAGCGTTTGACATTATCAGCAAACATTATGCACTGGACAAACATAAATAAGTTTCGCAAATAGTTAATAAAATATAAAAGTTAAAGCAGATATAAATTAACAGTCACCTTTTCATTCGTCAAAAGAGTCAATAATGAAGAGATGGCAGAGATAGTATTGTTACGAATTCGTGGTGGACATAATGTCAAGTGTATGCAGGTGGGGATTTAGTCTGCAGTGGCCCTGCCAGAATTCTGAGCCTTCTAAGTTTAAGTTTACTATAGTATAATGTATCTAGACTTACTACAACTTATGTACTTCGTGAAATATTAGACATAAGTTACTTTCAATTGTAATAGGTTAACAATCAAATATTGTTAATTTGGCTCGGTCTTACATACAATAAAATTATTGCGCAGGGTTTTTATTTCTTTGTAGCGTTTGCTATTATACTCCTCGTTATAGTTTTCTCCTGGCACAGTCCAACCATCTGCTGCCAGTACAGTTCTCTCATTATAGCTTTTTCCTTCCTCAACTCTTCCTTGATGGAGTGTGAGCTTATATGCTGTGTGGTAAAAATAGCTCTGCGTCAATAAGTTTTGTGGCTGCCGCTTCTCTGGCCAGTTGGTCCGCTTGTTCGTTGCCATCCATCCCCATATGGCCTGGAACCAGGCCGGACGAACGTTGTTGCACGAGACCAGGCCGTTGATCCTCTATTTACTGTTAATAACCGAAATACAAATACAGGAGTTAGGTAACATCACAGTAGTTCGCTGTACATATTTTATGAATTAAAAATAGTTATTCCCATTAATTTCACAATGATTGGAAAAAATGCAAGGATGTACTATAACATAAATAAATAAATGTGGTGTCAAGCTACCAACTGTCTCTCACCCCAAAATCTTATAGCTCACGTTTGATAACTTGTTCAAATACGTTACTCATGTAACCGCAATTGCCAATAAAGTCCAAAGCTGTAACAAAATTCTCAAGTCGCTAGCTGGCAGCACTTAGGGTAAAGATAAAGAAACGTTAGTAGCTACATAGAAGGCAATTGGTCAGCCGGAGTTGCGATATTTGCGTCGCCTTTCTGTTACTTGCTAGTTTCTCATTCTCTACCTTCGCTAACTGCAAATGTCAAACCAAATGTAAAATCGCGCTCATAATTTGACGATTGTCCAAGAACACACAAGCGCCGTAGGTAAAGCAAAATGTAAGACACATTGTACAATTGAAATTCAATTGTATTTGTAATTAATTAAATTAATTTAATGAAGATTTCAGCTCACTGCTTATAAACCGAATAAGGAGACTCGAATATTGTTTTAATTCTACGGGCCGCCAAGTGTTGGATCAACATTCTGAAATATTTTGTGGCTAATTATCATATGGGGAATTCCGACCTAACGCACATACTAGTGGAGGATGGTAATGGAGTCCTACCGGCGACTAGCATTGGTGAGGCTGGCGGAGCTGGTACTGGCGCAGCAACAGGTATAACATCACCGGCCGCTGTCGCAGATGAGCCACATTGTCACGCATCAACGCCCGTTGCACGTTCTTCAGCCTTTACAGTGCCGGTAATGAACAACGCTTCTATAATAACGTCGGTATATGGAACGCAACCAGGGTATGTACCATCATATTCTTCCACCGCACTATCTTTCCCACCGGCAGCTACCAATGCACATAGTAGCGCCTACATGCCAATCAACACAGGTGGCGCCATACCTAACCTCACTTCTAGCGCAATGAATTTTAGCACGTTGCCTTATTCAATGTTCGGCAATTCATTTCAACCATTTTATTCACCAGCAACTATACATAGTGCTACGGCTCCACCGCCAAATACTTCGGCATTCGCTCAGCCGAATACCTCTGTCTTTATGCAACCAAATCCAATGCATACTCAAATGTATGACCCTTACACATTTTTTAGTCAGCGTAACGCATCAGACATTAGTTTGACCCCAATGCAGATTTCGAGCCGCCATGTAATTTCGAAAGATTTGCCCATTTTTATCACAAATTACGAGCAGTCTACAGAGCTATGCGGGTTTACCGATCAAGAAAATTTGATCAGATTGCAAAAGTGTTTAAAGGGACCAGCCCTCGAAGCAGTGCGCGGTAGGTTAATGATGCCGTCGACAGTAGGTCTGGCAATCAATACATTAAGGATGCTTTATGGTAGACCAGATGTCATTCACCAATGTATGCAGTCTAAATTAAGGCAAGAACCAGCCGTAAAAAGGGATAAATTGGAAACCTTAGTAGGCTTTTCACTCGCTGTGCAAAACTATCGCGCTACAATGCAGGCAGTACGCCTCGCTGATTACTTAAATGACCCTGTACTCCTAAACGATCTAGTATCTAAATTACCAAGCGACCAGAGGCTGAATTGGGGCAGTTATCGTTTATCACTTCCTCGTGTTGATATTGCCGTGTTTGACGAATGGCTTTTTAGATTAGCTATGTGCGCGAGTCAAGTAACGACATTTCAGACACCCACGAGCACAAGTGACAACAATGAAGTCAAAAGCGGCCGCAATACCCATAAAGCCAGGATTCTAGTTCACAACGTCGTCGATAAAAGGGAAGGGGTAAGAGCTAAGGTATTTGTTTTAACGACTACTACGTTCGTCGATGCCATTTAAGAAACAGGTGTGGGGTCGACGGCTGCCAAATGGCACACCACCCTCTCCTGCATACACCCACATCTGCTCCGGTACACAGCAGCGCTATTCAAGGGCAAGTTGCGTTGTATCACGAACGACACTCAAGTTCCACAAAGGAACAAACAAGCACTCTGTTTATGTATGTTGCTGTCACTATTCATAGCGCGTTCAAATCTATACATACGTATGCACTTATTGATGAAGGTGCCTCTTGCACTTTAATTGAAAACGAACTTGCGGGTGAACTTAATTTGGACGGACCGTCCGAGGAGTTATGCCTGCGTTGGACTAGCGAAATTACGCAAAGCGAGAAAAACTCAAAATTCGTAGGCTTCGAAATTGCGTCGATGCAGCCTGGGGCACCGCGCTACGACCTACGGGGTGTTCGAACAATAGCGTGCTTGGGTCTGCCGGTTCAAACTTTAGACAACGCTACGTTAGAGAAACACGACCATCTCCAAGGCCTCCCCCTAGTGCCCTATCATGTCTTCAGGGCCCGAATACTTATCGGGATCGATAACGCAAAACTTGGTGTTTCAATTGAAATCAAAGAGAACAGCGGCTCCAATCTTATTGCTGCTAGATGCCGATTGGGGTGGACAGTTTTCGGACGCAGTCCATCCGGCCACGATACGGCACCGCGATTGCTTCATATTTTCAGCTGTGACCCCACTAGCAGTGAACGTATGGACGAACAGATGAAATCATATTTCGCCCTCGACTCTACCGGTGTCTACGCCCCCTGCAAACAACTCAGGTCCAAGGAAGATGAACGTTCCTTACAAATTATGGAAAAATTTACCAAGTTTCTGCCATCGGAAAAAAGATGGGAAACTGGATTGCTATGGAAACAAGATGTCGTTGAGCTTCCCGATTCTCTTCCGATGGCGCGCCGTCGACTAGCGTGTTTGGAGGCGAAGATGAAACGTGACCCTCAACTCTACAAATTCATAGTTGATAAAATTTACGACTATAATAAGAAAGGCTATATGCGCAAACTGGAAGCACATGAAATATCGACAGGTGGTAGATCTTGGTACCTCCCCATATTTACAGTGTTAAACGCCAACAAGAACAAAACCAGGTAGGTATGGGACGCTGCTGCTAAGGTCAGAGATACGTCGTTGAACAGCATGCTATTAAAGGGACCTGACTATTTGAAATCAATGATGGGCATTCTCCTCCGGTTTAGAGAGAAGCCTGTGGCGATATGCGGAGACATATGTGAAATGTTTCACCAGGTCAGGGTGGCCGAAAGGGACCAGGTCTCGCAGAAATTCTTATGGCGTAATGGGGATCCCAATCGTCAGCCGGATGTATATGCCATGTGTGTGATGACATTTGGCGCTTCATGCTCACCCTCCCTGGCAAACTACGTGAAAAATCGTAATGCCGAACGGTTTACAGAGACTCGTACTAAAGCTGTTAAGGCGATTATTGACAACACATTCGTCGACGACTGGCTTCAAAGCGCAAATACTGAGGAGGAGTTAACACGAATGGCTATCGATGTCCGCTGGATTCATAACGAAGGTGGATTTGTAATGCGAAACTGGGTATCAAACTCCAAGCGTACCCTAGCTGCGCTTTCCGCGAGCAGCGCCCAGGTAGCCAGATATTTTGAGGAGCCCGAAACTAGTATCGAAAAGGTTTTAGGAATGTGGTGGCTGCCAGCGCCGGACGAACTTACGTTTGTGCAAAATTTTCCGCAATACGCCTCTGATGAATCACCATTTCCGTCGAAGCGACAGGTTCTGCGCACAATCATGAAAATATTCGATCCTTTTGGACTCCTGGGGTACGTTGTCATACAAGCAAAAATAAATCTTCAAGATATTTGGCGTTCTGGCGTCAATTGGGACGAAGCTATCGGAGAAAGCGAGCGGAAAAGGTGGTTTAAATGGATGCAACGGATTTCTTCGATAAACAACATTCGAATTCCTCGCTGCTACACTCTTGCCAGCTATAGTAAATCCAATCAGGTGCATATTTTCGTGGATGCAAGCATGAATGCTTACGCTGCCGTTGCGTACTTACGCGCTGAAGTAGGTAACGAGGTAAGCTGCTCTCTGTTGGCTTCAAAGACTAGGGTGGTGCCACTGAAGCCTCTATCAATTCCCAGGCTGGAGTTATTAGCAGCAGTACTTGGCGTGAGGCTAGCAAATTTTATATGCGAACAACTTTCCATTCAGGTAAGCCGTAGATACTTTTGGACAGATTCTAAAAATGTTGTATATTGGGTACGATCGGATGCAAGGAAATATCATCAATTCGTTGCGTTACGCATTGGCGAAATTCTTGAGAGCTCTTGTGCTATGGAGTGGAGGTGGCTTCCGTCTACTGAAAACATTGCCGATGAGGGTACGAAATGGAACGAGGACCGTCAGTTCGACGATAATATACGTTGGTTTAGAGGATCGGAGTTCCTAATTAAACCCGAACCCGACTGGCCAGTGACCGTTTTAGCAGGCAATACTACAGAGGAAATCGTAGGATTGCATCACATAAGTACCGAAACTCCACCGTTATCCACGTTGTCAGTATTGGCAGCAGATGTAAATAGGTTTAGGAATTGGAGAAACTTACTCTCACAGAAATATTCGTCTTGCGTTTCCTGCGAAACGTTTTGAAGAACATACCAAATTCGCTGCAGTCGCTATTCGAACTACATGATATGAATGCAGCAGAGCTAATCCTAATATCGACGTGCCAAGAAGAAGTATTTAAAGAAGAGATAGATAATTTGAAAAACGGGCGAAGTGTTCAGCCTCGATCTGCCATCTACAAGTGGTCACCGTACCTGGACGAGATCGGGATCCTTCGAGTAAAAGGACGAATTGACCTCGTAGACGGCGTGACAAGCGACGTGAAACGACCAATAATTCTCCCTAGAAATCACAGAGTAACGTATCTGATAGTTGATTTTTACCATAGGAAATTTCACCACCACCATAATGAGATCATTGTTAACGAGATGCGTCAGCGGTTCTGCGTAGCGGCACTACGTACAATTGTAAAGGACTGCGTCAAGCGATGTCAGATGTGTCGTAACCGTAAAGCGAACCCTCAACCGCCTCAAATGGGAAACCTGCCACAAGAGCGCCTATCATCATTCACAAGGCCATTTACTTTCACAGGGGTAGATTACTTTGGCCCCATCGATATCGCGGTCGGACGTCGTCGAGAAAAGCGTTGAGGCGCCCTGTTTACATGTTTGACCACTCGAGCAGTTCATATTGAAATAGCAGCGTCGTTGTCTACAGAGTCATTTCTTCTGGTACTGAAGCAGTTTCTGTGCCGCAGAGGAGTACCGCGACGTTTGTGTCGGGCAATGGCACGAATTTTCGCGGCGCAAGCAGAGCTCTTGTTAGCGAAATTGAAAAGATATCGGCCGGCGATCTAGAGAGGCATTATCCCCGAATAGAGTGGTCTTTCGCCGGCTGCCCCGCACATGCGCGGTGCTTGGGAGCGAATGATTCGGTCAACGAAATCAATTTTAATGGATATCACACGCGACACAACACTACGTGAAGAAGTTGTAAGAGCTACTCTAGCTGACATGAAAACATTCTTAATTCCAGGCCCCTAACGTACCTACGTGCCACTGGATACCGTTTGTGACGAGGCACTCACTCCCAACCACTTCCTGCTAGGAAGTTCAAGTGGCCTTCGGGAATCGGGCTGTGAGGATAATAGCGGGTCAACGCTTCGTCAGTCCTTTCGAATCTCCAATTAGTTAGCCAACCAGTTCTGGAAGCGTTGGGTACGCGAATACCTTCCGTGCCTTACAAGGCGTGCGAAATGGTTCCAACCACCGATTCGACCAATAGAAATAAACGACGTAGTACTCATTGTTGACGATAATGCAAAAAGAAATTCATGGCCGAAGGGAGTAGTGGTGGATCTTCATCGCGGAAAAGACGGGCAGGCGCGTAGTGCGGTGGTTAGAATAGCGCATGGTATGTGCACCCGACCGGTTGTTAAGTTAGCGAAGCTGGACCTGACGAGCCAGAACTAAGTTGGTAAACTTCGTACGAGAAGATGTACGCAATTTACGAGAGGGGGTATGTTGCGATATTTGCGTTGGCAACCCGTCGCCTTTCTGTTACTTGCTAGTTTCTCATTCTCTACCTTCGCTAACTGCAAATGTCAAACCAAATGTAAAATCGCGCTCATAATTTGACGATTGTCCAAGAACACACAAGCGCCGTAGGTAAAGCAAAATGTAAGACACATTGTACAATTGAAATTGAATTGTATTTGTAATTAATTAAATTAATTTAATAAAGATTTCAGCTCACTGCTTATAAACCGAATAAGGAGACTCGAATATTGTTTTAATTCTACGGGCCGCCAAGTGTTGGATCAACAGTGGTCGAATTTCGACCACGGGATATACTAGTTATTATTATTATACAGCTCAAATGTGTGGCGGCCACCGTGGTGTGGAGGTAGTGTTGTAGGCCTTCCACACCGAAGGTCCGGCTTCGAGCCCTGGTGCAGGTTACTTTAAAAAGTGGTTTGAAAAAGTTTTTTCAAAAACGGGGTCGCCCCTCGGTAGTGGTTTGGCAAACTCTCCGAGTGTATTTTTGCCATAAAAGGCTTCTCAGCAAAAATTCATCTGCTTTGTAGATGCCGTTCGGAGTCGGCGAAAAACCGTAGGTCGCGCCAATTTGTAGGAAAAATTTCAAAGCGCCACACCACAAATAGGAAGAGAAGCTCTGCGCAAAAATCTCCTAGGAGGTTGATGATATAACTGTTGTATATCGCGCCATATATATATATACATGTGAATGCAAAAAGTTGACTTTTAAAGACCGAGAAAATTAGCAACCACCTATTCAAAGGATTCCCACGCTGCTGCCTCAACTGATGAGAGTAGTCCTTTGAATTTATTATAGTTGACCAACTTTTTTATTTGTGGTCCAACAAAGATACCGTCCTTTATCTTGGCTTGAGAAATATTTGTTTGTTTTCAAATAGTCGAATCCTTCGCCTTCTTTGCCTAAAGGCTTTCCAAAGTTTTTAATAAGACCTAGCTTGATGTATAAGGGTGGAAGTATGATTTTCTCTTTCTTGACAAGAGGGGTGTATTTGATGTTATCCACACCAACGGTAAACTCGACTCTTTCCGGCCAATCCTTTCTGACGTAGTGGTCCTTACGAGCTCGGCTATCCCACTTGCAGAGGAAGCAGCAGTGCTTGGTGTAGCCACTTTGTAGACCGCATAGCGTTGCAACGACTTTGAGATGAGAACATATTTTCCATTCATGCTCTTCATATTTGTTAAATTTGAGTAGTTTTTGCATTTCCTCGTAGGTTTCCTTTGTATTTACTGCATGCGCGATCGGGTTGAAGGCTTTTTGTTACCAATATGCAATAATACAGCCTTTAAACTCAGTTTATTGCTGTCTATGAACAATCGCCACTCTTTGAATAAACCAACAATGTCGTTGCAGTAGAATACAGTGTCTTTCTTAGTATAGTGGTTCGTGACGAGTTCTACAATATATCGCCTTAACATCGGATGACTCAAATTTAAATTGTTGCGTGGATCTCGGCCTTTTCATTGGATAGTTCAAAATCTCTTATCCAATCATTAAGTTGTGCTTGTGACAGAACGTTTCTCTCGTTTCCCACGCGAAATTCAGTACAACTTGATTCCACGCACTCAGATATTACTGTTGGCAATGGAACTGGATCCGCAACTGCCGTTGAATGTAGTACTGGTAATGTCACTGTAGGTACGCTGTCATAGGTTACTCTTGATCTTCCAACGCCAAGTACTTTTGTTTGACAAATATAACACTCTATTGAATGGCAAGTAGGTTCTCTCCATATCATTGGTGTATCAATTTGGATCAATGCCAAAATACTTGGAGTATAAAGTTTTGATATGATCTGAGAACACTCGTCGTCGCCTTATGATAGTATATTGGCCACACATGAAACAGATCTGGATCGTTATTATTATTTTTTTAATAAATCACGGTTTTGAAATTGAACTTATGAACTGAACTTTCTCCGGCGAGCCTTGCATATGTTATGAAGTTTCAAGGCGCATTAACTCATATTTATGCTCGGAACAAGAATAAAATTGAAAAAATCAAATCTTACCTAGACAGAAAGGTTTCTTTTTATGCTAAGCCGGAAAAAGAAAATACTACCTGCTTTAGATGTAGGCTTTAAAAATTTTCTGTGTCTTTTAATTTTGAAAATCTACCTGCATTAGAATGAGTTGATTTGCAGGGGAGGGAAAAAAGTGAAAAATCGCCATAGCGGAAACTATTCTAGGGGTCATTTTAAGCAACTTTGCTGAAGAAACTTTTGGTCTTAAACCGACTTTGACCCACCGGAAATCGCGTTGAAGTTTCATAGTTAGGTAATGAAAATTTGTGTATGCGACCATCACACTTCGTGACAGCAAGCATTAACTTTTTACGGGACATACCTTAAGTTGTAGTTCGAGTCAAGCACACAAAAACTACACAGCGAGAATTTCAATAAAATGGTCACCATCTGGAAATGGGGGGCAAAAACCCCTTTTTAATTGTTTCAAGGATATATCTGAAACTTTAACAGGTCGATGTCTGTACATTGCAGATATTCCAAAAAAATTGATACGGTCAATCATTATTAAGCCAATAGAATCCAAATTAACCGTTTTTAGAATTTTTGTCTGTCTGTCTAAATGTTGTTGTCTGTGTAAATGTCTTTGGTAAATTTTGGCCGTCGACCAGTGTTATCGTAGCACCGACCATACATTGATACGCAACACTCGCTGTTTTCTATATTACCATTACAGACAATGAATTTAATAACTTATAATCTTTATAGTTTTACATTCTGATGCAATGTGCACACACAAACATTTTGCTGGTATCCAACCCCAAGTTTGATACAATTATCTGGTCGCAACATGGTAAATTTTGTAAATCTTAATTGAAGTGAAGGATGTATTTTTCTAAATTCATATTAAGTTTCACGAAGCGATGACAGCAAGACAGAACTTTCGCACGTAGGTTTTCTTGTCTTACTAAAATTGAGTCCTGTGACCCCGGCATTATTCGGCTGATTTCATCATCTTCATAAAACAATTTTACTGTGTTTAAAGTTTGTTCAGGTAAACTGCATCTGTCCATGCTAGAGCGTTTGATGTCCGAAAACTTTGTTTTATTTTTTGTATATCTTTGCTAATTTTTATTAATTCGTACGATAAATCATGCCCAAAAATGTCTTAATTTCCTTAGATGTCATGGTGTTTGGTAATAGAGATACAATTTTTTTTTATTTAGTATAGAGTAAAGCCATGTGAAGTGATCCCCAAAAATTTCGACAATACTCGGATTGTAAAATTATTATTATGATATTATTATGAAGTAAAATACATGTTTAAACATTCATATAAATATTTTAGTTAATAGTCAATTTTAGTAAGAGTTATTAAAAATTAAACTTTTGAGCCTGGTCAAAACATGCATCTATTTAAAAATTGATAGCTCGTTCTCCATCCTTAAAAAAAACTATCTTTTAAGTATTTAATAACTTTTGTATGTCTGTTGATATAGAGCGTTTATATAGGGTGTAAATTGACAAAAATCACATTTTTTTTAATTTGCAAAACTAATATTAAATAAAATTAGTTATTCGTATTTGGGAGCCCTAGTAACAGCACCCTGTATTTCTTATGCAAACAAAAAAATTTAATCCAAGTTAAGTTTTTATGCTAAACACGAATCCGTGCTCGAAAATTTTCAATCATTTCTTGTTCTTGAGAAAATATGCAAAGTTCCCATTAGAGGTGGAAAACTATCGACGATAGTATCGATATATCGATGGTTTTCCCCCATCGATACTAATATCGATGGTTTGTGACTATCGATACTATCGGCTAACTTCTGAAACCCCATTCCTAGCTTCATTTTCAATTTTGCGAGAACCAACCCTATTGTGAAAAGTAAAAAGTGTGTGTAAAAATTGTTTAAAATGGCGCAGGTGCAAAATAAAAAAGCTAAAATATTTGGAGCATGGTCCCATTTTTGTAAAACGGCTCATAATAAGTTAGTGTGTTGTTATTGCAAAAAAGGGTTTAAATCCAGTGGTAACACGAGCAACTTATGGGACCACCTTAAGCGTTGCTCAAGCTATAAGCAAACTGAAACGTGTGCATCCGCGCCTTCCCCTTCTTCCAGACCGGCACAGAGGTATGAAATAATTTTGATTAGCTAAACCGCTTCCGGATTCATATTCCTGAGACCAAGACGCGTCTTTTGGTACCACCTTTATAATTTAGCAAAATTTTTAGCAGTTGTATGCTAAAGGCAACTATAATCAAAATACATTTTTTTATATGTTAGAAAAACAGAAACTTTTGTGAGCAACGTAAGTCAGTACGATACCGAAAGTCGGCGAAAAAAGGACATAGACGACGCGGTGGTTCAGCAATTTAGCATTGTTAATGATGAAGGCTTTATTAATCTAATAAAAACTATGGACCCAAGATACCGCCTCTCGTCCAAAACCACTTTAAAAAACGTCCTAATTGAAAACAAATATAAAGCACTAAAGTTGAAGATGTGCAATGAGATGTCAGCAGTCCGTAACTTGTGATCTATGGACCTCCAAGGCAATGGAGTAATTTCTAACAGTTACGTGTCATTTCATCGACAATGAACTAAATTTACAAACTAAAGTTTTATCAACCAAACCTCTGCTATCCCTGACCAATCATTGCTCGCAAAACATAGCCGAATCCCTAAGGGAAATCTTTGAGGAATGGAAAATTAGTCAAAAAGTTATTTGTGTTGTAACTGACAATGCAACATCCATGATAAAAGCGTGTGAGATTTTAGATAAACCACATTTATCATGTGTATGCCACTCAATAAATCTTGCAGTTCAAGACTGCTTGAAAATAGAAAATGTTGCTATACTTTTAAAGAAATGCAAAGAAATAGTTAAGTATTTCAAGTCAAGCACCATTGCTATGGCAAAATTACTGGCAGAGCAACGTAGTGAGAACCCTCTGAAAGTGATTCAGGAAGTTCCAACACGCTGGAATAGTTGCTACGCTATGACATCGAGGATTATAAAAATTAAAGACCCCGTAAATATAGCTCTTTTGAACTGCAGCAAAAACGCCCCAAAAGAAGTGAAGAAATTGAAGCCCTGATGGAATTGGAAAAGATTTTAAAAGTTAAAGTCACTGATAATTCCACTTATGTATATGTGGATTAAACATTGAGCAACTGAATATTGGGAAACAAATAGAAACTTGCGAAGGAAAAGATTTTCTTGCCTCTATCTACTGCGCAATACAAATGTTAATTCTTGCATAAAAACATATTTCAATAGACTTTTCGGGCAATATTTTTCACTTTTTCAAAAAGGGATCCCTTCTAAGCGATAATGACCCATACTAGAAAACACCAGGGAGCATAAAGTTGTCCTGATTTTGCCAGCCAAGTTGAGCCGCCCTCTTCCCTTTGTAGCGAAAGGCATGTGAAGGGTTTTAGCTGATAAGTAAATTTACTTTGAATTCATCATTTCAACAACAAAAATATGGGAATCTCTATCCTTATCACTAGAAGGCTCATATGATATTGGAAGCGTCCACGATTTCTTGCAAGTATATCATGGAGGGACTGAAGAACGACTTATAGAACGTGACCTTTATTCATCGCGAGACTGCTTAATTTGTAATTTTCCGCTAATCTTCGATAAGGCAGGCTCTTCAATATATGATTTATCCGCGTCCTTGCTCTGACGGACCGGAAGAAATACTTGGACAGGACCCCTCATCTGAATCCGTCCCTGCTTGTACTGCAAGATTTATTGAGTGGCATACACATGATAAATGTGGTTTATCTAAAATCTCACGCATTTTGTCATGGAAGTAGCATTAGTTTCTCACTAATTGGCCATTCCTCAAAGATTCGGGTATATTTTGTGAGCAATAATTGGTCAGGGATAGCAAAGGCTGGGTGGGTAAAACTTAAGATTGTAAATTTAACGCTGACATCCCATTGCACATCTTCAATTTCAGTTTATATTTGTAGATAATATGTAATAACAAAAAACCAATCAATGGCTTTTTACAAGAACAAATGTATTTCTATTCTTTAACTTTTTATAAATGTATGCAACATATGTATGTACATCAGACATAAAACCAAATGTAAGTATTTAAAATTGATTCAATAAAATTTTTCTGATCTAAATTATATAAGATAATAGTTATGTAATAACAAAAAACTAATCAATTTCTTTTTACAAGAACAAATGTAAACCTATTCCTTAACTTTTTAAAAATTGCATTCATACATATGTACAACAAACATAAAACCAAATAAAAATTTTAAAATGATTCAGTTTTTAAGGAAACTATGGATATATGTATGTATACCAAAAGTATAAATACATAAAAATTCTTTCAAATTAATATGTATGTGAATTTATTTAATGCAGTTGGATTTTGTAAATGACACAAAAAATATCATAGCATAAGTTTCATCTTCGTGATTGTTGATCATTACTTCCTTCTATTGGATCTCAAAAAAGTATACATACAATTTTTTATTGAAGTATATTAGTTGAAAAATCTTCCAATTATTTATGCATTCCATATTTGTGTGGTAACTGAACATTGGTAGTACTTTGTGATTAGCTCAGTTCTGGTTTAACCATCTCTTTTTGTAGTTGAAGTGCTGGTACTTTTGAGATTAAAAAAAATCCGATAGTATCGATATATCGATAGTACCCTTGATACTATCGTCGACTATCGATGGTCCGGAATATCGATAGTTTTCCACCTCTAGTTCCCATACTATGTATTATGGGCCCACTTCTACATGATGGGGAGTTCTCTACCACGGATTCGTGTTCGGCATAAAAAATTATACTGGAATATTTTTTTGTTTGCATAAGAAATACATGGTGCTTTAACTAGTGCTAATAATTAATTTTATTTAATAGTAGTTTTTGCAAATTTTTTAAAAATTTGTGATTTTTGTCAATTTATGTGAGTAATAGAAACAGTTTATATCAAGAGACATACAAAAGCTATTTCTTAAAAGATTTTTTTTTCAAATGTATCGTTTTAGACCCGCAAAAGGGTTAAAGAGAGGTATTTTGCAAAAACGAACTGCCACGATTTTACTAAAATTGTAGTTCGACATTTGGGATGGTCCCCGACAAAAACCTCATTCACCTAGACCTTTTTTAACCAGTGTGCAAAATTTAATTGAAATATCTTTTGTATTTTAGGAGCTATCAATGTTTAAATAGATGCATTTTTTGGCCATGCTCAAAATTTTAATTACACAGCGCTACAAAAAAAAAACTGAATACACTTATCAATCGACCTAGCTTAGATTGTTGATCTAGTCAAGTGTAACACGAAAGGGTATTTGAAAAATCCGCTATACCCTCAAATTTTTTTTATTGTTAAACACCAGTTTTTTCAGTTTCTACTTAAAAAAAAATTTATTAAAAAAGCAAATTCTCAATGGTTTTGGGCTGAGAATTATTGACACTTTCGAAATATATATAGGGTTTATTCATTCGACAAGAATCAAACCATCACTATTTGGTGCATTCCATGAAAAAGTGGAACTCTGAACTGTTTTACAAATATGCATTTTTTATATATTATTGCACGTACATAGTGAGATTATGTTCACATCTAAAATAATTTAAAAAAGTTGTAGTGAGTATGTCTATGTTATTTATTGAGAGTAATAACAAGTTGGATTTTTTCACTAGTCTTTACACAACTTTATGCGAGTTCGCTGCCGCTATTGATTACACTGGATCACAAATTCTAACTTTTTTTCTGCACCAGAGACGCCATATTGAAATTTCTATGTAAAATCATTTTGAGATATTTACGGGTTACCGTTATTTCAAAAAACAAAAAAGATGGCTCCACTTAATCGTGTATATCTCAAGAACAAATTGAGCTATTCGAAAACGGTTTGAAAAATTTGAAAGATTATAAAATTTACTATAATCAGTACATACAACACTTTTTGCTAGGTCCTGCAGATTCAAACATAGAGAACAATCATTACGGATTTTTTTAATTTTTTTTGTAAAAATATAAAAAAATTTGTACTTTGCGAGGAAGCATCTCGAAAACTTTTTGTTTTTTTGCAGATATTTTTTCCCCCCTCTAAGCTCTATTACAAAAAAAAAACAAGCTATCAGTGAAGAAAATCGATGAACTAATACAAAAGTTATAAGCATTCAAGTAAATATATCCATTTAATGCTTAAGTACCCTACTGGTACATATGTGTTAGTATTCGTATATCAGTTAGTTAGCAGGTAGATTTTCGAAAAGTTATTAGATACAAAAAGCTGTTAGTGTCGTTTTCTCAAACCTAGGTACATTTTAAACAAGAGCATATTTTTGAGGCAGGTAGTGTTTTCTTTGTAGAACTAGGGAACCTTTTTGTTTAGGTAGGCTTGAATATTTCTGGATCTAAGTATAAATAAGAGTACATGCGCCTTGTTCCTTCATAATATCTGCAAGGCTCGCCGGATACTGTTCAGTTTATAATTGCAGTTTATAACCCGTCATTTACTTAAAAATAAAAAATGAATAAAAGGGCGCGAGAGTTTGAGTGTACAAATGATCCAGATATGTTCTGTTTCATCTGCGGTCAATTTATTGTTAAAAGTATGAGACGTGTGTTTTCAAATCCTTTGAAAGTTACATACTATAAGTGTTTTGGAATTGAGCCTAAAAACCATGGACACCGAACACTGTGTGCACCACATGCCGAGTCGAATTGATTTCTTCGGAAACCGGAACAAAAAGGTACGTTGTTGCTATGTGGTCTACAAAGTGGATACACAAAATACTGTTGCTTTCTATGCAAATGGGATAGCCGAGCTCGTCAAGGATTGGCCCCAACTTGAAACTCGATTCGTTCTGGCCAATCCTTTATGATGTAGTGGTCTTGACGAGCTCGGCTATCCCATTTGCATAGAAAGCAACAGTATTTTGTGAATCCACTTTGTAGACCACATAGCATTCCAACGACTTTAAGATCGGCACATATTTTCCAATCATGTTCTTCGTATTTGATTAACTTGAGCAATTTTTGCATTATCTCATATGTTTCCTTCGTATTTCGTATGAACAATCGCCACTCTTTTGAATCATATGGTTCACCAAATTATTTGAATAGACCAGCAATGTCTTTGCAGTAACAAACACTGTCCTCCTTCGTATAGTACTTGGAAAACTCTTCGTGACGAGTTCTACTTATAATATGTTACCTTAACATCGGATGAAACAAATTTAAATTGTTGCATTCGAGAGGCGTGTAGGTCGGCCTTTTCCTTTGACAATTCGAAATCCCTTATCCAATCATTGAGTTGTGCTTGTGACAAGGAATTTCATTCGTTTTCTATTTGAAATTCAGTACAACATGATGCCGCGTAATCAGATACTACTGTTGACAATGAAACTGGAGCCGGAACTAAAGTTAAATTTGATTCTGGCAATGTCGCTTCTGTTGAAATTAGTTCTGGTAATGACACTGTAGATACGCTCGCATAGGTTACTATTCTGGACTTTCCAACCCCAAGTACTTTTGTAGTACAAATATAGCAGTCCGTTGAATGGCAAGTTCTTCCCTCCACTTCATTGGTGTAATAAATTTCACACGTCGCCTAAATAGATAGTTTCAGAAATTAGTCAGCTATGCATTAAAAGGGAACAAATTCCTAATTTTTACAACGTACCTTTCGACTCGGCATGTGGTTCACACAGTGTTCGGTGTCCATGGTTTTTCATTGTTTTTAGGCTCAATTCCAAAACACTTATAGTATGTAACTTTCAAAGGATTTGAAAACACACGTCTCATACTTTTAACAATAAATTGACCGCAGATGAAACAGAACATATCTGGATCATTTGTACACTCAAACTCTCGCGCCCTTTTATTCATTTTTTTATTTTTAAGTAAATGACGGGTTATAAACTGCAATTATAAACTGAACAGTATCCGGCGAGCCTTGCAGATAGTATGAAGGAACAAGGCGCATGTACTCTTATTTATACTTAGATCCAGTAAAAATTCAAGCCTATCTAAACAAAAAGGTTCCCTAGTTCTACAAAGAAAACACTACCTGCCTCAAAAATATTCTCTTGTTTAAAATGTACCTAGGTTTGAGAAAACGACACTAACACCTTTTTGTATCTAACAACTTTTCGAAAATCTAAATGCTAACTAACTGATATACGAATACTAACACATATGTACCAGTAGGGTACTTAAGCATTAAATGGATATATTTACTTGAATGCTTATAACTTTTGTATTCGTTCATCGATTTTGTTCACTGATAGCTTATTTTTTTTGTAATAAAACAGAGCTTAGAGGGGGGGAAAAATATCTGCAAAAAAACAAAAAGTTTTCGAGATGCTTCCTCGCAAAGTACAATTTTTTTTATATTTTTACAAAAAAAATTAAAAAAATCCGTAATGATTGTTCACTATGTTTGAATCTGCAGTACCTAGGAAAAAGTGTTGTATGTACTGATTATAGTAAATTTTATAATCTTTCAAATTTTTCAAACCGTTTTCGAATAGCTCAATTTGTTCTTGAGATATACACGATTAAGTGGAGCCATCTTTTTTGTTCGTTTGAAATAACGGTAAATCGTAAATATCTCAAAAACGGTACCATTCAAGTAAAAATAACCTTGATTTTCGGAATTAGGAGGTGATTTTACATAGAAATTTCACTATGGCGTCTCTGGTGCATTTTGGCTGTAAGCCAGTGTTATCAGATAGAAACTAGATTTATGTTCTTAGTTATAGAGTATGGTCCGCTGTATTGACTTGCATACTCATTTTTTTTGGTTAAGTGTTTTTTTGATAAGAAATTAATCATAACGGAAAGGTAAGTTTCGATGTCCCATACGTGACGCTTAATTCCTTTTTCTATTAATAATTGTAAAACAAGTCGACTATACAAATTGAATTTTTCTGTTAAAAGCTAACTTTTAGAGGTCTAAAAACTGGTGAAACAATTTTGTTTGAAATCGCTTTGCTTACAATATGTTCTTGGTGATAATATAGTGTCTTTACGTGACGCCAAAGAATAAGTTATCTGGCATCTTCAACTTTTACTGGCGTTTGTAATAAAAAAAGCCGTTTTTTGTACTGCAAATCTCAATAACGAAAATGATCGACCAGCAACCAGCAACCAGTGCTAGCCGCATGCGAAAATTTCGAGAAAAGCAAAAAGAGAAAGATCCAAACTTTACCGCTAATGAGACTAAAAGATTGCGTGAGCAGAAAATCTTTCTGAAGGTGAGTTAAAAGCAATCTTACTTAAGGAAAGGGATAGCTTAAAAATCCTATGATTCTCCTGTAAGTACTGCATCTCCGTACAAGTCGAAACAGACTATCTAAAGCTGTTCAAAAGGCTCTAAAAGCACTGCCCCAATCACCAAGAAAGAAAAAAGCGGTTGTTACAGAACTAGCGCGTAAAATGAACATTGCTCCAGCAGCAAGCCCAAACATTAGCACATCAGGTGACGATACACGTTATGACGATGTGAAAGCTTTTTACTATCGTCCGGATATTGTGTATACCTGCCCAGGCGCAAATGATTTCATCGTTGTTTGGGAAAACGGCATTAAGAAGAAGTGTCAAAAGAATTATTTGATTTTGTACCTACGAGAAGCCTTTTTCATTTTCAAAAAATTTTTTCCTAATGTCGAAATTGAATTTTCAAAATTTTGTAGTCTTACCCCCGATTCTGTGTTCTTGACAAATTCTCAATCTTGATAAAAAAATCAAACGAAAAATATTTTTTGTTTTTTGAATTTTACGCCAAAACGAACAAAATTAATGAATTTTTTGAAGCAGAGCTCAGAACACTTGATTCAAATATTTATTTCTTGATATTTTATCAAGATTGACAATTTATCAAGAACACAGAATCGGGGGGTAAGACCGAAAAACGTTTTGCTAATAAAAGACACACCTTCAAACTAGTGCAAATGTTTAATTCATGAAAATTTTATGTTCAAATTGAAAGGTTTGAAACCAAAATATTGTAACGACTGGTGGACTACGATTTTATGTGATCCTTCTTTGGATTCGAAGTGCTGGATAAATGAATGTGATACTTGTTCTGATGGCAAACAAATATTAATTTCTTTGGATTTAAGTGTATGGAAAGAATGAAAAAAAAACTCAGAAAATAAACTACGTTTAGTAAACCACGAAACAAGTTCAGGTGAACTTAAAGAAAAATTTATTGATTCTATCCATATTATGATTAAGCATGTTAATTTAAAACGAGTTCAAGCCGGTGAATTTCAAAAAGACCAACGCAATGAAAATGCGCGAATCCTTCAAGATGATTTTGCGATGTCTTTTGGCTGTGAATACCAAAATGAAGTTCAAAGCGCACTCTGGTCACGAACAAGTATTCTTTTATTTGCTGATGCAAGTTTTTACAAAGGCAATTGCCAAACATATCAAGGGAATTCATGATAAATAGCATATGGGTTGACAAAATTATGCAATTGCATAAAAATGCACCGAATCGTGAGCGCCCTTTGTCAACTCTAATTGCAAACGTGTGCATGCTGCAGACGTTCAATATAAATCGTTATCCGTATTGATGGATCGGCTTGAAGGCTGATTTAAACGTGTCGATTTTACGTTCAACCTTTACACGGTGGAACGACACAAATCGACTAGAAAAATTGACCCATGTAAATAAGCCTTTTATGCAGAATAGCTGCAACTCCCAAGTATAAACAAAGGATGGGGATCGATAAGATATCATTAAGATGAGAACAAATATGTATATTTTTTTTAGCTAACAACAACAACTAGAGTTATTAAGGGTCAAAGTTCGTTGAACGCATTTTTTTAAATCAAAATTTCTCATAAACTTACGAACCGATTCCCTATTTTTTTCTGCATTGGATAGGTAATTGAATTACCTTTCATTTGATGTAACGTTTTTTGGGGTACAAAACCGCGTATATCCAAAATTTAAAGCTTTTTTATATCAACGAGGCAAAGTAATCAATTCACAATACTTCAGCGACATCTTCATGTGCAAAGCACGTTTTCGCATTGGTGGCCTTCGGCCACGCTTCAAAAAAATAACCCTTATCCGATCCAACACCGGTTCCGCGATGCAAATGTGTACTGCAGTGCCTCTGTACGGAAAATCTTTTCGCGTTGGAGACCTTCGCCCGTGCTTCAAAAATGTAATGAGAAACTTTGATATAAAAAGTGCTTTAAATTTTGCATATGCGCGGTTTTGCACCCAAGCAAGGCTACATGAAATGAAAGGTAATTCATTTACCTACCTAAATTTTTGAAAACCGTTTCATTAGTTTTTGTAAAATCTTGATTTTAAAAAACGTTTTAAATGAATTTTGACCCTTAATAATTCTTGTTGTTGTTGTTTCCGCCAAAAAAAATATATATTTGTACTTACCTTAATAATATCTATCGATCCCAGTCACTTTTTTTTAATTTGGGAGATGGAGCTATTCTAAATTCAAGCCGACCCATCAATACGGATCGCGATACATATTGAACGTGTGACAGCAGTCATAATTCAACAGCTGTTTCTAGAAATGCAATGCAACAAAATATGCTATGCAATAGATTTTTGGTGTTGCATTCTGCAAATTGCTTGACATTTGCATCCGCATGTATTTTGTTGTTGACTTGACATTATTTTGCAATAATAATTTGCTATGCAACGATGCAATGCCCTTGCATCGTGATTCCGAATACCCCTATCTTATATGCTCAGATGCAAATTCGAATGGCAAGGGTACAGTTTTTGCTTTCATCAATAAGTTGTTTGACTTGATGCATAAAGCAAATGAAGACTTACCTTCAGCGGAAATTATTTGGAGCGGAAATTATCGGAACTTAAGAGAATGGTTAAACTAACATCAATGTTGGGTGAAAAGTACAAAAGGCCTTTTTACTGGAAACATTTGGCTACATCGCATGGAAAAGGTGTGATAGACAGAGTTGGTGGAAATGTCAAAAGACTGGTAACTGAAAATGATGAGCCAAAATGAACATGTTGTCCAGTCAGTCAAGGTCTTTTCTGATTTAGCTTCTCAATTAGTCACAAAAACCCATGTGATTTATGTGCCATCCTCTGAAATTTATGAAAGGATTAAAAGTGCATCGCCGTGGGACAATGCCAAACCGATAACTGGACTTTAAAAAATCCATTTTATTAAAACTGTGGAGAAAGTTGGGGAGTGCAGAAAACATTGCCTTTCGCAAGACAAAACTTTATTTACCTATTGATTTTTACACTTATTATAGATTTAAGTTGAACTATGTCCCGTACGTGTCGCGACTTGTCTGTACGTGACAAATATAAAAAAATGTTTTTGAATTATAAATATGTGTTTTAATTAATATTTTGTTTCGCTAGTAGCAAGCTTGATTCATATTTATAATTTCCTTTGAAGACACTTTTTATGCGCCTGTATAATATATTCGCTGAACTCTGAATAAAACTATAACGATTTCGAATGTTGGTTGACTTGATGTGTCCCGTACGTGACGTGGGCAGTTTAAATTTTTCTTCAGTATTTCATGACTAATTTTAAATGTTTCTTCGCACTATTATATAGTATATAATCTATTAAATTAGAGAAAACAAGTTGAACTTGTATGTATACATAACAGCGGAATGCACCATTTGTTGTTTATAATTTTGGCCCTTATTATGAGCATTTTTCGTTGTTCGATCTTCGCTGGCTATCGAAGAACGAAAATCGAATTTTAAATTCGTATTATGAGTAGCTCATCGCTGTCGAAATTTTCGTTGTGTATCTATTATTTGATCGAATATAATTTTCCTGTCGATCCTGTATCGAATTTTTATACAATTGCTAAGAAATGTAAGTTTTTGTATTTATCCTTTACTTTTTTGATTTATAATGCAAATATTTATCTATTTGCATTTATTGTATATAGGTCAAAGGCCGTAAGTACAAAGCAACAGCTGGAAACGTTTGTTTCAATAATGGAACAAAGTCTGAACCTTCGAAAGGTGTATACACAAAACCCCAGGCTGCAAAAAGGTGGTACGAAGTCACTATGCAGCTAAATAGCTTAGGAACTCCAATCTAAACTTATAGGTAAATCTATAAAAAAAATTATTATTTTCACGAACAGATTCCATTTTTAAAGATATACGTAAGCAGCTGTATTCATTTAAAAAGGATTGGAGGCATCCCTCAAACCTTTTCAACTTCTGGCTAGTTCCAGTAAGCTCTCCTCTTGGTCTGATAAACTATCTAACCACATTTCCGTCGTAGTCATATTTTGTATTTAAATATATACAACTTTTTGGTTTGTCTTCATAAAAATAGATAAATAATACCGCACTTGATTTGTTTTGCTCTGTTTATTTCCTTTTACTTAATAACAGCTGCCAGAAATGTGTTATTGTGAACAGATAAAAACATCGAAATTCACAATGACGCCAGTTCTTGTCGAATGGTTGTGGTAATACCAAATGAAAATTCGTTCGATCAACTCTTTCGATCACAGTCGAAGATCGAATTTTTGTCATAATAGGCGCCTATAACTGATCTCCTAACAGTAAGCCCATTTTATTACTTACACGGGGTGCCCCTGGAAATGGGAGTGTTAGATTTTTGATTATGCTTCATAACGTAAAAACTTGAAGTCCTTTTCCAAAAATAAAAACTGTTAAATTTCAGTAGTGAATGCCTCTCGATGACACATGCCCAAAGAGGTTCATTAGTTATTAATTAGTGGCAAATAAATTACGTCGAAACCTGAAAACGGGATGAAATTTCCAAAAATTTCAACTTCTGGCTTTAAAAACATATCATACTTTTCTCAAATGAATAAAACACTATATATATTTCGAAAGTGTCAACAATTCTCTACCCAAAACCGTTCAGAATTTTGCAATCGGTTGAAAATTGGTTTTTAAATGAATTTTGTTTTAAATAGAAACTGAATAAACGGGTTTTTTAACAATAAAAAAAATTTTGAGGGTATACTAGATAAACAATGTTAGCTAGGTCGCTTGATGAGTGTATTTTCACTGTAGCACAGTGTTATAAATACATAACTCTTACTAAAATGAACTATTTAATAAAATATTTATATGACAGTTTAAACATGTCTTTTACTTCTTAATAATATAACTTTTTTCAAAATCTAAGATTTGTCGAAATTTTTGGGATCACTTCACACGGCTTTACTATATAGCTACTGCATGTTGGGACTTCCTTATAGTCATTTAAATCCTTACTTTCAATTTCATTGCGCATTTCTTGTGCTTCTTCACTTTCCGTTTCAGTAGAACGCTGATTAACAGCAACCTTGATAGCATCCTTCAGTTTTAAGCGACAACTTACGCAAATACTGTAACGACGAATGTTGGAGACTGCTGCAAAATGTTTCGAAGTTGAGAGAATCAATTTGGTTGATAGCTGCACCTATCTGTATTTGTTTGTTGATTCCATATCTATTTGTAATTTAAGGAGAAACTAAGAACGAAGTAAGTACAAAATCGCTATGAAGCTAACAATCAGGTAGAAATAGTATATACTTAGACATTAAAATTTATAGTACTATCTACACGTAACATAAACAGACACCATTCGTTTAGATACTATTTCTACCTGACTGTTAGCTTCATAGCGATATCCTAGGAATTTGTTTCAGTTGTTGCGGTAGACAGCAGAACAAAGAGGTAGATACAACTCTTTTCTGTATCCTTTGATCAGACCTGGGTAAAATCAATTACATTACAATTACAATTACATTCCTCAGTATTTGAAAAATGTAATCAATTACTTTGCTCCACAGAAAAGGAATTGATTACATTTCAATTCTTCAAAAAAAATTACCGAAAGTAAGGTTCCGTTTTTGAGGCTCAATTACAAGGAATTGAGAAAAATTACTTTGTGGAATTGTAATTTCAAAAGTAATGGGCTTTGAAAGGAATTGAAAAATTTTGAATTACATTACAAGGAATGGAAATTGTAATTTAGAATTTCAAATTACAATGACTCAAAGTAATTGAAATGATAAAAGGAAATTTGTGTATATGGTATATATAGTCATCCTCCGCCTGATAATAGCAGTCAAACCAACTAGTTGTAAGCAATCTGGAAACTGGTATAAATTCTAAGGAATCTGGTTAGCCATGGGAACGCCGTGCGTGATGTACTAGCTCTGAACATTCCCATATTCTCCAAAACATTGGAAATATGCCAATGATCTCTTATCCCTGCTTATACAGGTAAATTATTTTGATAATGTGCAATATTTCGGGGTAGTGCTTGATAAACATATTATTTTTGGATGCAATTTGTGCAAAAGTTTGTAACCACGATTTCTATTTTGTACATTCCAATAGTAAAACAAGCTGTGCTGACGAAGTTGTCACTTTTTTGTTTGAGTTTTTGTTTCATTTGGCTTTGAGGCAAGTTCCAGGCTCCTACGGAACTGGACAAGCATGCACAAATATGGGCCCGGGAGATAGCCCTCTTCCCCACCCTTTCCCTCTCGACGGCCCCGGCTGTAGATTGGTGTTAATAGGCTTACCAGAAGCATTAGGACAAATTTTCCGGAAGCCATGAAGTGTGTGAACCAGAAGCAAAATCACACATACATAGCATAACTGTCTGCGAGTGGAAATATGGGACATCACATGTATGCTCTCTCAAAACCTAACCTAAATTTGCCCACACATAGCCACTCAAATTTTATACGTGCCTGAACCTTACTTACCTTACCTTTTCAATTACTTTTTTCAATTCCTTTGAGGAATGGGTAATTTGTAATTTTTTTTCCATTCCTTGTAATGTAATTGAAAAATTTTCAATTTGAAAATGCGGTACTAGACGCAACGCCCGAGTCATTGTAAAATCTATGATTTATTCGGAGTTTTCCCAATGACAAAATTACATTTCTAAGGCAAAGTTAAAAAGCGACTCAAGCAATCCCCATCTTAATGACATAGGTAAAGCAGTTAGCATGCAAAGGAAACATGACCGTTGAATATAAACTTAGCAATAAAGATGCAGAACATTTTAAGGGACTTGATTTTCTACAAGTTAAAATTATGAAATCGAGGATTCCAGCGCCTGTAAAAAAGTAATGTACCAGAGGGGTTCAAAAAGAAAAAAATAAGAATACTATAAAAAAGTTAGTGCCGTTGATGTCAGAAACTCGAAGGAAATATTGGATTTACATGAAGATGATGTGCCTGACCTAACTGTCAATAACGATGACGCTTATAACGGTACCACGAAATAGGTCCCAAATGAAATAACTCCCAATGAAATAAGTCACAATAAAAATGAAATAACCCCTAAGTTATAGAAATGAAATAACTACCAAAGGAGGAAATGAAATAAATCCCAATATTTGGAAGTTATTTCATAGTGAGGCCCCAAATCACAAAAAATATCAAATAACTCCCAATTAAAATGTTTTGCTTCAGTGAAAAACCGAAAATTGACCCAGGTCAGATCCCCAATTCCCCATTTAATTTATGTGCAACGTGCCACGGTACACACACTTTTTCTGTTTTTTGGCTCAGCCTAATGTGCCATTACAACAACCACATGAAAATGACTGAAAATTGTGAACTTTAACAGCAAACTTCTAATAATATCGGATTTCCCCCTCCAGATTGTTGTTACGGAGGTCAAGACGCGTTGCATTGTACTAAATAAATGTAATGCTGGAAGCGAAGGCTCACAAACAACAAAAATTTGTTTTATTAAAAACGTACTAAATCTGTAGATACAATAGTTCATCAGTAGGAAACTTTTTAGTGTGCCTATCCTACTAAAAAGCAGTATATGCGCATATACTGCTACTGAGTTGGTTTTCTAACAAATTTTTCGTTACATAGAGTGCAGTATCTACAGTTTCTATGTATAGAGAAGCCGAAATCAAATTTTTTTTTTTGCATTAATAGAAAGGTCACACCCAAAATAGTCTAAAATGGTTAAATTTGATTGCAACAATATGTTGAAAAGCCCAGATATAAACACGTTTTGTTGAATATTTCAGTTTCAGCTAGAATGTAGATGCCCACATTCTTCAGTAGGACGGCAGAGAACTCTTCTATTCTATTTCAATGATTATAGCACTGCACTGCCCTTGTTACAATTTGAAAGCGTGTAATGATTAATTTTTCTAATCTCTAGCGTGTAAGATACTATCTCAGGGTGTATTGTATTGATATTAAATACCTGTTTTTACACGCACTAAAATTTAAAATTTCATTCTGCATATCATATCTTTATCAGGACATACAGGAACAATCAACAAAATCACTCTATAATCCCATTTGATATATTTTTTTTATGTCACAATCATGTAATAATATGTTCGCATTGTTTTGTTCCCCTCATAACATCGTTTTTAATTATAGGTAGGTACGTTTATAAGCCATATAATGCATATGGGGATAGTTACGGAGTTAACCTAAGCTCTTTATTTAACCATCTTTTGGTTAATTCAAGTACACTCAAACTGTTTTAAGTCATCCCCGTGCCTTTTCAATGACTTTGGTTTTCTGTTTGTCAAAACATACTTCAAATCAAAGTCTGCGAGAATATTAACGCGGTACGTGTTTACTAAAGAAATTAATCTACAGAAAATCTAAATAAGAATGTGTGTATGTATGTACGTAAACATATGACCACCATAAAATTATAACCTTAGATAAAGCTCATTTTCTTTCCTTGAAATCCTTATAATAAGCGAAAGTTCCTTAAACATTAAAGTCGGTTGGATTATTTAAACAAAGTCTTAATCTGTTAACAAAATATTAAATAGAGTTTATGCCCACTCCCAGAGGTATCTGCTAAGGTATGTAGATTAATCTTTTGCCGAAATTCTTTACATGGTATAAATACTCTCGAAATGGTATGTATCACCGTCGACTCCCTAAAATTGTCTTTAAATCGGTTAAGTATTACTCGGTTTCAAACCCGGGGCCTTTTGAGGGCAACGATATGTCACACAGCCATGTAAACAAAAATAAGTAAAGAAGCATAATTTCAGGTGGAACCGAATGTTTTATAACTCGTATTGACCTATTATGGCATCCGAATTTGTGCAGATTTGGTTGAATACTTTTTAGTGCGTATTTGTGTTCAAATAGACAGACATATAGACGTATGGAGAGACGACTCTGTTCATTATTGATTGGACCATCTCTTCTTCTTCTGATATAAAAATCAAAAAAAGATATATAACTTTCCTATTGGAATTTTGTTGTTTTCATACACTTTAAAAGGAAAATAGAAATGATTTTCACCAATTTTCAAGCTTTACCCATTAAGTTTACTTTGAGGTAGATTTATATCAATATAACTTAGTTCAATTTCACATTTTCTATCAAATAAATGATACGCAATTAGACAATGTTGTATACTCCCAAATTTCTTTTTTTTATATGGTTATAATGGTTGAGACATACCTCCCGAAACGTAGATAACAGAGATACAGAGCTAAATGTAAGAAATAGTTGAAATAGAATAGTATGCCACACAGGTATTGCTTATTTCGGGGCCTTCCATTACATCAACAATTTTTTAGCAAAAGCTGTAAAATTTTGTATGATTATTGATCCTAACACGGAGGATACAATGGGGAGCTACCCAACCCCCCTTGAAAAAACTCAATAATATATCCCCCAACTTGACACTTCAGAAATTGTCTTACTAAGTTTTGCAACTCAACAAAAACGCGAGCCAACACGAAGGAAAGTTAATCACCCCTGCGGGTAGGGTTTTAGAATATGCCCGCGGTAGGCATACCGGTAGTAAGGGGCGACTAATATGCACAAAGGTAATGATGTGCAACTCGATGGTTGATCTACGGATATGATGCCTCTAACCTCTCATTACCCATCTTCTCTTTCCTTTCGAAAGGAGGGATTACGTCACCTAGAAGGTTACACAAGTCATAACAAATCGCTACCACGACAGTGGGGCAGTACCTCAAGGGAGTACCGGATTCATATCCGGCCAAGGACTGTTATTTCGACAACACTTCCCAAAACCTTCGGGGAGTGGTTTTGTTGCTAAAACAACAACAACAACAAAGAAAGTTAATAAGTTCCAATAGATTATTACTTACTTGCAATTGATATATGACAAAAAATATTTTCCTCAGTTCATCGTATTACGATTCTGGCACTGCGGTTTAGAGGTTTAGAACGTGCCCGAGGTACGTGCAACTCTCACCTCTCATTACCAATCATCTCCTTACGGGTGGATGACCTCAACGGTTGCTGGTCATACCAAATCGCTACCACGACAGTCGGGCAGTCCCGCAAGCCATCCGTTCATGGACTGTCCATCGACAACAGTCCTTAAAACCTCCAAGTGTTTTGTCGTTGAAACAACGATTCCGTCCTTGCAACAACAGCACGCTTTTGTTGGGCTCGAATCGAACACCATTTGGGAAGGCCAACGGAGGCAAAACTACCACTACCAATTCCAGATCACTAAAACGAACTAGCACTGTGTATTCAGTAGTAGTTAAATGCAAAAACCACTGTAAATTAAGTAATAGTGAAGTGTAAACATATAGTGATAGTGAAAATCCTAAGACACCATCCATCTGTTTAGTTAAAAAAAACGCACTGTCACTCATTTTACAGTGAATCATGATCTTTTACTAAAAAAAAATTAAATATTTTTTTTTTTTGTCGCATGTTAGTTGTAAAGTAGGCTGTGTAAAGATCATCAATAAAATTTTGTATATATTCGTATGTACATATATACAGGGTGGCGCAAAAGTAATCTACCGATGTTTTTTGGCTCTAATTAAAAAAAAAAAATGAAAATCTTTGATTCTTCTTGTGGATTATTTTTATTTGGTCTTTTAATTTTTTTTACATCAAGTCGAGAATATGATGTCATGTAAATTGCCGCCGCCACAGTTGATTGTCATTTGAGCCCTTTTTATGGCATTTTCCATCACTTTGGCCGCGATAGGTCCTCACATTCTTGACGGATATTGTCCTTAAGAGCTGCAAGAGTCTGAGGCTTGTTGACACAGACCCGCGACTTCAAAAAGCCCCACAAAAAGAAGTCTGGAGCGGTCAAATCAGGCGATCTTGCTGGCCAATGCAAATCGCCAAAACGGGAGATTAGGCGCCCGGGAAATGCATCCTTCAGCATATCGGTTGTGGCACGTGCAGTGTGTGCTGTTGCACCGTCTTGTTGGAACCACATGTTTTCCAATCCCAATTCATCAATTTGCGGCAAAAAGAACTCGTTGATCATTGCTCTGTAGCGCTCACCATTCACAGTAACCGTTTGGTCCGCGACCGAAGGTCCGATGACTCCTCCAGCGAAAACAGCACACCATACAGTGACTTTGAGCGGGTGTAATGGCTCTTCGTGGGTTACACGCGGATTTTCAGTGCCCCAGAAGCGAGAATTTTGCTTATTTACGTACCCGCTAAGATGGAAATGGACCTCATCACTCATGATTATTTTTGATGAAAAATCATCTTCCTCTTCAAGTCAGCAATATTCCGCGTTCTGGAGCAGTGTATCGTAACATTGTTTATTAAGGTGTATTTTGCATGTGTTTACTACACAAATGTCAAAACAGAATTGATTTTAGGGGCCAATCGCAAAATTTATAGCATTTTCTGATAGGAAGATTACTTTTGCGCCACCTTGTACATATAAACATACAATGCAGTGAAGAACAATCAGCCTTATTGTGAATTTCATCTAAACAAATCTCACAAAACTTTTTAATGAGAAACACTAACAATTTTCCCACTTTGTTTTTGTTTCCCCATTAAAATTTTTTGGGAGATTTGTCCCCATGAAATTCACAATAAGGCTGAATAGGTTTGTATGTACATACATATGTATATATGCACATATCCATGGTTTACTTTTGCAAACTACCTGTTGTTGTTGTTGCGTTACGTGCCTTGTCGAGTCTGTTTCTTTAAATAAGTGAGTCATCGAACTCTTCTAACCGTGCGGCTTCAATGTCTGGGCAGACATTTGGCAAGTCAGTGTTCATCCTGGATAGGTAAGAGTTTAACCTGTTCAGCATCCAGAGCGAAGTTGGGCCAGCATAATTCTCCTGGGAGGCGGAGTTTCGTTGATCAGGCGCCTGCTCGGATGTTGCGATTTAGGACAATTGAACAGGAATTGCCTGGTCAACATCTCACTGTGTTCTTTTATTCTGAGGATTTTAGCTTCATTATGAAGGTGGTGCTCAGGAGACATAAGAAGACAATCAGTGGCGATTCTGAGTGCGGTGTACTGACAGACCTGAAGCCTCCTCCAGTGCGTGTCTGCGCGCCCGGTGACCATATTAGCGTCTCGTAGCTCAACACCGGCTGACCAATTGCCAGCTAGCGACTTGAGAATTTTGTTGTTTGGACTTTATTGGCAATTGCGGTTACATGAGTAACGTATTTGAACAAGTTATCAAACGTGAGCTATAAGATTTTGGGGTGAGAGACAGTTGGTAGCTTGACACCACATTTATTTATTTATGTTATAGTACATCCTTGCATTTTTTCCAATCATTGTGAAATTAATGGGAATAACTATTTTTAATTCATAAAATATGTACAGCGAACTACTGTGATGTTACCTAACTCCTGTATTTGTATTTCGGTTATTAACAGTAAATAGAGGATCAACGGCCTGGTCTCGTGCAACAACGTTCGTCCGGCCTGGTTCCAGGCCATATGGGGATGGATGGCAACGAACAAGCGGACCAACTGGCCAGAGAAGCGGCAGCCACAAAACTTATTGACGCAGAGCTATTTTTACCACACAGCATATAAGCTCACACTCCATCAAGGAAGAGTTGAGGAAGGAAAAAGCTATAATGAGAGAACTGTACTGGCAGCAGATGGTTGGACTGTGCCAGGAGAAAACTATAACGAGGAGTATAATAGCAAACGCTACAAAGAAATAAAAACCCTGCGCAATAATTTTATTGTATGTAAGACCGAGCCAAATTAACAATATTTGATTGTTAACCTATTACAATTGAAAGTAACTTATGTCTAATATTTCACGAAGTACATAAGTTGTAGTAAGTCTAGATACATTATACTATAGTAAACTTAAACTTAGAAGGCTCAGAATTCTGGCAGGGCCACTGTAGACTAAATCCCCACCTGCATACACTTGACATTATGTCCACCACGAATTCGTAACAATACTATCTCTGCCATCTCTTCATTATTGACTCTTTTGACGAATGAAAAGGTGACTGTTAATTTATATCTGCTTTAACTTTTATATTTTATTAACTATTTGCGAAACTTATTTATGTTTGTCCAGTGCATAATGTTTGCTGATAATGTCAAACGCTTCGGGAGCTCAGGATCTGCTGCTTGACCTCAATTGTATAACTCATTGGTAAAACTATAGCACTTATGTATCACTATAGACCTCTAATTTTATTCAAATTTTTAGAGAGTGAGTTGCATCAAATCATTTGCTTGGCTTTGGCTTCATAAGAAGATGGAGTTCAAGTGTATATGTATGTATTATATATTCTTAAATTTTTTGGGTTGAGAAGTTTTTGTTAATATGTTGCCCAAGGACTTCCAAAACATTTTACTATGATCCCTATATGGTCCAACGTAAACTTTTGCGTTACGGGCTTACTCGAAAGAAGAATCTATGATTCAATCATTTGCTATGTCCTCTCAAATTTAGTCAATTTATACGACCCGCAGTGGAACCTAAGTAATATTAGTTTACTGGTAGTCGCAGTGCACTTAATTACCTATGGCATAAATGTGCCATTGCTTGGGGCATTCGGCCTCATTGATTTTAAACGCAATGTACATAGATATACTTATTTAAATACAAATTATTATCAACTCATCACTAATTTTACTATGCCTAGTTTGGAACCTCAGAAATAATAGTTTATTTGTAACTTAAACTTGTAAAGCATTTTTCATTTGTTTATCTTTAATTAATTTTTGTTTTTATTGTACTTAGTCCTTAAGAAGTGCATTCTAATTAGATTGAACTTAAACTAAAACAAATAATCTAAAATTGGAACAAACGGCGCTGCCGCCTTTTTTCTTACAACCATTTACAACATTTTCCGCTGGGTATATTTTATGAAGTTATACAAACACACGTAGGCACGTTAAAATAAACGCCATTTCTATACAAGCACATTCAAGAAAAGAAATGCACCCCTAAATCGAGAGAAATCAAAACAGGCGTACTGCACTACTGCTCTAGAAAATATCTAGTAAGTTTATGAAAAACAATTTAGTTGCAGGTTATAATAAAAGTAGCGGCACGGATGTTTCACTGGATTATGCTGGAATTCAATAAGCAGTCCCTTGTCACTATGGAGACATATTGTGGTAAAATTCAAGTAAACTTTCTTACGTCACAGGTCCAAAAAAATAATTATATCTCGATTTAAATATTTTTGATCGCGGATAATTATTATGTTTGATTTTAAGCGATTTTACTCAATCACAATAATTATATCTTAATTTTTATAATTTTGCAAAGCCATAATCATTATGTCTGATTTTTATAAATTTTTCTTCAATCATAATCAAACATTCTTCTTCAGGAATAATCATAAACAATTTTCCTCAAACATATGAAATTGGCAGTAATGACTATTTTTAAGCTGTGGTTACTACGGAATGGGTCAACCGATTTCTTAGGTTATTGTACCATTAGAAATCTATTTACATAAATGAGCTTATGCCCATATGACACTACGTATTTTTCTTGTATTTTTCGTGTATTTTTTCTGTATTTTGTGCGAAAGAAACGGCCTTATACAATTTCCATATTGGTGCAAACGGACGAGCTATGTTAAAAAAACAAGCAAAATACAGCCAAAATACAATCTAGGCTGTTAAAAACAAACGAAAAATTTTGTATTTCGATAGCTTTTTTTGACAGTTAGCTGTTTTTTGTTACCCAATAAGCAAAATAAACTTTCTTTAGCAAGCTTATCGTTTGGAAAAGGTTTATTATATTCATTGTAACACGTTTGGAAAAAATTGTCGACTCAATGAAAGTGATCAATTTTTAAATACTTATAATTATAATTGAGTCTTGGAAATCAATTTTGAATAAACGTTATATTCAACGTACAGTAGGGGTTTGTTGAAAACTGATTGATAGAAACGGGCCAATAGCCTAACGAATATGTTGTGGGATTTTGCTCCGAAGGTTGCTGGTTCGATTCCCGACAACTTCCTCAGCTTTTTTTTAAATTAATTATTATAATTATTTTAAAATTATCTTTTATGATAAAATTTCATTTGGTGCGAGAGGAGATAAAAAATAAATTTGTGGTGTGGTGCTTGCAATTTTTTATACAATCTGCATCTGCAAAGCAAATCCTGTGCATTTTTTCTGAGAAGCCTTGCATGGCACCCATTTTGAAAAACCTTTTAAAATCACTTTTCATGTTGCCTGTAGCGGGGTTCGAACCTAGGTCCTCCTGTGTGGTAGGCTACCTGCACTACCGTCAAACCAAGATGCCCATATAACAAAATCCATATATGTATGTAAACGAATCATGTAAATTTTCAAACATTATTTTTGAAAACTGACAAATTTTTCTCTAGCTGAGAGTTCACCTCAAGTTACTTCTCCAAGGAAAAACATATATAAACGATTGTGAAATTTTTTAGACACAAACTCGTGTGTAAAACATTGACTTTAAAGTTTGGAAAATATTGTTTAATAAATTAGCTTACTTCCTCGTTTATTGGGTAGTTTTTCTGACAAATATTTTTGTTTTGAAAATAATATATGTACATACAAAAAGGAGTGGATTTGGAAATTTCAAATATTGCAACCAATTGCTTGCTAAATGCTTCTGTTTTACTAACCATGAACTCTATAAGGTGATAAACATACATATGCATCTTGCCATTAAAGCTTCTTTCGTCTTTTTAGTTCGCAACACAGAAAATATCAAACTCAAATTTTCAAATTAATTTCTTGTTTATTTATTTTTGAATTTGATTTTTGTCATGTTTCAACTAAACGTCAACTAAACGTCAACAAATTCGAAATTGTTTTTGTAATCTGATTTTCGATAAGTTTTCGTCAGTATTTCAAGAATTAAATACACGAAAAATACAAGAAAAATACGTAGTGTCATATGGGCATTACGAAAACATGCACTGCACAGTGGGCCAGGAAGGGGTCAAAAGTGGCCATAATTCAAAATCTTGTCAAAATAGCTTACAAATTGCTAACTTTAGATTTTTCATTTTTTGGTTTTAATTTTCTAAAATTTTGTATATTAATAATATTTTTTTTAATATTATTTTTAACTTTTCCTTTTTTTCAATTACATACATAATTTAATATACAGTGGAACTTCTTTATAGTGAACTTCCCTATAATGAAGTCATTTTGAAGACACAGCTTTTTGGTTCTACTTTAGGTGCATTTTTGTCTCCTTATAATGAATTTCTATATAGTGAAGTTTTCTATATAATGAACAAATTTTACTGTTCGAGAATCAAGCTTCATACTTTTTTGTCTCCGTATAGTGAATTTTTTCAAATATGTTTTCGGTTACACTCAATTATTTGTAACTGCGTATTCTCAGAAATGTAGAAATGTAATACTGGGAATCCCAAAATGAAAATACATACCTGCATACATATGTACATTGTAGTAGGAGTTCAGTTGTGTTAAGAAATTGAAGTAAAAATGACGCATCGAACTGTCTTAATGATTTGGAAGCTCTTGTAGAAAATGAAAAATGGAAGAATGTAATTCAAACCAAACTTACTGATTATTTTAAATAAAATTACAAAAGAAAAAAATGAATTTCTATATAATGAAGTCTCCATATAGTGAAGCGATTTTCAGGTCCCCTGCGAATTCACTATAAGGAAGTCCCACTGTATAAAATTTTTTTGGTGTTTTTTTTTTGTTTTTGCTCTATTTTTTTAAATTTTTAGTAAATTTTTTATTTTTTTTGATTTTTTATTTTTAATTTTTATTAATTATATTTTTGTTTTGTTTTTGCTAACTTAAGATTTCTGGTTTGTTGAAATTTTGAGTAAACAAATTTTTTTTTGTATTTTTTTTTTGGTAAATTGTTTATTTTTGTTTGTTTTTTATTAACTTAAAATTTTTTATTTTTTGGTTTCAACTCTTAAATTTTAAGTTAAAAAATATTTTTTTTTCCAACTTTTTTAATTTTTTTTTTCAATCTATAATTTTTAATTTTAAGTGAGTTTAATTTAAACTAGTATATCCCGTGGTCGAAATTCGACCACCTTAAATTAGTTTAACTAGATTTATATTGGAACGATTTTCCGTCATCCCTTGTCAATTTTTGTTTGTTTACAAACCGGTTTCGGCGATCCGCCATCTTCAGTGTAAGTTTTCGTTCTGATCTGTGTCTATCCGTTGTCCAGTATTTATAGTTTGAATGCTGTAGGTAAAGTTAGTATGCGTGTATATAGTTCGTGCGTTAGGTTCGTGTTTCACGAATGTTTCACTTATTAAATCCTCTGTTCGCATTTTTCTCCAGTAAGTACCTAATGCCTAGAGGCATAAATATTGGAGACATTTTTACTGCTGAAAATAATTATTTATAGTTGAGTTATTGAGAGTCGCTTTCATAAAAGCTGGTTTACTCTAAAGACGGGTAATTTGACAACTAACCAAGAAAAATACGTCCATTCGAGACCAGTAATAATTAATAGGAGATGGCAAAAACGGTACTTAGTAATGTTTGAAAGTCCACCATCCTTTCATATTCCGTCAATATTTCAATAAACAAAATTAAATTTCATGGACATATACCAACAACATAGTTAGACTTATAATATATATAATGGTCACATAGAATGATGACATATCGAACAAAATTGGAAGCAAATAAAATTTTCAGTGCGTTTTCCACAAAACAATTTACATTTCATTGTAAACACTTCAGTTTTTCGGGATTTTAGGATGCATCTAAATTACCGACCGTATATAGTGAAATTTAACAAATAAGTACCAATTTCATAAAATTAAAAAAAATTTAGTTTTAGAGTTCTATAAAAACATTTCCATACACATATTTCAATTTTGAACTATTTTTTGCAACAGAACATGCAAGATATGTTAAAAACAAATGTTTTAGGATGCATCTCAAGAGCTACCCGAAATTAGTGAACATGAATACTTTTGAATCTCACTTTTATTATAGAATTTTGCAAAAATATAGAAGTTTGACTGCGTTTTTGAAAAAGAATTATAATTTTCAATTTTTTTTTTTAAATGAAATTGGAGTTTATTTCGAAGTTCTCAATATGAGCATTGGGCCGGTTTCCATTTTGGATTTTTTAGGGGTTTTTCCTCAACAATTTAGATATATGTATATATAAGTACATTACATATTGACTTTTATATCATTTCAATAATATTCCGTGATATGTAAATCGTATGACCTCAACTTATATATATAGAGATATTTATTATGGAAAATCTATTAGAAAAAAGCAAATTCCTTAAAAAAAAAATCATAAAACGACATATGTATATAAGTACATATTGTGTTATGGTAGATTTTAATAATTTCCCTGCAAAAAAAATAGTCAATATGAAAAAAAGGGGAAAACAATTTTATGTTCGAAGTTGGGCTCGAACCATGAAACGCACATTAATATACCATGTCAAATGCATACATACATAACCATATGGATTGAAAGGAATGAACGTTCATTTTGAGATTCCGTTAACTTCTTAACATTAGCCGGTTTCCAAATTGTTTTTTTTTTTTTTTGTGATACAGACTCTTTTCTCAATTTTCCTTTAGTTGTGGATTTTTTGAAGTCCGTATAGCGGGAGAATATTACAACTTACACATACATATGATGGTTTTCTGGTTTTTTTCGTCAAATTCAACTCGGAAATATTGAAAACACGTATCTTAACTGGCCCAATTAGCCTAAATATGTAAGGATTCCGGTTATGTGTCGACTCTTTTACAAATTAAAATTTTTAGGAAGAAAATAGTTGATGTCTCTGGGGAAATTAACGCAATTTCAAACTATTTCGTGAATATAAAATTGAAGAAGCTACAAACTGCGTTTTTACTTTTTGTATATTAAATATGATATATTTCTTAAAAAATATATATTGATAGATTGAAAGAATTTTTTGGCTTTTTTTTCAAAAAATTTGGTTTTTCACTCCAAGATAGATGTCATAAACAGAAAAATATGGAAATATTGGGTTATATGTCGACTCTTTTACAAATAAAAATTTTTAGGAACAAAATAGTTGATGTCTTTAGGAAAATTAACGCGATTTCTAATTATTTCGTAAATATAAAATTGAAGAAGCTACAAACTGTACTTTTTTCCTTCAATTTCAATTTAGTAAAAAAAAAAAAAAAATTAACCTGCCATGAACACGTGCTTGAACCTACGAACGCACGCATCATAGCCGATACTGTAGTTATAAGCTTTGGGTTTTGGTGAAAACTTTGATGAATTATTACAAATTAATGAAGCATTTTAAATATAATATGCCTATGAAAAGCTCCTGGCCCATGAAAGCATATCAAAATATATAATAATGGGAATTATGCATTTTTTTATGAGATACACTCTGGCAATTGATTGTATGGAAAAAATGTTAGCCTATTAATATATAGATATTGTGTTAAAAATGTTTTTCCTATAAGAAAAGATTATTTGTGATGTTTTATTCGAGCTCATCATCTGACAGTACAACATCATCCTACATGCTTGAAGTTTGAAATAGTCCACTTTCGTCTATTTCTTCTTCATTTTATTCCACAAATACAGCAGCTGATTTGGATTCCACTTCTGGCGTAATGAGCAAAATGCGCACTTCTGTTGCAATTGACAAACATTATTTATGTTTTAAACGCATTTTGAGACTATTACTTGATATTATTATATCAGATGTCCATTGGTCTGTTAAAAACATCCTCAATATTAGATTCTCTGTTATGCTTCCAGCTATGAGCTTGTCTGAAATTCTTGTACTCCTTATTTCGGGCTTCAGAAGCTTCTTCCCCTAAAACACCAACAATCCAATAACTATAGTTTCAGTCAGTTAGTTCATGACTAAATTAATATCTGTTAAATTATCTAACTGCTTAAGAAGAATTTCCCTTTTCGTAAATTCTGCCATATTTACGTAAATGTACTTAATCGAAAGAAACAAATTCACGAATAAAAAATATGCTAAAAAAGCTAAGTTCAATGAAATGAGTACTTGATATTAATTTAATTATTACTACGATTCGGTAAACTAGAAGTTTACCATCAATTTTCGACAAACTCAAGACAATAATGAATTTCCATCGACGCGGCAATAATGTATTTCAGGGAAATAATGAGTGTGAATTTCCATCGACCAAAATTGCTCAGACGGGAGTAGCGCCAGTTAAAAAAAAACGAGCAGAATGAGCATAGGAAAGTATATTAAATGTAGAATATATTTCATGTTTAGCGTTTGTGATAGGAGGTGGTACGTAGGAGTACATGCAAAGGACGTGGAGCATTAGGACTTTTTACTATTTTTTATCGTAATGAACAGTGTTAATAAGAAAAAGAAGAGAAACGTTAAATATTTAGTATTTAAGCAATGGAAAATTCAGTTTCAATATACACCCCACCTGTAAATTTAAAATCCAACGATCTTAATCAGATAGAAATTGTGACCTTAATAACTAAACAATTGCTATAATATTTTACGAACAGTTGCCTTGGTTATTATATATTTTGGCTGATAACTCGAAAAATTAAATTCCAACATGGACTTTTGGCCATTTTTTAACGCTTTCTGGCCCACAGTGCACGGTAAGCATTTTGTATTGCACTGAAAATATTTTTCGTTGTAAATTAAGATCAACAACTTTTACTCAACTTTTAATGATAATTATATAATATAGAAATTTGTGGAACACCAACTTTAACACGTTAAAATCTACCTCCCAGATGGCTTTTCATAAGTCGCACAGTTCTGTCCATCACCAAAAGCCGTAGAAAAATCAATTATACATAGTAAAGCTAGATGGTTCTTGTCGAATGGGTTGCGGATGTCGTCAAGTATTTTCATCATAGCCGAGGTGAAAGTGTGGTTGGCTCTAAAACCACATTGTAGAGTAGATAACATGCCATACATTCAGATTTAGACTTAGCTACAGGAATCACGAATACCTTCCATACGTCAAGGAAGCAAGATGTGGTAAAACAGTAGTTTACAATATGTGTAAGAGTGATAGGATAATTGGCCAAATAATTTTGTTAAATTTTATAGGAATTACTTCCACACGACCAGCATTTGACCGTATTTTTTAAGCCCATCTTGCAATATGGAACTCAGAGATAGTGCACTAAACTTAAACATCTTGGCGGCTTAATCAGCCGGACGTGAGTAACTCGATGAAAGCGGGTGAACGAGATAAAGGGGGAACGCCTGATAAAATGTGACAAAATGATTTTTAACTCATTAATAATTTTACTATGCCTAATCTGGAACCTCGGAAATAATAATTTACTTGTAGCGTAAAGTTGAAATGCATTTTTTTGGCTTATTTTTAATTAATTAAGTAATATGAATTTGGAACAAGCAGCGCTGCCGCCTTTTTTCTTACAACCGTTTACATTTTCCGCTGGGTATATTTTATGAAGTTATACAAACACACAAAAAACACGTTTAAATATAAACGCCATTTATATACAAGCACAGTCAAGAATATAAATGCACCCCTTAAGCGAGGGAAATCAAAACAGGCGTACTGCACTATTGCTCTAGAAAATATCTAGTAAGTTTATCAAATACAATTTAGTTGCTGGTTATAATAAAAGTAGCGGCACGGGATGTTTTACAAGATTATGCTAAAGTTTAATAAGCAGCCTCTTGTCTATGGAGCCATATTGTGGTAAAATTCAAGTAAGCTTTCTCACGTCGCTGGTCCCAAAAAATACTCTTATATGTGAGATTTTTCAAATTGTACCCTAACTAAATATGTATACTAATCACATTTAAGCGTTTCTGCGTTTTGGTAAGTAAAAAAACGTGCTTGCACTGTGAACCAGAGCATCTTAATTCATATGCATCATTAAGTTAATTAAGTTTACTATGGCGAATTATGATCATGCTACTCGTGTACGAAATGTATATCCCACATGACTATCGGGTGGCACGCTGCACTGATGGGAATGGATCACAAGACTACGAGCCGCAGTTGCAACCGGGGAATAAAATTTCTCGGAAAACTCTTATTCTGGACCTTAGAGACATGAAGCTTGGGGAGCTTCTAAAATTTTTGGACTCAACGGCATGGATATAGAAGACTGAGAGTCCAACCACAACAAATTTCTGGCGCAATTTTTCATTAGTTTTCGAGTTGTGGTATAACAACGGCGTATTAGCGCTAATTGGAGTCATGGTTATTAAACTTTGAACTTAATTATTTAAATCTTCTATAATAATTATATCTCGATTTAAAAATTTTGGTAGCGGATAGTTATTATGTTCGATTCAATCGATTTTACTCAATCGTAACAATTATCTCTTAATTTTTATAATTTTCCACAGCCCTAATCACTATCTCTGTTTTTTATAAATTTTTCTTCAATCATAATCACTGTCTTCGATTTTTAATTTTTTTTCTTCAAGAATAATCATAAACTTTTATTTTTATCAATTTTCCTCAAACACCACTACTATTTTTAATTTTTTTAAATTTCGGTCACGCGTGAGTTTTAGATTTTTACACAGAAATAATAATTATAGCTTGAAGTGTTTTATTTTAGCTTGTGTAATTGTATTTAACTCTTTTATTTTTAAATAATAACAGGTGGCGTAAAAGTAATCCTCCTATCAGAAAATGCTATAAATTTTGCAATTGGCCCCTAAAGTCAATTCTGTTTTTACATTTGCGTAGTAAACACATGCGAAATACACGTTAATAAACAATGTTACGCTGCACTGCTCCAGAACGCGGAATGTTGCTGACTATTCTCCCGATCTCCCCTTTTGGCGATTTGCACTGGCCAGCAAGATCACCTGATTTGACCGCTCCAGACTTCTTTTTGTGGGGCTTTTTGAAGCCGCGGGTTTATGTCAACAAGCCTCAGACTCTTGCAGCTCTTAAAGACAATATCCGTCAAGAATGTGAGGACCTATCGCCGGAAGTTTTGGCCAAAGTGCCATAAAAAAAAATTAAAAGACCAAATAAAAATAATCCACAAGAAGAATCAAAGTTTTTAATTTTTTTTTTTTATTACAGCCAAAAAACATCGGTCGGAAGCTTACTTTTGCGCCACTCGTTATTTAGCGGGTTCTCAATTTCTATAACGTGTGTGCTTCTGACGGCCAGAGGCAGCAGAGCAAGCGCTGGCTGCAATGTGACTATCAAAATTTCGCAAACGTCAAGCTGTGTAGTTGTGTTTTTATTTTGCTCTGTGCTTTTATCTAAAAATTTAATCATATTTGTCTTATATCTGAAAATTTTGAAGTTTAAGATTAAAGTTAATGAGTTGAATACTTAATGTGCTTCACTACTTGTTGTGAAAAGTGTAAATTTTTGATACATTTTTGAAAATTAAATAATTATAAATTCATTCTATTGAATTTGTGTGTGCCGAGTTGTGTTTTTGCATATTGTTTTTGTTGCTTTTGAAAGGCTTACATTTTACATTGTAATTGTTGTTGTGTGCTGACTTGGTTTTCTTTTTCTCACTCCTTTTTCGTTACAGCTGTTTGTTAAACGTCAAGTACAGTGTGTTTAAAACTGTTCGCTCAGTACATTGCCTTCCAAACTGCCAGGGTTGTTTTTATTGCTTTTTATTTTTAACTACTAAATTTTTTAATTTTATAATTTTGAATTTTTTAATTTTTCATAATTATTAATAATATAATGTCGTGCACGTTTGAAAATTGCCAGATAAAAAGCGAGTCGGAGCGCTTTGTAGCATGCTGGCTGTGTGATGCACTTGTCCACGCAAAGTGTACTGGCTTAACTGGTAGAACAGCCGATCTTATTAATGATGGAAAAGGTCTGCGCTGGTCTTGTTTAAAATGTAGATCGACGGAAATTGATCTTTGTAAGGTCTTTCGTCATATTAGAAACGGGTTTTCCGAGATCAGCAAAGACTTTTCTTTGCTGACCGAAAAATTCAAAAAATACGAAAGCATTTTTAAATCGTTTGGAAATCTTGACAAATCGTTTCAATTAGAAAGTTCTAGCAATCGTGATGGCGAGCGCGGGCGTACGGATGATCGGCCTGCTCCTTTATTAGCGCCGAACTTGCCGCAAGCCATCGAATTGATAGACTTGGCGTCCCCAATTCCAAGCACTTCTGTTCGAGCAACTTCCAAGAACCCTCCAAAGTCCTCCGCTAAAAAAAATCCGGATCCTCCTGCAATTGCAATTGAGTCTGAACCAATTGCTAGGAAGCTGGTTGTGGTCCCTCGCAAAAAATCTATTTTTGTGTCTAGGTTCCATCCTGACACTACAGAAGAAGATTTAATGTACCATATTTCGACTAAGGTAAAAGATCGTAACTTGACTATTAAAAAGTTTAATTTCACGTATCAGAGAAATATGTCTTCATTTAGAATTGATGTCGCTGGAAAAGATTTCGACGCTCTTTTGGATAGTTCTTTTTGGCCCCCCGGTGCTCTTGTGCGGGAGTTTGAATACAGACCAAATAGAAATGTTCAAAATGTAGCAACAATCTCTCGTGATAACGTTGAGCCAAAAAACTGAGTACTAAGACCATGACTATCTTTTATCAAAATGTCAGAGGTTTGAATACCAAATTAACCGATCTTTATTTGAAATCTTTCTGTTGTAACTATAACGTAATTGCTTTTACTGAAACTTGGCTAAAACCTCATGTTTTCAACTCTGAATTTTTTTGCAACGAATTTCAAGTTTATAGAAATGATCGCTTGAACAGGGTCGGGGGTGGAGTTTTACTTGCAGTTCATTCCTCCATACCTTCAGAGGAGGTTGATTTACCTAACATTGATTCCATTGAGTTCAAATGCATCCGCATTCAGCTAGCAAATGTCTCCATGTACTTATTTGTTTGTTACATCCCTCCAGCATCTGATCTCGCTTTGTACATACAACTTATCTCTTTGCTCAAAACGGTTCACTTTTTGACTAAAGATTCTGACTCCATGATTGTTTTGGGTGATTTTAACCTACCTCATATATCGTGGAAAATAGTCGATGGAAATATTATTCCAAATCCATCTAGACCGGGCTACAATGACTTTTTAGATGGAATTTCCGATCTCTGTCTTAATCAAATAAACGTTACAGCAAACAAGTTTGGCAAAGTCTTAGATTTAGTTTTTGTCGATGATAAAAATAAATTTTCTGTAAGTCGTGGCGATCCGCTGGTTTTACCAGAAGACGTCTACCACCCTTCTATGGAAATATTTCACGAAACCTTAAGTAATGGCCATTGTACACAAGGCTGCTCAAGTAGTAACTTTGATTTTAATTTCTCAAAAGCCAACTATAAGAAATTAAATAAAGAACTGTCTAAATTAACTTGGCCTGAGCTGTGTGGCGATATCGATTCAAACGTTTTGCATTTTAATCAAACTATTTACAACTTATTTGAGAAGATTGTTCCTAAACGTAAAATAACATATGATCATCCAACGCAATCTTGGTTTACTAAAGAGCTTATGATGCTGAAAAATAGAAAAACGCGTTCTTTCAAATTATTTAAGAAATCGGGGTTAAACAAACACTACTTGTTGTATTCTGGTCTACGTAAGAGGTACATCGACTTAAATAAAAAGTGCTATAAAGCCTATATCTCTAAAACAAAGAGAGACATTATTCGCAATCCGAAGTCATTTTATGATTTCGTAAATTCTAAACGGAAAGTAGTGGGATTTCCCTCAGCCATGAAATATAAAGACATTTTATCTAGCGATAATCAAGATATTGCAAATTTCTTTGCGCAATTTTTCACTTCTAACTATTCTGCCGTCACCAATTCTGACTTTCTAAATTATCCCTATGAGCTACATGGGAACAATTTAATTAATTGTCCAACTATATGCGCCAATGATGTTCTTGTTTGTCTGAAAACCTTGAAAGAATCTTCTAAATGTGGTCCTGATAGGATTCCTACATGCTTCTTGAAGAAGTGCGCTAACAATATTTACAAACCCCTTACCAACTTGTTCAATCACGTCACTAAAGTGTGGTATTTTTCCAACAGCTTGGAAAGAGTCGTTTCTTCTACCGCTTCACAAAAGCGGAAGCAAGGCTTCTATTGAGAACTATCGTGGCATAGCAAAGCTGTCTGCCATCCCAAAAGTGTTTGAAGCTATTGTTACCAATCAGCTTACGAATCCTATCTCTGCCTTGATTTCTGACTGTCAACACGGGTTCTGTAAGGGAAAGTCCACCGTTACAAACTTACTTGAATTTACAAATCATGTCTCAAATGGCTTTAGAAAAAATCTGCACACCGACGTTATTTATACTGATTTCAGCAAAGCTTTCGATAAAGTGTGTCACTCGTTACTTATTCATAAACTAGATCAGCTGGGTTTCCAGCCGGGTCTCAATCGCTGGATCTCTTCTTACCTTAGTGACAGAACACAAAAAGTAGTGTTTAAAAACTGTGAATCCGATGTTATTAGTGTCTCCTCTGGAGTTCCTCAAGGAAGCCATCTGGGCCCGATTCTGTTCTTGTTGTTTATAAATGACATTTCTACAGTAATAGAATTTTCGAAAATGTTAATGTATGCCGACGATGTTGTAGCATTACATAAACACACTGCCCTTTTACTTTAATTGTCATATGCACATAAAAAATGTATAAAGAAATATGAATGTATATAAACAACATTCTGCCCAAATTAGTTACATTGAACTCAGCGGGAGTTTATACAAATAGTGCACATGCCGCTCATAACGAGGATCTTGTTACACTTGTGTGGACGGTCAAAGACACCGCCACAGACAGTCGCAATGACCAACTGAACACAACGTCAGTTTGTCAATGCGACTGACATATTTATATTTTTATTGCAGTGATATGTTGACTCAGCATATTTTAGAATTATGCATTCTTATTTATATGTATTAGTAAGGTATCTATTTGTATATGTTTTAGTTCGTAAATAATTTGTAAGTATTAGTGTAAGAATTTTGTATAAAAAGAGAAAGTAATTTCAATAAACGATCACTTTTTGAATCTGCACGCTCAACGTATATTACATGGCGATCCAGACCAGGCTTAATATCAGCCAGTCATAATTCCGCCAGTAATTTTTTTATAACGTTGAAATGTGTTGCGACCATATTTGCACTTCTTTTCGGCAAATGTTTTTGAATGAAACCTACAACAGCAAACAGAAGACATCCAGAAGACTAGCAGCAGCAAGTCAAATATTTTTGAATGAACCCTGCGCATAAAAAGAGTGGAATACCTCATAGAAGACGTTGCAACAGGAGTGACTGGCAGCAATTAGGTCCCACCACATGCTTTGCGTACTTTTGGCATTCAGCGGCATTTCACAGAAAATCTTGAATCGGCAGTCCTGGAAATCAACTTCATCATAACACCGCAACATTTCATCAAAGGGCAACTAAAGCTGAAATACACTGCCCGCATCTATGACATTTACATACAAGAAGCTGAATTATGTATAAATTTAGAGGAAAATTTTTAGAATGATTTGAGCACGCCTCACGGCCGCTAAACCATTGGCATTTAAATATGCCTAGGGACTAAATATATTAAAACAAATTGAAAAACTAAGATACAAAATGAAAAACAAAAATTAAATTGAGTAAGGTTGAACTCTCTTGTTATAATTTTCCTAATGGAGTGTGCATTACCCGATAATCTTGATTACGAAGTAATAAATAAAATTGTGGACAATCTAGAAAACGCAGATACAGATCGTAGATCCAGAATACGAGGAAAGGGAAGCAATAGGTACAATTTAAACAAATTAAAACAATTTTGGAACTATATAGGAATGGGTAGAGAACCCACCATGGAAGATTTGTTATACCCTTCCACAATAATAGAAGAATCATACAGATTATTAGCTACAGTAAAATTGGATTTTTAAAAAAAAAAAAAAAACAAAAAAAAAATATATATATATATATATAAATAAATGAATGAATAAAAATCGATTTTTTTTTTCTTTCGAAAATGGCTTGGTGGAAAATTGCCTTAAATGGAATATTGATAGGAATAGCAGGATACGAGGTAGGAAAAGAAAATTCTGCAGAGAAAAATTATGAAAACAAACTAGTTAAATATGAACCACATACTATTGTAGAAAATAAGGAAGAGCTTTCCGACAAATGGTTGACTATTTTTGGATGTGTAGTCACATGTTTAATTGTTGCAATTGCAATCTTAATAAAAAACTATGTCAAAAACAAATTGAGACAATTAAACGACGCACACCAACGCGTTTAAGAAATGAGTAGATGGCAAGAAATTTACAACGCATTATCTGAAGAAAAAACAAAAGCCAGTAAATCATACAAATGCATAAATAAAAGCGCTCTTATAAAACCAGAAACAATAGTCAAGCATTTGAACATAATCGCAGGAGCTTTAGAAAGAATAAGACAGGTAATTAATACAACAAACCGTATACTTACCAAAGAACACCAAAAAGAGGCTAGCCAATTTTTTTTCGCAGTACGAGATAAATTGGTATCTTCATTAGCTAGGCACAATATAGAATGCAACATACCAACCACAGTGCAGGAGAAGTTTAAAACAGACTTCAATTTCCTTTTGTTGGAACGCGCTCAGAGTCCGATTCCAACACCTTCCACTAGCCAGACAGCAACAATAAAAGAAAGTAAACCAAATTTTCAATCCGTAAATACCCCAATCATAAAAGTCACAATGGTGCAAACAACAGTTGAATTCATTAAAACTGCTTCGTCAGTGCTACCGGAGTTTGATGGTAAACCAGAAAACCTACACAGTTTCTTGGACGCCCTTGATATACTTGAGCAAATCAAGGATGAACACGAAGCTTTAGCTATAACAATGATAAAGACCAAGCTAAAGGGAACGGCAAGAAATTTCATCAGTAATGAAAGCACAATAGAACAAATAAAAATTAAATTAAAAACCGCAATAAAGGGTGAATCAGTAGAAGTTTTAACAGCTAAACTCCTGAACATCCAGCAGCGTAGCAAAACTGCTAACCAGTACACTGCGGAAGTAGAAAAAATAACAAGGTCATTGGAAGGAGCGTATATCTCAGATGGATTAAATCCAGACTTAGCCACGAGATATGCAACACAGGCAGCAGTCAAAGCCATGTGCAAAAACTGCTCCAACACCCAAGTTAAGATGATAATGCAAGCGGGAACGTTCGCAACAATGAACGACGCAATCTCCAAATTCACAAACAGCTGTACCGAAATTACAGGCAGCTCTAACACAATTTTAAATGTACGACAACAAGGTCAATACCGGAGTAATTTCCGTGGAGGTTACCGTAGTAACAACTATGGAAATTACCAAAATAGAAGATACAGACCACAGTCAGGCTACAACAATAATTTTAGATCAAACAACAACAATAGTAACAATAATAGAGGATCACAATCCCGAAATACAAACAGACCATACACACAAACCCGTAACGTGCGTAGTTGTACCGAAACGGAAAACCAGGAAACTCCACTTCAAAATTAACAAAACGAAAAATATGCGTACTTAATCTAAACTTAAACAGCTATATATCTACAAGGACATCGTTAAACAATTCGTACTCAAATTTTTTAATTGATACGGGAGCCGATATCTCCATAATTAAAAAACAGCAAATAGATAATAAAGGAAAAATAAATACTGAACAAATCACAGATTTGAAAGGCATTGGTCAGGGAATAACTAGCACTTTAGGCACAATCAAAGCAGATCTAAGAGGCGATGACCTTCTAATTTATCATAAATTTCATGTTGTAGAAGACAACTTTCCAATTCCATGTGATGGAATAATAGGCTTAGATTTCATAAAGAAATACAATTGTATTCTAGATTACGGAAAAACAGAGGACAAACTAATTTTAAGACCATATGATTTCCCTCAAACAATAACAATGAATCTAACAAACTGTCTGTCCGTCAACACAATCACAATTCCAGCTAGATCGGAAGTTATTAGACAAATTAAAATAAACACAAACAACAAAAACATTTTCATACCACACCAACAACTAGCCGATGGCATTTATATTGCAAATACCATTACAAATAGCGAGCAAACCTTCGTGAGAATTATTAACACAACACATAACAACACAACTATTCAAAATTATAAAATTAATACTGAAAATTTAGACGATTATACACTAATTAAAGCAACCCAACACAATAAAAAGTGCATAGACACCGAAAAATTAAAAAGACTAACTGAAAATTTTCCAAATTTTGTTAAAGCTCAATTAACATCACTTTGCACAGAATTCATAGATATATTTGCACTAGAAACAGAACCAATTACTTCTAATAATTTTTATAAACAAAAACTATATATGAAGGACGACAACCCAGTTTACATTAAAAATTATAGATTACCTCAAACCCAAAAGGGAGAAATAAGCAAACAAGTAAATAAGCTAATAGAAGATGATATAATAGAACCCTCCATATCAGAATATAATAGCCCAATCCTACTAGTCCCTAAAAAATCACTTCCAGGAAAAACAGAAAAAAGATGGAGACTAGTAGTTGACTACAGACAGGTAAATAAAAAGCTAGCAGCAGACAAATTCCCACTTCCAAGAATTGATGACATTTTAGACCAACTTGGAAGAGCAAAATATTTTTCATGCCTAGACCTAATGTCAGGTTTTCATCAAATCGAACTACACCCAGATTCAAGGGATATAACTTCCTTTACAGCCGAAAATGGCACATATAGGTTCAAAAGACTACCCTATGGATTAAAAGTAGCACCAAATTCATTCCAAAGAATGATGACCCTAGCATTCGCAGGGCTCAAACCATCTCAAGCATTTCTCTACATGGATGACTTAGTTGTATTAGGTTGTTCCGAAAATCACATGCTAAAAAATTTAAGAGACGTATTCTCCACTTGTCGAAAATACAACCTAAAACTACATCCAGATAAATGTTTATTTTTTAGCCAAGAAGTAACTTATTTAGGACACAAATGTACAAACATGGGAATATTACCTGATCCAAGCAAATTTGAAACCGTTCAAAACTATCCAACGCCAAAAACAGCAGATGAAGTTAAAAGATTCGTAGCTTTCTGCAATTATTACAGAAGATTTGTTCCGAATTTTGCAGAACATTCTAGAAAATTAACTAGGCTTTGCAAAAAGAATGTTACCTTCGAATGGACAGAAGAATGTCAAAAAGCTTTTACCTACTTAAAGGAAGCATTAATTAGTCCAAAACTTTTGCAATACCCGAATTTCGAAAAAGAATTCTGCATAACAACAGACGCTAGTGGATACGCTTGTGGTGCAGTCCTTAGCCAAGAACATGATGGCAAACAGTTACCAATTGCTTACGCTTCAAGGTCCTTTACAAAAGGCGAAACTAACAAAGCTACAATAGAAAAAGAATTGGCCGCGATTCATTGGGCCATAACCTTCTTCAGACCATACGTATATGGCAGAAAATTCCTAGTTAAAACCGACCATCGCCCATTAACATACTTATTTTCAATGAAAAGTCCTTCCTCAAAGCTGACACGAGTAAGACTAGATTTAGAAGAGTACGATTTTGAAGTGGAGTACATAGCTGGTAAAGAAAACCATATAGCGGACGCATTATCCCGCATAACTATAACAAATTTAAAAGATATGTCAGTAGAAACAAATAAAATATTTAAAATAACAACAAGATCAGCAGCTAAAAAGATCAGTAATAATACTGAAATTAAAGAAAGTCACAAAGAGAACCCCAAAATTTACGAAGCGCTAAATAAATTTGAAGTAAAAAGACATGTCGAGCTCATTTTCAATCCTCCGAAATTGTATTTCAAAAAAGGAAAGAAAATTTGTAGCAATTTTGATACAAGCAACCTAATTGTTGAGGATAAGATTGACTTAGGACAATTCTTTACCAGGCTTGAAAGAGAAGCCGGCAATTTAGGACTTGTACAAGTACAGTTGTCCATAGGGGACAAATTGTTTAAAATGAATTATACTGCAGTAGGAAAATTTATTGAAATGGGTAATAAAGTTCTCAAAAAGTTAACAATAGCTCTAACCCCAGAGGTTATACGCGTGACAAATCCCGGGAAAATTAAAGAAATTCTGCAAAAATATCATGACGATCCTATTAGTGGTGGCCACCCAGGAATAAATCGCATGACAGATAAAATCAAGCAGAAATATAGCTGGCTGAATATGAAAAATGACATACGAAAATACATAAAGAACTGCATCCACTGCAAGAAAAATAAAACAAATAAACACATAAAAGAGCCAATGACAATAACGGAGACACCTCCGAAGGCATTTGACATTGTACAAATCGATACAGTCGGACCATTACCGAAATCGATAAATGGAAACGAATATGCAGTTACCATTATATGCGAACTAACAAAATACTTGGTAGCAATTCCGGTCCCAAGCAAACACGCAATTACAGTCGCTAAAGCCGTGTTTGAGCATTTCATCCTAGTTTATGGACAAATAAAAACAATCCTGACAGACATGGGCACAGAATACAAAAATAGCCTATTCCAGGAACTGTGTAAATTGTTGAAAATTGAACATAAAACTTCAACACCATACCATCATCAAACTTTGGGTACTGTGGAACGCAGTCATCGGACATTTAATGAATACATACGTTCATACATATCCAGTGACAAAGACGATTGGGATGAATACCTTAAGTACTTCGCGTATTGTTACAATACAACACCATCTACCATACATAAATATTGCCCGTTTGAGCTCATATTTGGGAAAAATCCACCAAATTACGAGTTTTTAGAAGAAAACAAAATCAGCCCACTGTACAATCACGAGGCTTATGACAAAGAAATAAAATATAGACTCCAGATAGCACAGCAGAGAGCTAGAAAATTAGTCCAAGAGGCTAAAGAAAAACAAAAGTTTAATTATGACAAAAGTAGTTATAGTAAGGAAATAAATATAGGAGATTTAGTATTAGTTAGAGAAGAGGCCTCTCATAAGTTAGAAAATAGGTATACAGGACACTATAAAGTAAAAAATATTGATAAAAATAACAACTACACTTTAATTCCACATAGCATAGGAGACAGTAACAAAAACAAAAAAGGAATCGTAATTCATAAGAATAGACTTAAACCAATCTAAAGCTCGTAGCGTTAAACAATAAAAATAAGCAAAGCACTTTATTCATAATAATTCAGTAATAACAAAAAAAAAAAAAAAAAAAAAAAAAAAAAAAAAAAACAATATCAAGTATCAAATAAAGTATACAAACAAATAGAAATAAAATAAAAACATGTGACAAAACAATGGTAAATAACAAGATCCCAAAACAATTAAAATTTTCAAACAAACATCAAGCGGTTCAAATAGATATATATAGTTGACTACAAATATATATATCTATTTTTTTTAAGGGGGAAGGTGTAGCATTACATAAACACACTGCCCTTTTACTTTAATTGTCATGTGCACATAAAAAATGTATAAACAAATATGAATGTATATAAACAACATTCTGCCCAAATTAGTTACATTGAACTCAGCGGGAGTTTATACAAATAGTGCACATGCCGCTCATAACGAGGATCTTGTTACACTTGTGTGGACGGTCAAAGACACCGCCACAGACAGTCGCAATGACCAACTGAACACAACGTCAGTTTGTCAATGCGACTGACATATTTATATTTTTATTGCAGTCATATGTTGACTCAGCATATTTTAGAATTATGCATTCTTATTTATATGTATTAGTAAGGTATCTATTTGTATATGTTTTAGTTCGTAAATAATTTGTAAGTATTAGTGTAAGAATTTTGTATAAAAAGAGAAAGTAATTTCAATAAACGATCACTTTTTGAATCTGCACGCTCAACGTATATTACAATGTAAAGCTTTTCATGTCATTCGCATCACCCGAAGATAGCAATAAGCTTCAATGAGACCTAAATACACTAGTTACTTGGTGCGATTTAAATTATATGCCGCTTAATCTAAAGAAATGTAAATACATGCGTTTTTCGAGAGGAATTTCACAGCCAGCTTCCTATACAATTAACAATTATAGTCTTGAGCAAATGTATGATTTTGTTGACCTTGGGGTTACTATGGATTACAAACTCAATTTCAACTGCCACATTAACGTAACAGTCAATAAAGCTAGAGGCGTTCTAGCATTTGTTAAACGATGGTCGAAAGAATTTAGCGACCCTTATGTAACTAAAACTCTCTTTACTACATTAGTCAGACCGATACTTGAATACGGTTCTATTATTTGGAACCCGCGTTACCAGGTCCACGTGGATCGCTTAGAATCAGTTCAAAAACAATTTTTACTATTTGCCTTAAGAGATCTTCACTGGGATCCCTTGTATAATTTGCCATCATATACGAGTCGCTTAAAACTAATTAATCTTCACAGCCTTTCTAGTCGGAGGGAAATGCTTGGAATTGTCTTCATGATTAAATTACTAAATGGTTCAATCGTAAGCCCGTTTCTTTTGAGCGAAGTGAACTTCAATGTACCTTCTCGTCCATCAAGACATTTTAAACCACTTATCTTGAAACAGTGCCGAACTAATTTTGAATTAAATGAGCCTTTTCGTTGTTTGTGTCAAGATTATAATTCTCATTCTGGTACGTTTGATATCTCAGACTCACTATACAGCATAAAAAAGTCAATTCTTTCTATCCTGAATACATAGCAACAACTTTTTTTTTTCATATCCTTTGATTCTTATCTTTATTCTTAACAATAACTTTTCGCTGTCAACTAATTATTTATTAATTGTGGAATCTTTTGTACTTAGCTGATGAGGTTTTCTCTGTAGCTGAGCAGTTTTAGATCTCGACGATTAACAAACCAAAGCCTTTCAAAGACTCGGCACGAAAGAACAATCCGCGCGTCATGCGGATGCGCCCCTCGCGCCGGTCGGGCGGGATATGGTGGGTAATAATCCGTTGGGCAAAAAAAAAAAAAAAAAAAAAAAAAAAAATCAGTTATCGCTGTTCACCTAGCATGGCAGTCATAATGCTTGAAATGCTTTGCTAAGTGAAGCCAACACTTGGAACGGGGGGACTATCGCTCCCCACTGTACCTTATGCGCGATACTTCGCAAGTCTGCTTACCTCCAATAGTATACAATACCCATATGCATATTGCGCCTATCCTATGTTCACAATGTGCAAAAATTCATACCAACATTATTTGTATTTAACTGTTCAAATGCAAGTTCTGCGCATGCGCCAGCTGAGTGAACTACAGCAGCGCGTTGAAAAAATATTATCAAGGGGAATCACGGGGGTCGTTATTCCCTTTGCACAAATTGTGCAGAAAAGTTATAAAATCACAGTTTAGTGGATTAGACAATGAAAAGGTCAACTAACAGAATAAAAATCTTGATGTATTTAATATTTTTACTGGCGAACAGCCATTCAACTTTTACTATTCACATAAATGCTAGAAAAAACTATATATGCATATTCGTTAGTACTTGAAATAATATGTAAAATGAATTTAATTCAACTTAATATGAATGCTAGAAAAAGGCATTGAATCAAGGATGCATCGTAACGTTAATATTAAAGTACTGCACAAGCTGATTCGCTTTTCTATGCACACACTGTGATTCGGTGTTAGTGCTTATGTTTGTTTTGATTCGGTTGGGCAAACGATCAGCACTCACACGACAGCAAACGAGAACAAGAGTGGAGCGGCAATGAAGCAGGTCTCGTGTTGAGTCATTTGATCTATTTTGATTATTATTGTCTTTCGAGTGATGAGCGATATAACAGTAACAACACCATTTAATGCTGCAAGCGTCATTCGGTACATACAATTAAATCGTAGCTGTCGGTATGTCTTTTTTAAGCATAACAAATTAAAATAGAAGAGGATGCTAAGATGGAAGGGGGTGTAAGTAAATTTTATTATTGTGTATTTTATTTTTTCTATAAGCAATATCAAGGTTCTATTACCTGATATGCATATCTTCATATCCACTTAGATTATAAGGAATAAAAATAAGCACAAATGTACCTGATTAAGCAAATTTTGTTCTTTGGTTTTAATTATGCCTGCAAAAATTTAGAAAAAAGCTAAAATAAAAAGATAAAATAGCGTGTAATCATACAGACAACATATTCAACCAGAAATCGGTTACATTTTCAAAAAGTTACTATAAATAAATATTTATTTGTACATTAATATTTTTATTGCAGTTACATTTTTGTGCTTAGGTTCACATGTGTAAATTGTTCGATTTGCGTAAAGCAACATACACAAAATAGTACTACCTGCTTCCTATTTTTTGGTAAATACTTACATAAATGTACTTACATACATATGCATGTATGTAAGTGGATATGGTCATAGATTTGCGAACTCTTTGTATTTTTTATTGCGCTTGAACAACTGAAGAATTGCATAAATTGTTTTAAATTTGGGTGTCTAAACTCGTTAACTAAATAAACACAAAGGGCAGCAAAAGGGATTGCGAATTCACCCGGCAGTAGCAGGTAGCTATTTTCTGCTTTTGTCTTCCCTTGAAAACCTTTCATATGTTTATACAATGATTAGGTATGCTAAATACGCTTGAAAAAATTAAATTGTCTGCATACTATGTGTTAAGATGCAAAATTTATGAATACCAATTTTTCTGTTACTCATTAAAAAAAATGAAAGAAAAAAAGCAAATCATGAGAAAAATACCATTAGTGGGATTCTTTAATGACCGGTTTTTTCGATCGTAGTGGGATTTTTTGAGTTTTTCAGATCATGCAGGTTTGTAGTTTATTGAATTTTAGTATAATAAGATATCAATCTTAAGCCTCTAATTTAATTACCTGATTTCACTGGATCACAAATTCCAACTTTTTTTCTGCACCAGAGGCGCCATAGTGAAATTCCTATGTAAAATCACCTCCTAATTCAAAATCAAAGTTATTTTTACTTGAATGGTACCGTTTTTGAGATATTTACGATTTACCGTTATTTCAAAACAAAAAAGATGAGCTATTCGAAAACGGTTTGAAAAATTTGAAAGCTTATAAAATTTACTATAATCAGTACATACAACACTTTTTGCTAGGTCCTGCAGATTCAAACATAGTGAACAATCATTACGGATTTTTAAAATTTTTTTTTGTAAAAATATAAAAAATTTGTACTTTGCGATGAACCATCTCGAAAACTTTTTGTTTTTTTGCAGATATTTTTTCCCCCTCTAACCTCTATTACAAAAAAAAAACAAGCTATCAGTGAAGAAAATCGATGAACTAATACAAAAGTTATAAGCATTCAAGTAAATATATCCATTTAATGCTTAAGTACCCTACTGGTACATATGTGTTAGTATTCGTATATCAGTTAGTTAGCAGGTAGATTTTCGAAAAGTTATTAGATACAAAAAGCTGTTAGTGGGTCAATTTCAAAAAAAACGCAATTTTTGTGTCCTCGCACTTTACACTACTATTTTAGGTAAAAAACAAATTAAAAAAAAAAACAAAAATGGGACAGTGATCACCGAGGAATATGTAACAAAAAAACATAATTCTCAAATTTGTATATTTGTTTATTCAGTATGGTGTTTTGTTTCTCCCTCTGACTCCTTTCATACAAAAGCATGTGTCCCCCGTTAGAATTTTTAATAAACAAAATAAAATAAAATCAAGAAAAAAGTTACTGGGCAACATTTAATAACAGTTTTCGAATTATTGGGCATCTTTCTTTTGTTTTGATTTGATATAGTTGTCAAAAATTAATTAGTGCGAATTTGGCGTTGCAAAGAACAGTTGTCCCCACAATTTGCATTGAGCGTCACTTTTTTTATAAATCAAGAAATATTAGCAGTTTTCAATTTTCATTTAAATAAAGTAAATAACGTAATAAAAGTACAAACTTTAATTATTACAATAGTAAAAAAGCGAAAACAAAAACTATTAAAAAAAGTGTGGATTTGCGTAGTTTATGTGAACACCATGGTAAGGGCGCGATAAAAATTCTTGAGCGTCACGCTAATTTTTTTAAAAGTGAATGTATTAAATGTAAAAAATTAAAGTTGACAATCATTGTTTACATGGTCTCAACTCATTTTTTTATAATTTGTGAATTTGGGAAATAAATTGCCTACGGAAAAAACAAAAATAGGCAAACATTTCATGAGCATCACTTTCCATACATATTGCTTCATAGCTTAAAATGCTTAATTTTGATTTTATTTTTTAATTTTCAAGAGTAAAACAACAAAATTAACGGCGGCTGAAAGAGCACGGAAATATCGCGAGAAAATAAAGCTCGATAAAGCGCGTATGTGTATAAGTTTCTTCAAGAATTACTTCCTTTTTTAAAATTTTGTTAAAGACATCAAAGAATATGTATATGTTTAGTTTCGTATGAAAATTTTTGTTTTTTGAAGAATTTTTGTTTTCTTTTATTTACTTTTTGTAAAAAATAAACTTTTTTTCGTTACACTTTAAATTTGGCATTATGTCTTGTTTACGTGCAACAAAATCTCTTGATCGTCACAAAATATCTTAAGCGTCACACTTATTTTTTTTTCCTTAAAACGCTTTAAAACGCAGTTTTTTAAATGCATTGTTACAAGACTATTACTTTGCAAGTAACCCCTTAGTTCAAATCTTTTTTTAACAAAAATTTACATATTTTCATCTTGATCGTCACAAAATATCTTGAGCGTCACACTCAGTTTTTTTCCTTAAAACGCTTATAAATGCAGTTTTTTTTAAATACATTGTTACAAGCCTATTAGTTTGCAAGTAACCCCTTACTTCAAGTCTCTTTTTAACAATAATTTACATATTTTCATCTTAAAATTTGTAAATAACTAGTCACTTAAAAAAAAAAAAATAAATCAAGGTGAATCGTGATTTTGTGTTTATAATCGAAAAGGTGATTTTGGCAGAAGTGAATCTTGAAAAACAAAAGAACAACATAGTAAACTTGAATCTCAAATATTTTTGCATTTTCAGCGATTTTTTATACATATTTGGTGTGTGACGCTCAAGATAGAAATCATAGAAAACCTCAAAAAAATCCAAAAATATTGATTTTTTTGAGAGCCTAAAGGTCCCACCGGATTCTTCATCAATTTCTACATAAATTGGCCACTCTTACAGGCGAATTGGAAAAACTTTAAAAATAAGCAAAAAAAACTCGTTGTGTACGTTTTTTTTGAAATTGACCCTAGTGTCGTTTTCTCAAACCTAGGTACATTTTAAACAAGAGCATATTTTTGAGGCAGGTAGTGTTTTCTTTGTAGAACTAGGGAACCTTTTTGTTTAGGTAGGCTTGAATATTTCTGGATCTAAGTATAAATAAGAGTACATGCGCCTTGTTCCTTCATAATATCTGCAAAGCTCGCCGGATACTGTTCAGTTTATAATTGCAGTTTATAACCCGTCATTTACTTAAAAATAAAAAATGAATAAAAGGGCGCGAGAGTTTGAGTGTACAAATGATCCAGATATGTTCTGTTTCATCTGCGGTCAATTTATTGTTAAAAGTATGAGACGTGTGTTTTCAAATCCTTTGAAAGTTACATACTATAAGTGTTTTGGAATTGAGCCTAAAAACCATGGACACCGAACACTGTGTGCACCACATGCCAAGTCGAATTGATTTCTTCGGAAACCGGAACAAAAAGGTACGTTGTAAAAATTAGGAATTTGTTCCCTTTTAATGCATAGCTGACTAATTTCTGAAACTATCCATTTAGGCGACGTGTGAAATTTATTACACCAATGAAGTGGAGGGAACCAACTTGCCATTCAACGGACTGCTATATTTGTACTACAAAAGTACTTGGGGTTGGAAAGTCCAGAATAGTAACCTTATGCGAGCGTATCTACAGTGTCATTACCAGAACTAATTTCAACAGAAGCGACATTGCCAGAATCAAATTTAACTTTAGTTCCGGCTCCAGTTTCATTGTCAACAGTAGTATCTGATTACGCAGCATCATGTTGTACTGAATTTCAAATGGAAAACGAAAGAAATTCCTTGTCACAAGCACAACTCAATGATTGGATAAGGGATTTCGAATTGTCAAAGGAAAAGGCCGAACTACACGCCTCTCGAATGCAACAATTTAAATTTGTTTCATCCGATGTTAAGGTAACATATTATAGAACTCGTCACGAAGAGTTTTCCATGTACTATACGAAGGAGGACTGTGTTTGTTACTGCAAAGACATTGCTGGTCTATTCAAATAATTTGGTGAACCATATGATTCAAAAGAGTGGCGATTGTTCATAGACGGCAATAAATTAAGTTTAAAGGCCGTATTATTGCATATTGGCACCATACGAAATACGAAGGAAACATATGAGATAATGCAAAAATTGCTCAAGTTAATCAAATACGAAGAACATGATTGGAAAATATGTGCCGATCTTAAAGTCGTTGGAATGCTATGTGGTCTACAAAGTGGATACACAAAATACTGTTGCTTTCTATGCAAATGGGATAGCCGAGCTCGTCAAGACCACTACATCATAAAGGATTGGCCAGAACGAATCGAGTTTCAAGTTGGGGTAGATAACATAAAATACTCTCCACTTATAAAGAAGGAAAAAATAATTCTACCTCCGCTCCACATCAAGCTCGGCCTTAACAAAAACTTTGTGAAGGCTTTGGACAAAGAAGGCGAAGCTTTTCATAATTTGAAGACAATCTTCCCAGAGATTTCAGAAGCAAAAATAAAGGAAGGTATTTTTGTAGGACCGCAAATAAGGAAAATGATGACCAATAACCATTTCAAAGAACTATTGTCACCAGTGGAGGCAGCAGCGTGGGATTCTTTTGAAAAGGTCGTTACTTCTTTTTTAGGCAAACACAAAAGTCCTAACTACGAGATGATAGTGAACGACTTAATCAAAAACTATACGGAAATGGGTAAATAGAAAACCATATTATAATAAATTATATATTACATAAATTTACATGAGAATATATAGCCATAAATCTGAATTCATCGTCCAGTTCCGCAAAATCTTGGCGAAAGGTTTCACCAGCAAATGAAAGTGATTGAAAGTCGGTATCAAGGATTCTGGGATGTCGCTATGATGGGCGACTACTGTTGGTTTCTCATAAGAGAAACCGATCCTAATCTAAATAAGCGTCAAAACAAGACACATAACTTTTTCAATGATAAAATAAGATCATAGAGTTAAGACAGAACCATATGTACATATGCTATTATTTGTGTGGTACTTAAGTATTAAATGGATATATTTACTTGAATGCTTATAACTTTTGTATTAGTTCATCGATTTTGTTCACTGATACCTTTTTTTTCGTAATAAAACAGAGCTTAGAGGGGGGAAAAATATCTGCAAAAAAACAAAAAGTTTTCGAGATGCTTTCTCGCAAAGTACAATTTTTTTTATATTTTTACAAAAAAAATTTTAAAAATCCGTAATGATTGTTCACTATGTTTGAATCTGCAGGACCTAGCAATCTTGTATGCACTGATTATAGCTTTCAAATCTTTCAAACCGTTTTCGAATAGCTCAATTTGTTCTTGAGATATACACGATTAAGTGGAGCCATCTTTTTTGTTTTTTGAAATAACGGTAAATCGTAAATATCTCAAAAACGGTACCATTCAAGTTAAAATAACCTTTATTTTCGGAATTAGGATGTGATTTTACATAGGAATTTCACTATGGCGTCTCTGGTGCATTCTGGCTGTAAACCAGTGTTTTTGGCAATTTGTTTTCTAGCCAATAAAAAAAATCGACCTTAGCATTTCGGCTAAAAAAAATTGCCAAAAATCGGGTAATTAAATCAGAAGCTTAAGATACTATCTTATCATACTAAAAGTCAATAAACTACAAAATTGCATACTCGAAAACACTCTAAAAATTCTTAGTAACAATCTCAAATATTTCCTGATAATTCGCGGAATTTTCCTGAATTTTGCACTTAATTCTAAACTTTTGTTTACAATATTTGTATTGTATTCCTACATACATTTTCATAAGAAATTACCGAAATTATTTTTAAAGAAGTACCATTGAAGAAACCTGCAGTGTTACGTTTTGAGAAAGATTCGAGGCAAACTGTAAGTAAACGGTTGTAGTTGAATACGAAACTACAGTGGAACTTCTTTATAGTGAACTTCCCTACAATGAAGCTCTCCCTATAGTGAAGTCATTTTGAAGACACAGCTTTTTGGTTCTACTTTAGGTGCATTTTTGTCTCCTTATAATGAATTTCTATATAGTGAAGTTTTCTATATAATGAACAAACTTTACTGCTTGAAAATCAAGCTTCATACGTTTTTGTCTCCGTATAGTGAATTTTTTCAAATATGTTTTCGGTTACACTCAATTATTTGTAACTGCGTATTCTCAGAAATAAACGAAATGTAGAAATGTAATACGGGGAATCCCAAAATGAAAATACATACATATGTGCATATGTACATTGTAGTAGGAGTTCAGTTGTGTTAAGAAATTGAAGTAAAAATGACGTTTCTATATAATGAAGTCTCCATATAGCGATTTTCAGGTCCCCTGCGAATTCACTATAAGGAAGTTCCACTGTATTACCTTTCGAATCAATTGTCAACCGACTCAACTGCCTTTCGAGTTAAGCATAAAACGAGCCACAAAACAAACACTCATTTCTTAATGTTTGTAGTGCCGTCTGATGCGACGTCTTGCTTGCTTACAAGCAGTTCGGCTCATATCGCGTGTTATTGTTGTGCATAGCAAGACACAGAAATCTATGCGAGTGGCTTGAAAGGGCGAACGGATGATTCGTAGCAGGCGTTTAGTTAATATTATCGCTTACCGAAAAAAACCAATCGTTTCTGTTGCAACGATCCAGTTTTTTAACGTTTAAGCAATTATCACAATAATTTATTTTCGCTGACAACGATAATGGAATTATCAAAAAAAAAATATTTCGGTGATTAACGAAAAGAAATTATCGAAATAATTTCATTTCGGTAATTAACCTAAACGAAACGTAGATGATAACGTTTAAACTCTACACTTTTGGTTTTTATGCTGCTGGGTATGCCGTCACCAACAATCGGTTCATTGACATACACACAAACTTGACATACGAAATAAAAGTAAACAAAACTTTTTTGGAATGAGTGAGTTTGGTTAATTTTTCATTAAATACTCACTATTTAAGATATAAAAGTTAGAATATATTCTATTTAAGTGCTGTGTATAATATACATAGTAAATTAAAATGCTATATTTCGGCAAGTTGAGCTGATTAAAGCACAAATGTAAGTATGTATGTATGTGCTCGTGGAGGCATTGCCAGTTCAGTTTAATTGAGGTATTTTTGTTGATTTATTTCGTTGCAACGTTATCAATTTAGTTTTGTGAATTATCGAAACGAAACTGTTTTGATAATTAAGTTATTAGAATTACCGAAACGAAATCATTTTGATAATTTTGTATTATGAATCAGCGGAACGAAATTATTTTGTTAAGTTTTTTTTTGTGAAATAGCAAAATGAAATAGAATCGTTTCGATAGTTGAGCATCCCTGCATTGAATGGATATTTGCTTACAGCCATGTAGCAGTTGCATTATTAATTTTCGCAGCACTAAGGCTAGGCTACACCAAACAGCACTACCCGACACAATATTCATTGCATGCGACAAAGTATAAATTCCCGAAATATTATAAATTGTACAATTTTCCTGGAAAACGAATGATAAATAAATGCATTTATTAGGAAATTGTTGAAATATCCACACATTTCATGACCCCCTCTTTACAAAAGTTTGATGACAACTTTGATATTTTGTCTCGTTTTCTCGTGTATACCTGTGCTGTAATGTTAGGTCAACTGATTAGTTCAATAGGCGCAATATAGAAGTATTATATACATGACTAGAGCGGATATTTTTATGCAAATAAAAATACCTTTTTAGCGCATTAAATATGCTTCAAAAACCTAAAATTATGCGTTCAAATATGCATTTTAAGAAAAGACGTATTTTGATAGAAGAAACTGCGTTTTATTCAGAGTTTATTCCAAAACAGTTAAGTATAAGATGTTGTTTTATATTTTCAAACAAAAACGATTGGCGGCGCTCTGCCAAAGAGTTTTATAAATAGAGAGGAGCCCTCAACATCTACAGATGTGACGGGGCAATATTCTTTTTGTATTTCTTTTTATTTATATGGAAACATTTTTCTCAGTTTAATAAGATATATGTTTATTTAAAGTATATAAATATACAAAAAATACCAAATTACAGTTCAATAAGAGTTTTTGAAAAACATAAATATTCTTTGCTCATACATGAAACATATTATTATTACATACTAGCTGACTTCGTTCTGCCCAAAATAGACTTTAATATTAAGTTCATTTAAAAAACAAAATCGAACTCAATGATAAACTGTGTATCTATTCCAATGTAAGTTGATATTCGCCGACACACTAAATATATAAAAAAACTAGTAAGGAAGTCTAAGTTCGGGTGTAACCGAACATTAAATACCTAGTAGTGATCTGTTGCGTTATCCCAATTAACTCAGGTCTATTTTAATACCTGAAAAGGTGGTATAAAACAACTGATTGTTTTCGATTAAAAACACTTCTGTTGTAAGTGGTAAATTAAATTATCACTAAATAACAAAATATAAATAGTTTTGCATGGGGCTTATGAAAGGTATGAAAATAAAAAAAATTAATAAAAAAAAGGCAATAGGGAGTTAACTACTTTCCCGTAAATCTTGCTTGTTTGTCATTCGATTTTCATAATTTTTGGCAGGAGTATACTACATACTATTGGGAAGCATCTCACTAACTTTCATTGAAATACATTCTTGAAATTTCAAGCAATCGCTTTTGAAAATAACAGACCTTTTTTGCTGAAAAGTGGGCGGCGCCACGCCTACTTCAACAAAATCCACAAAATTTGTTTGCAGTTTAGTTTTTCTTAAAAAGCTTATTAAGTGTGTAAAATCTTATATATATAACTTATACAGTTATGGAAATATCGCGATTTTAATTTTACGAAGAAATTTTTCAGAGCTGTGTTCAAAAAGTGGGCGTGTCCGTTCACCGATTTTGTTTATTTTTACAGCAAAGAGTTAGATTTATATGTTGAACACTTTCTCTAAATTTCAATAAGTCAATTTTTACCGGAGTTATGGCATGGAAAGTTTCATGGAATAATCCCCCATAAAGGGGCGGGGCCACGCCCATTTTCCAAAAATTTTGTGTTTTCGACTTTCTTTGCCCACGAACACTTTAGAGGTGAAATAGAAATGATATACAGCTAGTTTAAGCAAAGTTATAGCATATTCAATATATCTATGATCCTTTTCAAAATCTTTCGTATAAAATTGGGCGTGGACCTAACCCGATTTCGATAATTTTTTTTCGAAATATTGCCTGTATTAATATAAATATGTGTGCTGAATTTTATTTTTCTATCTTGAGCGGTTTTTGATTTATGATTAATAATATTTCCAAATTTGACTTAATCAAAAGTGGGCGGTACCACGCCCCATTTTAAAAATTTCTTCAAAAATGTATTTTTTGCCTTAACGCTAAAGTGCACACCAAATATTATCCTTATAGGTGTATTATGTACTGAATAATCACTCTTTTTGTATTTTCGAAAATATTATATATATTGAAAGTGGGCGTGGCTTTTAACCGATTTTGCCTATTTTCAATAGCGCTCCGAGATAAGTGAAAAGGAACCTGCATACTAAATTTCATTGAGATATCTCAAGATTTACTCAAGTTATCGTGTTCACAGACGGACGGACGGACGGACGGACGGACAGACGGACGGACGGACATGGCTCAATCAATTTCTCTTTTCCTCCTGAACATTTTGATATATATAAGTCAATATCTATCTCGATTCGTTCATGCCGTTACATACTACCGTTAGGCCAATGAAGTTAATATACCTTGTGTGCGAAGCACTACTAGGTATAAAAAAGGCAGTAGGGTGTTAACTACTTGCCCGTAAATCTTGCTTGTTTGTTATTCGATTTGCGTAATTTTTGGCAGGAGTATACTACATACTATTGGGAAGCATCTCACAAAATTTCATTGAAATACATTCTTGAAATTCCAACCAATCGCTTTTGAAAATAGCAGAGCTTTTATGCTAAAAAGTGGGAGGCGCCACGCCTACTTCACCAAAATCCACAAAATTTTTTTACAGTTTAGTTTTGTTTAAAAAGGTTAATATGTGTGTAAAATCTTATTTATATAACTTATACAATTATGGAAATATCGCGATTTTAATTTTACGAAGAAATATTTTAGAACTATATTCAAAAAGTGGGCGTGTCCGTTCACCGATTTTGTTTATTTTTTCAGCAAAGAGTTAGCTTTATATGTTGAACACTTTCTTCAAATATCGTTTTAATAAATCAATTTTTACCGGAGTTATGGCATGGAAAGTTTTGTGGAATAATCCCCCATAAAGGGGCGGGGCCACGCCCATTTTCCAAAAATTTTGTGCTTTCGACTTTCTTTGCCCACGAACACTTTAGAGGTGAAATAGAAATGATATACAGCTAGTTTAAGCAAAGTTATAGCATATTCAATATATCCATGATCCTTTTCAAAATCTTTCGTATAAAATTGGGCGTGGACCTAATCCGATTTCGCTAATTTTTTTTCGAAATATTGCCTGTATTTATATAAATATGTGTGCTGAATTTTATTTTGCTATCTTGAGCGGTTTTTGATTTATGATTAATAATATTTCCAAATTTGACTTAATCAAAAGTGGGCGGTGCCACGCCCTTTTTTAAAAATTTCTTCACAAATTTATTTTTTGCTTTAACGGTAAGGTACACACCAAATTTTATCCTTATAGGTGTATTATGTACTGAATAATCACTCTTTTTGTATTTTCGAAAATATTATATATATAGAAAGTGGGCGTGGCTTTTAACCGATTTTGCCTATTTTCAATACCGTTCAGAGATATGTAAAAAGGAACCTGCATACAAAGTTTCATTGAGATATCTCAAGATTTACTCAAGTTATCGTGTTCACAGACGGACGGACGGACGGACGGACGGACGGACGGACGGACGGACATGGCTCAATCAATTTCTCTTCTCCTCCTGAACATTTTGATATATATAAGTCAATATCTATCTCGATTCGTTTATGCCGTTACATACTACCGTTAGGCCAATGAAGTTAATATACCTTGTGTGCGAAGCACTACTAGGTATAAAAAGGCAATAGGGAGTTAACTACTTTCCCGTAAATCTTGCTTGTTTGTCATTCGATTTGCATAATTTTTGGCAGGAGTATACTACATACTATTGGGAAGCATCTCACTAACTTTCATTGAAATACCTTCTTGAAATTTCAAGCAATCGCTTTTGAAAATAACAGACCTTTTTTGCTGAAAAGTGGGCGGCGCCACGCCTACTTCAACAAAATCCACAAAATTTGTTTGCAGTTTAGTTTTTCTTAAAAAGCTTATTAAGTGTGTAAAATCTTATATATATAACTTATACAGTTATGGAAATATCGCGATTTTAATTTTACGAAGAAATTTTTCAGAGCTGTGTTCAAAAAGTGGGCGTGTCCGTTCACCGATTTTGTTTATTTTTACAGCAAAGAGTTAGATTTATATGTTGAACACTTTCTCTAAATTTCAATAAGTCAATTTTTACCGGAGTTATGGCATGGAAAGTTTCATGGAATAATCCCCCATAAAGGGGCGGGGCCACGCCCATTTTCCAAAAATTTTGTGTTTTCGACTTTCTTTGCCCACGAACACTTTAGAGGTGAAATAGAAATGATATACAGCTAGTTTAAGCAAAGTTATAGCATATTCAATATATCTATGATCCTTTTCAAAATCTTTCGTATAAAATTGGGCGTGGACCTAACCCGATTTCGATAATTTTTTTTAAATATGTGTGCTGAATTTTATTTTTCTATCTTGAGCGGTTTTTGATTTATGATTAATAATATTTCCAAATTTGACTTAATCAAAAGTGGGCGGTACCACGCCCCATTTTAAAAATTTCTTCAAAAATGTATTTTTTGCCTTAACGCTAAAGTGCACACCAAATATTATCCTTATAGGTGTATTATGTACTGAATAATCACTCTTTTTGTATTTTCGAAAATATTTTATATATTGAAAGTGGGCGTGGCTTTTAACCGATTTTGCCTATTTTCAATAGCGCTCCGAGATAAGTGAAAAGGAACCTGCATACTAAATTTCATTGAGATATCTCAAGATTTACTCAAGTTATCGTGTTCACAGACGGACGGACGGACGGACGGACAGACGGACGGACGGACATGGCTCAATCAATTTCTCTTTTCCTCCTGAACATTTTGATATATATAAGTCAATATCTATCTCGATTCGTTTATGCCGTTACATACTACCGTTAGGCCAATGAAGTTAATATACCTTGTGTGCGAAGCACTACTAGGTATAAAAAAGGCAGTAGGGTGTTAACTACTTGCCCGTAAATCTTGCTTGTTTGTTATTCGATTTGCGTAATTTTTGGCAGGAGTATACTACATACTATTGGGAAGCATCTCACAAAATTTCATTGAAATACATTCTTGAAATTCCAACCAATCGCTTTTGAAAATAGCAGAGCTTTTATGCTAAAAAGTGGGAGGCGCCACGCCTACTTCACCAAAATCCACAAAATTTTTTTACAGTTTAGTTTTGTTTAAAAAGGTTAATATGTGTGTAAAATCTTATTTATATAACTTATACAATTATGGAAATATCGCGATTTTAATTTTACGAAGAAATATTTTAGAACTATATTCAAAAAGTGGGCGTGTCCGTTCACCGATTTTGTTTATTTTTTCAGCAAAGAGTTAGCTTTATATGTTGAACACTTTCTTCAAATATCGTTTTAATAAATCAATTTTTACCGGAGTTATGGCATGGAAAGTTTTGTGGAATAATCCCCCATAAAGGGGCGGGGCCACGCCCATTTTCCAAAAATTTTGTGCTTTCGACTTTCTTTGCCCACGAACACTTTAGAGGTGAAATAGAAATGATATACAGCTAGCTTAAGCAAAGTTATAGCATATTCAATATATCCATGATCCTTTTCAAAATCTTTCGTATAAAATTGGGCGTGGACCTAATCCGATTTCGCTAATTTTTTTTCGAAATATTGCCTGTATTTATATAAATATGTGTGCTGAATTTTATTTTGCTATCTTGAGCGGTTTTTGATTTATGATTAATAATATTTCCAAATTTGACTTAATCAAAAGTGGGCGGTGCCACGCCCTTTTTTAAAAATTTCTTCACAAATTTATTTTTTGCTTTAACGGTAAGGTACACACCAAATTTTATCCTTATAGGTGTATTATGTACTGAATAATCACTCTTTTTGTATTTTCGAAAATATTATATATATAGAAAGTGGGCGTGGCTTTTAACCGATTTTGCCTATTTTCAATACCGTTCAGAGATATGTAAAAAGGAACCTGCATACAAAGTTTCATTGAGATATCTCAAGATTTACTCAAGTTATCGTGTTCACAGACGGACGGACGGACGGACGGACGGACGGACGGACGGACGGACATGGCTCAATCAATTTCTCTTCTCCTCCTGAACATTTTGATATATATAAGTCAATATCTATCTCGATTCGTTTATGCCGTTACATACTACCGTTAGGCCAATGAAGTTAATATACCTTGTGTGCGAAGCACTACTAGGTATAAAAAAGACCACTTTTAGAGCGCTCTCAGAGAGCTCGAAGTTTGGTATCTAGTCATCTTTGGTGCTAAGCGACCTACTAGTGTAAGTATACAAATGAAAGCAACGTTGCTATTTGTTCGAAAGAAGGTTGCCTTAGCGCCAAAATACATTAGAATATTAGCCGTAAGCGAAATTGTACCAAAAGCGACAGCGTAGTACTTCAGTACTTTCTTGAGCCAAATTGTATCGAAAAACCCAACCATGCTATACACTACGTCTTGAAGCGCACGAATGCTGCATACTAACCAACCGTTCGGCCCTAGCGACTGTACAAATTTATAATTCTGTTGCTATCATTGTTTACCTCGAATAGTTTGGCATCTTTTTTACGAATCGGAGTGAAAGGCAGTGGATGATGGTACTCCGACAAAGTGGAATGGAGGAAATAACGTTCAGAGTTGCTTGACAGTAAAAATTGCAATTGGAAACTTTCATTTAAAATGAAATTTACAATTACTAGCATCTGATAAGTTGTGAAAACTGCTTTATATATAATAACTTGGGAGTTTTTTGTCTTTACGTTCAATGTATCAGCATTTAAATCCGATTGCTTTATTATTGCATACAACGTACCCTGTGTGGTTTGTGTGTGTGTGCTGATTCGGAGTAAGTCAGCTGTTACTTGCGCTACTAGTAGAGATATACTACGGTTGTTATTCAACATTACTGAAAGCAAAACCTCATGCGGAAATATATGCGTGCATTAGTTAAAAAAAGTTGGGCATCGCTGCATTAAATAAAGGAGGAAAAGAGTGCGCTAGGAGTCTGCACTCTTATTAGCACTCTGCAGAATCTATGCAACAGAAAAAAGTGTTGTGTTGATTATAAAATGCAGTGAAAAACGAAACCTTCGGGGAGTGATTTTGTTGTTAAAACAACAACAACAATATACATATACATATTTCATTGTCGATTCAGGACTGTTGGCCGAGTAAAAGGCACGACTTTGTAATTCACTGTGTGGTTTATTAAGAACTGATGAGAAGCTTAAACTAACAATGGTTGAAAACAATGATATGACATGTAACAGCAGTTACACTGAGAGAAATAATATTTTGTATTACATTTTAACACCCCTCCTTAATACAATATATTTACTTTTTCTTGAAAAATGCGTTTGTGATTGTAAATATTACGTTTCAAATTTTAAATTTAAATATAAAGATTTTTTTGTTATATATACCAATTTCTTTAACAAATTTTTCATGTTTGCTTTTTTGTAAATTTTTAGTTATCACATCAGCAATCATGTTGTTAGTACAAACATACTTTAAATTTATTTTATTGTCTTTGTACATCTCCCGAATGTGGTGATACCTGACATCAATGTGTTTGCTTCTTGCGTGGTATATTGGATTACGAACGAGATGCTGTGCGCTTTGGTTGTCACATTTGATTGTAGCTCAAAACCCATTTCTCGTAGTAGCTAACGTAAGTACTCGGCTTCTTTCGCAGCTGTGGATAAACCCACATATTCGGCTTCGGTGCTACCCAAAGCAACGATATTTTGTTTTTGTGATTGCCACGAAAAAGCACAATTCGCAGCGACAAACGCATATCCCGTGAACGATTTTCTATCGGAGCTATCGCCAGCCCAGTCGGCATCAACATATTTAACCTTCGATAAGTGCACCGGATTTTTCAAATATCGTAAAATATGTTTCAATGCTGCTTCATGTTCACCATGAGGATCTACTTTGCATTGTGATAGTTTTGTTACCGAATGTAAAATATCCGGTCTCGTTGATAATCCCAAATACATGAGGGCACCCACTAATGATTGGTATTTGGTAGCATTGGCTCTGTTGCAAGAGTTGCTTTTGCAATGTACTTGGAAACTCATTGGTAATGGTATAACAGTTGTCCTGCAACTTTCCATGTTATACTGTTTCAGCAATGACTCAATATATTGCCGTTGACCCAATGTTACCGGTCCTGTGGAGCCTTTACGATCGACTTCCCAGGAAATGCTTTAAGGGGCCACCATCGACAAAATGTTCAGAAATGTTTGCCTTTATATCGTCGAGTTCTTGTCTGGAAGAGCTAGCAAACAATATGTCATCGACGTACACTGCTATGCTTAGTATATACGCATGGCTCGGTCCCACTTGGTTTAAATCCCATTGTGCGAAGTACTCCATCGAGTCGTTTGTTCCACTCACAACCGCTTTGCTTCAACTTTGCAACCAATGCTTTGTACTCCTCCTTCATAGATGCTCTCCATTGATCAGCATCTCTGCTATTTAATGCTTCAGTCACCGTCTCTGGTTTCTCGTCCTTTTGCATCACAACGCTTACTGTATTAAACCGTTTTCTTGGCTGCCCTGGGTTACCTGTGAGTTCTAATCTAAGACTACCAGGCGCAATGTTTTCGTTTTTTACGAACACCTCATCATCAGAGTAAACTTTCGCAGCTACAGCGTCGTCTATTGCCTTAACTGCACGAATTTCACCTTCAATTAAATCTTCACGTTGTTGTTGTTTTTATTGTTCTTCTTTATGTTTGGTATGCTGTTTCTCAGCTTCACAGCTTACCAAGACATGCGGCGGTTTCATCAAATGCTCGAGAAAAATTACATCTCTACTAACCACGACCTTCTTAGTACTGTTTTCAACTAAATGGTAAGCTTTGGACTGCTCCGAGTAGCCAACAAAAATCATCTCTTTCCCCGTTGCCCGAAATTTGTGCTTCTCAGTTTTATCTAGCGCTATAGCAGGACAACCGAAAATCCTGAAGTGAGACACTGATGGCGTTCTTTTAAACCATATTTCGAATGGTGTTTTATCTACTAGAGCTTTCGACACGGACCTATTACGTTTGTATGCTGCTGTCGTGATGGCTTCGCCCAAAATGCTTCGTCCAAAATGCTTCGTCCAATCCCGCATACAACAGCATACTCCTGACCATTTCCACCAATGTTCGGTTCGCGCGCTCTTTACGCCGTTTGTTGCGGCGTATATGGCACAGTTGTTTGCCTCTTTATGGCACTTTCAGCTAAAAACTTATCAAACGTTTGGTTCGCATATTCTCGCTTATTATCAGACCTTATAATTTTTATTTTATTTTCAGTTTCAAGCTCTACAGACGCTTTAAATGATTTAAACGCGTCAAATACGTTCGCTTTACTTTTCAACAAACTTATAAGTATGTATCGCGATTTGTCGTCTATGAACGTCACAAAGTATTGATAGCCTGCAAATGATTTTTTGTGCATAGGGCCACACACATCACTATGAACATTTCTAATACCTTATTCCAGCGCGTATTCAGGGGGGAGTCAACTTAGCATCTCAACAAAGATGACTTGATCCGAAACTCTCTCCCGCTCATCTGACATTAGATACATAAACAATGACGATCCAGAAAGCAAAAAACGCACCAAAACAATTTGGGAAAATCATTGAATCATAAGTGAACATTTCGAAGATAATATTCTTTACGCATTTGAGTGGTTTACAGGGATTAAAAACGCTTACAAAATACAAACAAACCGCCTTTTCTCTTTATATTATTTTCAAATATTTATTTTAATTTATAACAATTTTTATTTGAAATCATCTTATTTCAATTTCCATGTTTTATTTCATTACGAAATGCACATCATTAAGGATTTTACCTTATTTTAAGATAGCTTGGAAATTTTAACTTTATATTATAAATTATTTATTATTTCATATCAAGAAAAATTCAAAAAGTAATTTGGTAGCACCTTTTTGCATACCTCTTGGTATGTGGAAATTGCAAAATTCCTAAAAATCTACTCAAAATGCCCATATTTTCTTGTCACCATACTGGCATCATTGGAAAATGTTATAAAAAATTACTACTTTTTGAGCGCTAATGAGTGACGCTAATTTGGCAAAAAAGGATTGAAAAAGTTTAAAAGTAAAAGCCCGGTATGCTGTTGAAAAGAAAATGCTCAAGAAATATTTTCAATTATTTCTTGACCATGGAATTGTCATGAATAGCCAAGAAGTTTTGACGTACCGTTTTGCATGTTGAATAACTGCAACTTGTCGCTTTTTATATGAACTTCAAGGTTATTTTATTAAATTTTTTGTTTTTATTTTTCCGAAACTTCAGTTTTTCTTCAAGAAAGAAAGCGACAACTATTTATTTCTTGCCAAAGCTTTTTTTGAAAATTTTTCCAGAAATTAGCAGTAGAAAAGTAGAATAGATTCTGACACAAGAAATTTTTCTTAAGCAAGTTATATATAGAGTTTTTGGATTTCTTTTGAACAGCGTAAAGCTCTAAAAAAGAAAAATAGTTTCCACGTTCATAGTTCATCCTAAACAAAATTTCAAAACAAACAAGACAAATAAATATTTTTTTGTATACGGCTAAAAGTTTAAGCCTAGATTTAAAACTTTTTGGGGCTACATATACACCTAGACCAGTATGTCGCGTTCAAAGTGTTGTTTGTGTGAAAAAAATTTAATATTTTTTACTACACAGTTAAAAATTTTGATAAAAATTTTTCTACTTTTCTTGAATTTTCCACATAGTTCTTAACTTTGAGTTGCAGTATTTTTATTCTGTATTTACACATACTTTCATTCAAAAATAATGAAATTAGCCTAAAGAAGTTAATTTTACTGGAAATTCCAAAAAAACCTTTTGAACGCAGGCATACTGGTCTAGATGTATGACTAAACCAAATTTGGTTTAGAATTAAGTTTACACCGTTTGTCATAGAAATGCGCAAAAAAAATTATTTAAATTTTAAACCGAAAATGTTAACAATTTTTTATTTTTCTAAAAAAATGTTAGGAATCGAACCGACGTGCCCCAAATCAGTGCGTTGTTGTATTTTTGTTTATCCTAGTAAAGTTTTAAATCTAAACCGCAAAAAAATTTAGAATTTTCGTAGGTAATTGAAAGGTTTGGAATTTATTACCAAAACGTTTTAAAAATTGTGTAAACCAATGAATGGTTTAAAAGTTAGGCTCAAATTTTTAGCCGTGTAGAACTAGAAAAATTTCAAATAAATAAAAGTATAAATATGTAATATGTAAAAATATAAATATGTATGCATTTACAGGTAATCCTTTTTTACTGACACTTTGGCCAAAACCCCCTCCCCGAAATTTTTTTCACGCGCCTGCCTTATTCGTTTTATGTTCACCCGATTTAAATAGTTTTACACATATTTTGCTTTCAGCGTATGTTTTGCAAGGGTTATTGTTTTTGCATTCGCTCAAGTTGAGTCCGCGCACAATACTTTTACTTGACTGACTTACGAAATTGTCATATGCCTCTGGCAAACTCGACAACAAAATAATGCACAAAATCTCGTCTGTTGAAGTAGTGTCCACTTGAGCCAGTCTTTCTACGATGTCAACGAATTCATTTACGTGGGCAGACATACTGCACCCTTCCTGAAGCCTTAACGCCATTAGTTTTATGAATAAGGTGACCTTTCGAGCTGAAGCTTTACGTTGGTAAATATCTTGAAGGTTATTCCACGCTTGATGATGACTTGCTATGTTTTACGTAGTTGAGTTGCGATGCATGCAGGCACAATATAATTGTTGCTAACGCCTTCTCGTCTTTCCTTTCAAATACGGACGCTGCTGTAGCATCGGCTTCGTCTTTAACCAGACTTCCAGAAACTACTGCCCAAAGGTCGTTGTGTATTAATGCACTTTTCATCTGGACGGACCAGGATGAATAATTATTTTCGTTCAATTTTTTTAATTTAATTAACGTAAACGAAACGTAGATGATAACGTTTAAACTCTACACTTTTGGTTTTTATGCTGCTGGGTATGCCGTCACCAACAATCGGTTCATTGACATACACACAAACTTGACATACGAAATAAAAGTAAACAAAACTTTTTTGGAATGAGTGAGTTTGGTTAATTTTTCATTAAATACTCACTATTTAAGATATAAAAGTTAGAATATATTCTATTTAAGTGCTGTGTATAATATACATAGTAAATTAAAATGCTATATTTCGGCAAGTTGAGCTGATTAAAGCACAAATGTAAGTATGTATGTATGTGCTCGTGGAGGCATTGCCAGTTCAGTTTAATTGAGGTATTTTTGTTGATTTATTTCGTTGCAACGTTATCAATTTAGTTTTGTGAATTATCGAAACGAAACTGTTTTGATAATTAAGTTATTAGAATTACCGAAACGAAATCATTTTGATAATTTTGTATTATGAATCAGCGGAACGAAATTATTTTGTTAAGTTTTTTTTTGTGAAATAGCAAAATGAAATAGAATCGTTTCGATAGTTGAGCATCCCTGCATTGAATGGATATTTGCTTACAGCCATGTAGCAGTTGCATTATTAATTTTCGCAGCACTAAGGCTAGGCTACACCAAACAGCACTACCCGACACAATATTCATTGCATGCGACAAAGTATAAATTCCCGAAATATTATAAATTGTACAATTTTCCTGGAAAACGAATGATAAATAAATGCATTTATTAGGAAATTGTTGAAATATCCACACATTTCATGACCCCCTCTTTACAAAAGTTTGATGACAACTTTGATATTTTGTCTCGTTTTCTCGTGTATACCTGTGCTGTAATGTTAGGTCAACTGATTAGTTCAATAGGCGCAATATAGAAGTATTATATACATGACTAGAGCGGATATTTTTATGCAAATAAAAATACCTTTTTAGCGCATTAAATATGCTTCAAAAACCTAAAATTATGCGTTCAAATATGCATTTTAAGAAAAGACGTATTTTGATAGAAGAAACTGCGTTTTATTCAGAGTTTATTCCAAAACAGTTAAGTATAAGATGTTGTTTAATATTTTCAAACAAAAACGATTGGCGGCGCTCTGCCAAAGAGTTTTATAAATAGAGAGGAGCCCTCAACATCTACAGATGTGACGGGGCAATATTCTTTTTGTATTTCTTTTTATTTATATGGAAACATTTTTCTTAGTTTAATAAGATATATGTTTATTTAAAGTATATAAATATACAAAAAATACCAAATTACAGTTCAATAAGAGTTTTTGAAAAACATAAATATTCTTTGCTCATACATGAAACATATTATTATTACATACTAGCTGACTTCGTTCTGCCCAAAATAGACTTTAATATTAAGTTCATTTAAAAAACAAAATCGAACTCAATGATAAACTGTGTATCTATTCCAATGTAAGTTGATATTCGCCGACACACTAAATATATAAAAAAAAAAAGACCACTTTTAGAGCGCTCTCAGAGAGCTCGAAGTTTGGTATCTAGTCATCTTTGGTGCTAAGCGACCTACTAGTGTAAGTATACAAATGAAAGCAACGTTGCTATTTGTTCGAAAGAAGGTTGCCTTAGCGCCAAAATACATTAGAATATTAGCCGTAAGCGAAATTGTACCAAAAGCGACAGCGTAGTACTTCAGTACTTTCTTGAGCCAAATTGTATCGAAAAACCCAACCATGCTATACACTACGTCTTGAAGCGCACGAATGCTGCATACTAACCAACCGTTCGGCCCTAGCGACTGTACAAATTTATAATTCTGTTGCTATCATTGTTTACCTCGAATAGTTTGGCATCTTTTTTACGAATCGGAGTGAAAGGCAGTGGATGATGGTACTCCGACAAAGTGGAATGGAGGAAATAACGTTCAGAGTTGCTTGACAGTAAAAATTGCAATTGGAAACTTTCATTTAAAATGAAATTTACAATTACTAGCATCTGATAAGTTGTGAAAACTGCTTTATATATAATAACTTGGGAGTTTTTTGTCTTTACGTTCAATGTATCAGCATTTAAATCCGATTGCTTTATTATTGCATACAACGTACCCTGTGTGGTTTGTGTGTGTGTGCTGATTCGGAGTAAGTCAGCTGTTACTTGCGCTACTAGTAGAGATATACTACGGTTGTTATTCAACATTACTGAAAGCAAAACCTCATGCGGAAATTTGCAAATGCACACTCACACAAGCAGCCCAAATATATGCGTGCATTAGTTAAAAAAAGTTGGGCATCGCTGCATTAAATAAAGGAGGAAAAGAGTGCGCTAGGAGTCTGCACTCTTATTAGCACTCTGCAGAATCTATGCAACAGAAAAAAGTGTTGTGTTGATTATAAAATGCAGTGAAAAACGAAACCTTCGGGGAGTGATTTTGTTGTTAAAACAACAACAACAATATACATATACATATTTCATTGTCGATTCAGGACTGTTGGCCGAGTAAAAGACACGACTTTGTAATTCACTGTGTGGTTTATTAAGAACTGATGAGAAGCTTAAACTAACAATGGTTGAAAACAATGATATGACATGTAACAGCAGTTACACTGAGAGAAATAATATTTTGTATTACATTTTAACACCCCTCCTTAATACAATATATTTACTTTTTCTTGAAAAATGCGTTTGTGATTGTAAATATTACGTTTCAAATTTTAAATTTAAATATAAAGATTTTTTTGTTATATATACCAATTTCTTTAACAAATTTTTCATGTTTGCTTTTTTGTAAATTTTTAGTTATCACATCAGCAATCATGTTGTTAGTACAAACATACTTTAAATTTATTTTATTGTCTTTGTACATCTCCCGAATGTGGTGATACCTGACATCAATGTGTTTGCTTCTTGCGTGGTATATTGGATTACGAACGAGATGCTGTGCGCTTTGGTTGTCACATTTGATTGTAGCTCAAAACCCATTTCTCGTAGTAGCTAACGTAAGTACTCGGCTTCTTTCGCAGCTGTGGATAAACCCACATATTCGGCTTCGGTGCTACCCAAAGCAACGATATTTTGTTTTTGTGATTGCCACGAAAAAGCACAATTCGCAGCGACAAACGCATATCCCGTGAACGATTTTCTATCGGAGCTATCGCCAGCCCAGTCGGCATCAACATATTTAACCTTCGATAAGTGCACCGGATTTTTCAAATATCGTAAAATATGTTTCAATGCTGCTTCATGTTCACCATGAGGATCTACTTTGCATTGTGATAGTTTTGTTACCGAATGTAAAATATCCGGTCTCGTTGATAATCCCAAATACATGAGGGCACCCACTAATGATTGGTATTTGGTAGCATTGGCTCTGTTGCAAGAGTTGCTTTTGCAATGTACTTGGAAACTCATTGGTAATGGTGTAACAGTTGTCCTGCAACTTTCCATGTTATACTGTTTCAGCAATGACTCAATATATTGCCGTTGACCCAATGTTACCGGTCCTGTGGAGCCTTTACGATCGACTTCCCAGGAAATGCTTTAAGGGGCCACCATCGACAAAATGTTCAGAAATGTTTGCCTTTATATCGTCGAGTTCTTGTCTGGAAGAGCTAGCAAACAATATGTCATCGACGTACACTGCTATGCTTAGTATATACGCATGGCTCGGTCCCACTTGGTTTAAATCCCATTGTGCGAAGTACTCCATCGAGTCGTTTGTTCCACTCACAACCGCTTTGCTTCAACTTTGCAACCAATGCTTTGTACTCCTCCTTCATAGATGCTCTCCATTGATCAGCATCTCTGCTATTTAATGCTTCAGTCACCGTCTCTGGTTTCTCGTCCTTTTGCATCACAACGCTTACTGTATTAAACCGTTTTCTTGGCTGCCCTGGGTTACCTGTAAGTTCTAATCTAAGACTACCAGGCGCAATGTTTTCGTTTTTTACGAACACCTCATCATCAGAGTAAACTTTCGCAGCTACAGCGTCGTCTATTGCCTTAACTGCACGAATTTCACCTTCAATTAAATCTTCACGTTGTTGTTGTTTTTATTGTTCTTCTTTATGTTTGGTATGCTGTTTCTCAGCTTCACAGCTTACCAAGACATGCGGCGGTTTCATCAAATGCTCGAGAAAAATTACATCTCTACTAACCACGACCTTCTTAGTACTGTTTTCAACTAAATGGTAAGCTTTGGACTGCTCCGAGTAGCCAACAAAAATCATCTCTTTCCCCGTTGCCCGAAATTTGTGCTTCTCAGTTTTATCTAGCGCTATAGCAGGACAACCGAAAATCCTGAAGTGAGACACTGATGGCGTTCTTTTAAACCATATTTCGAATGGTGTTTTATCTACTAGAGCTTTCGACACGGACCTATTACGTTTGTATGCTGCTGTCGTGATGGCTTCGCCCAAAATGCTTCGTCCAATCCCGCATACAACAGCATACTCCTGACCATTTCCACCAATGTTCGCTTCGCGCGCTCTTTACGCCGTTTGTTGCGGCGTATATGGCACAGTTGTTTGCCTCTTTATGGCACTTTCAGCTAAAAACTTATCAAACGTTTGGTTCGCATATTCTCGCTTATTATCAGACCTTATAATTTTTATTTTATTTTCAGTTTCAAGCTCTACAGACGCTTTAAATGATTTAAACGCGTCAAATACGTTCGCTTTACTTTTCAACAAACTTATAAGTATGTATCGCGATTTGTCGTCTATGAACGTCACAAAGTATTGATAGCCTGCAAATGATTTTTTGTGCATAGGGCCACACACATCACTATGAACATTTCTAATACCTTATTCCAGCGCGTATTCAGGGGGGAGTCAACTTAGCATCTCAACAAAGATGACTTGATCCGAAACTCTCTCCCGCTCATCTGACATTAGATACATAAACAATGACGATCCAGAAAGCAAAAAACGCACCAAAACAATTTGGGAAAATCATTGAATCATAAGTGAACATTTCGAAGATAATATTCTTTACGCATTTGAGTGGTTTACAGGGATTAAAAACGCTTACAAAATACAAACAAACCGCCTTTTCTCTTTATATTATTTTCAAATATTTATTTTAATTTATAACAATTTTTATTTGAAATCATCTTATTTCAATTTCCATGTTTTATTTCATTACGAAATGCACATCATTAAGGATTTTACCTTATTTTAAGATAGCTTGGAAATTTTAACTTTATATTATGAATTATTTATTATTTCATATCAAGAAAAATTCAAAAAGTAATTTGGTAGCACCTTTTTGCATACCTCTTGGTATGTGGAAATTGCAAAATTCCTAAAAATCTACTCAAAATGCCCATATTTTCTTGTCACCATACTGGCATCATTGGAAAATGTTATAAAAAATTACTACTTTTTGAGCGCTAATGAGTGACGCTAATTTGGCAAAAAAGGATTGAAAAAGTTTAAAAGTAAAAGCCCGGTATGCTGTTGAAAAGAAAATGCTCAAGAAATATTTTCAATTATTTCTTGACCATGGAATTGTCATGAATAGCCAAGAAGTTTTGACGTACCGTTTTGCATGTTGAATAACTGCAACTTGTCGCTTTTTATATGAACTTCAAGGTTATTTTATTAAATTTTTTGTTTTTATTTTTCCGAAACTTCAGTTTTTCTTCAAGAAAGAAAGCGACAACTATTTATTTCTTGCCAAAGCTTTTTTTGAAAATTTTTCCAGAAATTAGCAGTAGAAAAGTAGAATAGATTCTGACACAAGAAATTTTTCTTAAGCAAGTTATATATAGAGTTTTTGGATTTCTTTTGAACAGCGTAAAGCTCTAAAAAAGAAAAATAGTTTCCACGTTCATAGTTCATCCTAAACAAAATTTCAAAACAAACAAGACAAATAAATATTTTTTTGTATACGGCTAAAAGTTTAAGCCTAGATTTAAAACTTTTTGGGGCTACATATACACCTAGACCAGTATGTCGCGTTCAAAGTGTTGTTTGTGTGAAAAAAATTTAATATTTTTTACTACACAGTTAAAAATTTTGATAAAAATTTTTCTACTTTTCTTGAATTTTCCACATAGTTCTTAACTTTGAGTTGCAGTATTTTTATTCTGTATTTACACATACTTTCATTCAAAAATAATGAAATTAGCCTAAAGAAGTTAATTTTACTGGAAATTCCAAAAAAACCTTTTGAACGCAGGCATACTGGTCTAGATGTATGACTAAACCAAATTTGGTTTAGAATTAAGTTTACACCGTTTGTCATAGAAATGCGCAAAAAAAATTATTTAAATTTTAAACCGAAAATGTTAACAATTTTTTATTTTTCTAAAAAAATGTTAGGAATCGAACCGACGTGCCCCAAATCAGTGCGTTGTTGTATTTTTGTTTATCCTAGTAAAGTTTTAAATCTAAACCGCAAAAAAATTTAGAATTTTCGTAGGTAATTGAAAGGTTTGGAATTTATTACCAAAACGTTTTAAAAATTGTGTAAACCAATGAATGGTTTAAAAGTTAGGCTCAAATTTTTAGCCGTGTAGAACTAGAAAAATTTCAAATAAATAAAAGTATAAATATGTAATATGTAAAAATATAAATATGTATGCATTTACAGGTAATCCTTTTTTACTGACACTTTGGCCAAAACCCCCTCCCCGAAATTTTTTTCACGCGCCTGCCTTATTCGTTTTATGTTCACCCGATTTAAATAGTTTTACACATATTTTGCTTTCAGCGTATGTTTTGCAAGGGTTATTGTTTTTGCATTCGCTCAAGTTGCCTCTGGCAAACTCGACAACAAAATAATGCACAAAATCTCGTCTGTTGAAGTAGTGTCCACTTGAGCCAGTCTTTCTACGATGTCAACGAATTCATTTACGTGGGCAGACATACTGCACCCTTCCTGAAGCCTTAACGCCATTAGTTTTATGAATAAGGTGACCTTTCGAGCTGAAGCTTTACGTTGGTAAATATCTTGAAGGTTATTCCACGCTTGATGATGACTTGCTATGTTTTACGTAGTTGAGTTGCGATGCATGCAGGCACAATATAATTGTTGCTAACGCCTTCTCGTCTTTCCTTTCAAATACGGACGCTGCTGTAGCATCGGCTTCGTCTTTAACCAGACTTCCAGAAACTACTGCCCAAAGGTCGTTGTGTATTAATGCACTTTTCATCTGGACGGACCAGGATGAATAATTATTTTCGTTCAATTTTTCAATCGCGTAAAGACCCGATGCGCTCATTTTTACTTATTATATTATATTTTAGAAAAATTAACTTCATAAATAATCAAATTAAATTCAGTCAGCGACACACGCGTTTTCTCCGAATTTACAAATTACGCAACCAACTAAAAATCACGAACTTCCCAGTGCTGGGCCCATAACCAGTAAAAGACACGACTTTGTAATTCACTGTGTGGTTTATTAAGAACTGATGAGAAGCTTAAACTAACAATGGTTGAAAACAATTGTCTAAGCTTTAGAGAAGGCGAGTTGTTTTTTAAGTTATTATAATTTGGCTCAGGTTCTGTGTGACCGTTTTGCTCAAATTGGATGTATTCATTTGGCTCAGGTGCTGATGACCATGTTTGCCTAAATGTAAAAATTGTCGTTCTTTAGAGAACGGGAGGTGCGGGACACCTGTGACACCCTGTATGTATTTATTGGTGGCTAGAACTGTTGGCTCTGAGGCATGGCGCGATTGGCTTCCTCATTTTCTGTATGAAAAACCACACTTTGGCTTTCCAAACAATAAACTATATCTTCGAAATATTTTATAAGCTTATTGCGAATTACGATAGCATGCAAAGCAAATAAAACAAACGAATGAAATAACCGTAGCTTATGTATGTATGTCGCTTAAGCAACAATGATGTGACATGTAACAGCAGTTACACTGAGAGAAACAATATTTTGTATTACATTTTAACAAGGACAATAATATGAGTATTTATGAATAACCGATTAAAACTAGTAAGAACTAACCTATGAATATTGTAAAATAAAAACTAAAAATTTATGATTTGGAATGCAATAAGAACAGTCATAATTCAAGGATCAAGGAAGAAAGGGGTACTATTTACAATATACATATTTTATTGCCAATTTACGACAAAAATATAAGTATTTATAAAAAATAGATTTAAACTAGTTAAAGCTAATGTATTAACCAAAATTTACAAAGTAATAACTAAAATATTATAAACGGCTAAGTTTATATTTAAACGATGTCTTTTATTTTATTTGATTTGTGGTTTGTTTTCTGACTGCCCTGTTTCGCTGTCACCGGAAGAAGAAGGAGCCAAACATTCCACACAAAGTTGGCTGCGGTAAGTGACATTTGACATATCAGAGATGCATGGTATAATACAAGGCAGAGTCGCATTACAATAAGAACATTACAATATAAAGGCAGAGTCACATTACAATACGAACAGTACAACTCGGCCAATCTGGTTTATGATTGACCTCAATCAGCTGAGGTTGTGTGACCTGTTACGGTTGGTGACTGAAGTGTATCTTTTTCATCATTATTCTGCAAGCTCCATTTACGCATTTTCATAGCTTCAACAATGCCGTCATATGGCAGATGTGTCAGTTGGCAGTTATCTATATCCCTTATGACATAACGATCATTTGGTAGTATTTTGTGTATAACATACGGGCCCCTATACTTTTGGACTAATTTCTTATTGGTCCCTACCGTGGTATCCACATGCCTAATGACTACGAAATCTCCTATAGAATAGGTTTTCGCCGGTACACTGTGTTTCAGAAAATATTGGTGATTATACTCTTGTGAACGTTCGATGTTCCTAAGTGCATTTTGCCTATCTTTCCCAAGGTCCCTAGTAGTTTCATCCACTAACTTTTCTTCTATGCATTCTGTAAATTCGTCCACGGTGCTACCTCTTTGATTGACTCCAAAAAGTAAAGCGCTAGGTGAGTTTTTCGTCGTGCTGTGAATACTGTTATTTAGGGCATATTCTATTTTAGGCAACTTGGCGGTCCAGTCGGAATGTTCGACGGACTCAGTTAGTTTACTTAACATCGCCTTGAGGACCCGATTTACTCTCTCGACCTGTCCATTTGCCTGGGGCGATGCCACTGCGACCTTAACATGACTTATATTTCTTTTTGATAAGTAGTCGCTAAACTCGAGGGACGTAAAGCAGGTTCCACGGTCGGATATGATGCGCCTAGGGCGGGTATAGTAAGAAAAGTATTTATCTAGTGAGCAGCAGACTTCTTTTGTACTTGTGGATTTAACCGCATATAATTTGACAAATTTTGTGAATGCGTCTATCACGACTAAAATATGCTTACTTTTAGATTTGATCGCTGGTAAGGGGCCGAAGTGATCTAAGTGAAGTGTGTCAAATGGCACTGGTTTCTTAGGAATACTTAACAGGTTATGCTCATTAGGACGCGCTGGGGCAGAATACACAATACACTTGAGGCAATTCTTAATGAACCGGTCAACTTTATCCCACATATTTTCAAACCAATAAGTCCTGCGAATTAGATTATAACATTTATTTGTTCCTAAATGACCAAATTTCTCATGAGTTGTACGGATTACATTTTCCTCCATTTCTGCAGGAACGTAAAGCATTATCTTCTCGCCGATTCTCCTACACACTAAGCCATTCACTAGTTCATACCCTATGACTTCCTCTTCCTCCAGTTTGGTCATGACCTCCCTAAGCTTCTTGTCCCGATTCTGGGCTATTTGAATCTGAACATCCAGATCATCCAAGTCCACCGGGCCACCAACTCACTTTCGATTTCGTCGGGCAGGGTTTGCGTATCTACAAATTGAGGGTGCTGAGAACTGATCGTACTGCTTCCGTCCGTTTTTGAAATGAAATTTATGGAATCGCCTTCTTCCAACACCGGGCTCCGGCTCAATGCATCTACGTGTCCCAGGTTAGCTCCAATCCGATGCTGAATAGAATAATCAAAATTTTCCAGCTCCAATGCCCACCTAGCTATTCTAGAGTTAATCTGCTTCTTATTTAGTGTCATAGTGAGTGAATTGCAATCTGTAATAATTTTAAATGGCACACCCTCTAAGTATATTCTAAATCTGCGGAGAGCATATATGACCGAGAGAGTTTCTAGCTCGAAGCTATGATATCTCGACTCGGCTGGTGTCGTTGTTTTGGAAAAGTACGCGATTGGATGAAATTTTCCATCATCCTGCTTTTGCAGAAGCACAGATCCGAAACCCTGACTACTTGCGTCGCAGTGAAGTTGTGTCTCACGTTTGCGGTCATATATTGCTAACAGTGGTGAACTTACTAAACATTTCCGTATTTCCTCGAATGCCTTGAAACATTCTCTCGAGAATCTAAATTCAACATCCTTGCGTAGTAAATCTAAGAGTGGCTTAGCGATTTTAGAAAAAGAAGGGACAAATTTCCGAAAATAGGAGAACAAACCGATACAAGAGCGGAGCTCTTTGTGATTAGTCGGGACTGGGTATTTTGCAATTGCCTTAATATGGGAACTCGAAGGCTGTATTCCTGAAAGAGAGACCTGGTAACCCAAATATTCAATGACGTTGTAGCAAAACTTGCACTTCCGAAGCTTAAGTTCCAAATTTTTTTCATAAGTCCTTCTAAGCACTTTACGTAAGACCTTGACATGACTTTCGAGGTCGCTTGACGCTATTAATATGTCATCAATATACACAATGATTTATTTTGCATCGATTAGGTCTCGGAAAATGTTATATACAAATCTCTGAAAATTAGCCGGAGCGTTCTTTAACCCAAATGGCATTCTAAGGTACTCGAACTGTCCATGTGGTGTAACAAAGGAAGTTAATGGAATTAATTAAACCCATCTTTTAAGTCCAAGAGAGTAAACCACTTTTTCCCTGACATATAATCTATACAATCATCTATTAGGGGCAATGGGAAATTATCACGAACCGTTTTCTTATTCAAAGTTCTATAATCGATACACATACGAGTTTCTCCACTCTTTTTCTTCACAAGAACAGTAGCAGAAGCATAAGGGGAGCTACTAGGTCGTATAATTTCGCGTTTCATTAAATCATCAGTAATATTTTGGACCTCTTCCTTATCCTTAAATGATAGTCGTCTTGGCAAAGAATAGAAAGGTATATCATCTGTTATTTGGATTTTCATTTTGTAGTCATACGGCTTCTTTTCGATTCGCATGGGAGATAAATATTCACTAAACAACACTTCCAAAACTACCCCTCTTTCTCGTTTATCTAAATTGGGCCCTATATCTACATCCGACTGAACAACACTTTCATCTATAGCTGCTATCTCTTTCACGGCCGAATCAAATGGATCAGTTATATCATAAGGATAATAGCTCATTTCTCCTTCTGAGTTCTGCTTCCTATCATGATTACAATCACACCTGCTACATATTTCACTTACTTTAGGTTTATTAACATCTAATTTATCACTTAAGTCACCATCAGCAAATTTATCAATAATCGAATCAGATGTATATTTTTTGGGATCTTCTTTATTTAATTCAGTATTTTTAGAAGGTACCTCTTTACATTGTTTTACATTCTTATTTAATTCATTTGATATTTCATTTAATTGTATTAAGTGAATGTTAGATTTTGACAAAAAGTCTCGACCAAGAATTAATGGAAGAGTTAAAGTTTCATCTGAAACTATTATTACATTGATATCTTCAATTAGTTTACGAAAATAAATTGCACACAATACTGTGCCAAAGGAATATATTCTTCTTTTACCGACGCCAACAAATTGTGTAGGCTTTGCGCGAAATGGCAGCTTAACAAACTTTTCAGCAACTGATCTTTGCATATGACTAATAGAACTACCGGAATCAAAAAGAGAGATAATACTTGTAAAACCTGAACATCTGTTTCGATTTTTATGGTAAAAGGCCACACTTACCTCTTGCTGAGATTCTACAGGAACATAGTCATCCGAAAATACAGCTGCAACTTGAGATGTTTGGCTTCTTTTCTTTGGGCAATTGCGATGCGTATGTCCGAGTTGGTGGCAAATAAAACATGAGCCAGCTGGGCGTTGCGGCTTTGGGCAGCTACTCTGGGAGTGTCCGAATCGTGAGCAGTTGAAACAGCGTACAGTAGAAAGATCTTCAGTGGTTGTTGTTGTAGCTGCCTTTACTGCTGCATTTGGTACCTCTGTGCCTGATGGTTTGCGCATAGCCACGCCGTGACGCCGTTGCTCGTAGCGTTCCATTCGGCGTATAAGTTTGCTAATGGTATTTGCGCCATACAACATACTAATATTGTTGCTGCTGTCTGGAATTCCGTCCACCAACTCCTGCTCCATTATCTCCGATTGGGCAGCAATTGACTGCATTGCCACGACATAACTCACACACGATTCAGAAGGTTTTAGTTTGCGTAGAAACATTGTGCACAATAGGAGCTTCAAAGTAGAGCAATCTGTTAGGCCTTGGTTCAAAACGAATTCTTTCGCTGTCCCTATCATGCAGCGGCGTAGTGCTAGACATTTATGTCTTTCATTATATTTGTTGGCATCAGCGTGGTCCTCGAACTGTAGAAACCACCGGTTTATATCGTAGCGGTTGTCGCCACTAAATTTGGGTACTGCTGCATCGAGTTCGTCAAAGTGGATATACTTTCCTATGCGCACGACTGGACCAGACTCCAATTGCTGGACTATCCCTTGGAGCTCCATCACTTCTTTGCGTAGTTTCAATAATTTTAATTGCTCTTCAAGCTGGTTGATTTCTTCCCTGGATGGTGTGGCTTCAGAACCAGCAGATACGTCGGAAGCAATAGTACGGCGCATGATATAATTTGCAGCGGATTCACTTTTATGAGGCTGATTGGTACACCAGGATCAGCCAGCATAACAGCGGGTGAATTATATCCGGCAGCAGTAGTAACAGCAGCCAATGTATTGGCATCGGCCATAAAAGGCAACGTAGTAGTGGCGACGGCAGTGACAGCGGGCGACATAGTGGCAGCGGCAGCAGTAACAGCGGGTGACATAGTGGCGGAGGCAGCATTAACAGCAGGTGACATAGTGGCGGAGGCAGCAGTAACAGCGGGTGACATAGTGGCGGAGGCAGCAGTAACAGCGGGTGACATAGTAGCGGGGATAGCAAGCAAAGTAGTGGCAGCGGCAGCAACGGTGACACCAGGCGATATAGCGGCAGAGGTGGCAATGACCGCAGGTAATGTATTGGAAAAAGTGCTAGTAACAGCGGTTGATGAAATGACGGAGGAAGCAGGAGTGCTAACAGCAGGTGAAGGTCCAACGATGCTATTTTCAGAAGCTTTAAGTTTTTTTTGTGCACCTGTTGGTTTTTGCTCCGTTGCACCAGATGTTTGAAAACGTGTTTGCGGCATTTCCAATTATTTCGGTTTTTATTAAAGTTTTTCTTCAAGAAATTATTTTTGCGAATAGGTAATAACACCCCACACCTGACGATATAAACGGCTAAGTTTATATTTAAACGATGTCTTTTATTTTATTTGATTTGTGGTTTGTTTTCTGACTGTCCTGTTTCGCTGTCACCGGAAGAAGAAGGAGCCAAACATTCCACACAAAGTTGGCTGCGGTAAGTGACATTTGACATGTCAGAGATGCATGGTATAATACAAGGCAGAGTCGCATTACAATAAGAACATTACAATATAAAGGCAGAGTCACATTACAATACGAACATTGCAATATGAATATTGCAATATAAAAAGAAAAGAATGCAGCCCTAAAATGCATATGCATGTAATAAGCACTTTATGACTGCATTCTTTTCTTTTTTAACACAAGTTGCTTATGCCGGTTATGGCTAAGGGACACAAATTTTCTGATGTCCTCGATAAGTACGCTTTTAGGCGCACTAGCAAAAGCATCTGTAGGGAAAATGAAACATATTATAATTTGCAAAGAAAATGTATTTATTACTATTTACCGAAGACTATGTCCAAAACACTCAAACCGTGCAGTGCCGCCTTTTTTCCCCTGCCCTCGTAGTTGTAATGAAATGTCAAGGGGTCCGCGAATATGCCAAGGGGGCAAACCCTTCATTTTAAGTATTATGTTGAGCTGGAATATATAACAAAATAAATATATATAGTTTGTACACGGATTTCAAAAGTTACCCTAGTGTCTGAATACGCATTGAAAGTAGTCAAGCTATCCTGGGATCCCAGTGGGAGAATATTTTTTAATTTTAGTAGGTATACTCCTCAGTGATCACATCTCCAGTCATCTTGGCAATACTTTGGTGAACTCTTGAGGTCACTATCTTGCACTCCCACAAGAGCACGCCTTGCGCTTGGACCTCTGCGCGATCAGGCATCTGCAATCTTATAAATAAAAATGAATGTGTGTCCTTTATGGGCGTCCAAAGTACTCAACCGATTTTTATGAAATTTTCACAGTATATTCTTGAGATCATGGGTTAAAGCATAGGCTATACTAATTTTTGGAAAAGTGGGCGGTGCCACGCCCCCAGGCTATATAAAACTACAATTCTTCATAACTCTGAACATATTTGGTCTAAATTAATGATTTTTGGATATGTGTGTCCTTTGGTCAAGATTTATGTAATTTTGGAAAAGTGGGCGGTGCCCCGCCCACATTTTTTGTGTTTTGTTTGTACTTCAATAATGTCCAAAGTTTATGGTCGATCTCTTTTAAACTTTCAAGATTGGTTAAGAAAATTGTTGTGTACGATTTAGGCTATATCAATTTTTGGAAAAGTAGCCAGTGCCACGCCCCCAGGCTATATAAAATATAAATTCTTCATAACTCTGAACATATTGGGTCTAAATTAATGATTTCTGGATATGTGTGTCCTTTGGTCAATATTTATGTAATTTTGGAAAAGTGGGCGGTGCCACGCCCACATTTTTTGTGTTTTGTTTGTACTTCAATAATGTCCAAAGTTTATGGTCGATCTCTTTTAAACTTTCAAGATTGGTTAAGAAAATTGTTGTGTACGATTCAGGCTATATCAATTTTTGGAAAAGTAGCCAGTGCCACGCCCCCAGGCTATATAAAATTTAAATTCTTCATAACTCTGAACATATTGGGTCTAAATTAAAGATTTTTGGATATGTGTGTCCTTTAGTCAAGATGTATATAATTTTAGAAAAGTGGGCGGTGCCACGCCCACATTTTTTGTGTTTTGTTTGTACTTCAATAATGTCCAAAGTTTATGGTCGATCTCTTTTAACCTGTCAGGATTGGTTCAGAAGATTGTTGTGTACGATTTAGGCTATATCAATTTTGGAAACGTAGGCGGTGCCACGCCCCAAGGCTATATAAAATTTAAATTCTTCATTCTTCTGAACATATTTGGTCTAAATTAATGATTTCTGGATATGTGTGTCCTTTGGTCAAGATTTATGTAATTTTGGAAAAGTGGGCGGTGCCACGCCCCTTTTTTTGTGTTTTTTTTGTACTTCAATAATGTCCAAAGTTTATGGTCGATCTCTTTTATACTTTCAAGATTGGTTAAGAAAATTGTTGTGTACGATTCAGGCTATATGAATTTTTGGAAAAGTAGCCAGTGCCACTCCCCCAGGCTATATAAAATTTAAATTCTTCATAACTCTGAACATATTAGGTCTAAATTAAAGATTTTTGGATATGTGTGTCCTTTAGTCAAGATGGATATAATTTGGGAAAAGTGGGCGGTCCCACGCCCACATTTTTTGTGTACTTCAATAAGTTCAAAGTTTATGGTCGATCTTCTCTAAATTTCCAGATTGGTTCAGAAGATTGTTGTGCCACGCCCCCAGGCTATATAAAATTTAAATCATCATAACTTTGAATATTTTTGGTCTAAACTAATGATTTTTGGATATGTGTGTCCCTTGGTCAAGAATTATATAAGGTAAGTGGCTATAATTCCGTGGTACTAAGGATTTTTCTGACTTTGTACTCCTCCCACGTTGAAACAAAAAAGTTAAACCTGAAAAATCGAATTGTTCCTATTTAATTGATTAATTTTGTTTAATTTCCAATTGCCAAAATTCGAAAATAACTAATAATATTTTTATAATAATTAAAATTAATGACTAACTCAGATGTCCCTAATTCCGTGGCAAAAAATTTCATGATGTACATAACTCCGTGGGAAATTGTCCCTAATTCCGTGGTATGAAGCAAGCCACATATTTCATTGCTAGAAATGTAAGATAAACTTAATTACTGCATTCAAAAACAATTTGTTATCAAGCAACAAAATAGGTTTTAAGGTTTTTATATTTATTTATTAAAATTTATACTTTTTCGCTTCTTTTAAAAGGTTTTTTTTTTGTTTTTTTAAAATGCATATGCTTTGAGCTCTAAAACAAACTAAAAATTTAATTCAGTTATACTTTTTTGTTTGTATAAATAAATAACATATAAATTGAAAGTTTTAATTCAATATAATTTTTTTTTTTTTTATTAGGGGAAGTTCTTGAGAACTTTAACAATTTATAAATAAAATTGCTTTCAGTAAAAATAAAGCCAAAAACTTTCATTTTATAGTTTTTAGTTTTATACTTTTTTATTTTATTTTTTTTTGTTTTTTTAGTGTTTTTTACTAAAATAAATTCTTAAGAACTTTAAGAACCTATACAGAAAATAGAAATATAAATGAAAATTAAAAAAAAATTGAAGTTTAAAAATTTCATTCAGTATTTTTTTTTCTTTGTTTTTATATATGTATTTTGTTTGTTTTGTTTCATTTTTGTTTCCTTCGTGTTTTTTTTTTAATTTTTTTTCTGTGTGTTTTTTGTTTCTGTAACAAAACATGTATAAAAAAATAAATAAAACTGTATTCAATAATAAAGTAAAAAAATTGCATTCAATGTTTTTCTGCTTTGTTTTCTTTATTATTCTTTTATTTTATTTTTTTGTTTTTTTTTTAAATTTTTTTTATTTTTTTTATTTGTTTTTTTTTTGTATTTTTTTTATTTTTTTATTTTATATTTTTTTTTTATTTTTTTTTTTTTGTTTTTTATGTTTGGTTTAATAAAAAAAATATAACTCAACAACTTTTGCCATTTTTTATAAAATAAAATTATGCACGTATTTTAAATAAAATGCGTTTTTATCGCGCCACCGAAAAACAGCTCTTTTCGTCTAGCTACTGCAACGTAAATGCGTAGCATACCACGGAATAAGGGACATTGTACAATTTAGTGGTACATAAATCCGTGGTAGCGATTTAAAGGGCAAATCAATAATTTTATTATTATTTCTATTTTTTATTACAAATATGCATTCAAAATAACGGTAGGGAACTTAAAAGCTTCATCACATTTTTAGTCTTTATTAGAAAATATAGAATTAATAAAAATTCAATAATGTCAACATTTCGTTAAAATATTGTGTGCCACAGATTTTTCCAGGTCATATATTCACGAACAGGTGAATAAAATTATACCACGGAATTACGTCAAGATCTTCTTTGGGGCTTTATTTAATGATTAAACGACTTTTTGGAGTAGGGTTTCTTATAAAAAGTTTACTATAATAAAGAAAAAAAAGTGTTAAATTACCCTAATTCCGTGGTACCCACGGAATTACGTACATTGAAAAACGAAATGTGTACCTAATTCCGTGGATCAGAAATAATGAATTAAAAGTAAAAAAAACTATTTCAATGTATATGGTGGTTATAAAAAATAGTTAATAAATGTTCATTGAGCACCTAAATGTAATAATTATGAAACAAAAGTATACGGTTAAAATTTTACAGCCTTAAGAATTTTCATTGGACTCCTTAACATTTTGCTTAAGACACCGTCATACAAAACACTTTTTCTCTAGACTAAAAACTTTTGATCGTGTCATATAAAATAAATATAACCTAGAAAACAAAAAAGTATATCGATTTGTATCTCTTAAAGATAGATCTTTATAATTGCATTTTTAATTTAACTAAAATTTCTTCTAATTACTTATTTGGCATAAAAAATCGAAATACCACGGAATAAGGTACTACCACGGAATTATAGCCACTTACCTTAATTTGGGAAATGTGGGCCATGCCACGCCCACATTTTTTGTATTCAGTGCTTTGTTTGTACTTCAATAATGTCCAAAGTTTATGGTTGATCTGTTTTAAACTTTTCCAATACGTTAAAATCTTCGTTGGGTACGACATACATAGGCTACATTTGTAAATTCTTTATAAAAGTGGGCAGTTCCAGGACCACAAGCTAAGTAATATTTCAGTTCGTTATATCCCTGAATGTATTTGCTTTAGTGACATTTTAACGTTCTTAAATCTTAATCAAAGCACTTAATTTTTTTTTTTGTTATTGCCGTTCATACATATCCAGAATATTATAGGTAGATATAGGATATAATTAAATAAGTACTAACTATACATCTGCTCAGCAGCGCATAATGGTTTTTGTCATACCCATTGAGTTCAAAAGATCCGTTTTTTGAGTTGGACATCCAAAAAATTTATTTGTTTATACCAAAGACTTTAGAGCCAGAAACATTGTATATCCTTAAGCACTGCAATAAATGGAATGTTAAAAGTTAAAGAAAAATATTTGAAAATGTATTTCTAGGGAAGTCACTGGTCAGGCAGAACAACGTCTGCCGGGTCTGCTAGTCTTATAAATAAAAATGAATGTGTGTCTGTGTGTCCTTTATAGGCGTCCAAAGTACTCAACCGATTTTTATGAAATTTTCACAGTATATTCTTGGGATCATGGGTTAAAGCATAGGCTATATTAATTTTTGGAAAACTGGGCGGTGCTACGCCCCCAGGCTATATAAAACTACAATTCTTCATAACTCTGAACATATTTGGTCCAAATTAATGATTTTTTGATATGTGTGTCCTTTGGTCAAGATTTATGTAATTTTGCAAAAGTGGGCGGTGCCACGCCCACATTTTTTGTGTGTTGTTTGTACTACCATAATGTCCAAAGTTTTTGGTGGATCTCTTTTAAACTTTCCAGATTGGTTCAGAAAATTGTTGTGTAAGATTCAGGCTATATCAATTTTTGGGAAAGTGGGCGGTGCCACGCCCCCAAGATATATAAAATTTAAATTCTTCACAACTCTGAACATATTGGGTCTAAATTAATGATTTCTGGATATGTGTGTCCTTTAGTCAAGATTTATGTAATTTTGGAAAAGTGGGCGGTGCCCCGCCCACATTTTTTGTCTTTTGTTTGTACTTCAATAATGTCCAAAGTTTATGGTCGATATCTTTTAAACTTTCAAGATTGGTTAAGAAAATTGTTGTGTACGATTCAGGCTATATCAATTTTTGGAAAAGTAGCCAGTGCCACGCCCCCAGGCTATATAAAATTTAAATTCTTCACAACTCTGAACATATTGGGTCTAAATTAATGATTTCTGGATATGTGTGTCCTTTAGTCAAGATTTATGTAATTTTGGAAAAGTGGGCGGTGCCGCGCCCACATTTTTTGTGTTTTGTTTGTACTTCAATAATGTCCAAAGTTTATGGTCGATCTCTTTTATACTTTCAAGATTGGTTAAGAAAATTGTTGTGTACGATTCAGGCTATATGAATTTTTGGAAAAGTAGCCAGTGCCACGCCCCCAGGCTATATAAAATTTAAATTCTTCATAACTCTGAACATATTAGGTCAAAATTAAAGATTTTTGGATATGTGTGTCCTTTAGTCAAGATGGATATAATTTGGGAATAGTGGGTGGTCCCACGCCCACATTTTTTGTGTTTTGTTTGTACTTCAATAAGTTCAAAGTTTATGGTTGATCTGTTTAAACTTTTCCAATACGTTAAAATCTTCGTTGGGTACGACATACATAGGCTACATTTGTAAATTCTTTGGAAAAGTGGGCAGTTCCAGGACCACAAGCTAAGTAATATTTCAATTCGTTATATCCCTGAATGTATTTGCTTTAGTGACATTTTAACGTTCTTAAATCTTAATCAAAGCACTTAATTTTTTTTTTTTTGTTATTGCCGTTCATACATATTCAGAGTATTATAGGTAGATATAGGATATAATTAAATAAGTACTAACTATACATCTGCTCAGCAGCGCATAATGGTTTTTGTCATACCCATTGAGTTCAAAAGATCCGTTTTTTGAGTTGGACATCCAAAAAATTTATTTGTTTATACCAAAGACTTTAGAGCCAGAAACATTGTATATCCTTAAGCACTGCAATAAATGGAATGTTAAAAGTTAAAGAAAAATATTTGAAAATGTATTTCTAGGGAAGTCACTGGTCAGGCAGAACAACGTCTGCCGGGTCTGCTAGTCTTATAAATAAAAATGAATGTGTGTCTGTGTGTCCTTTATAGGCGTCCAAAGTACTCAACCGATTTTTATGAAATTTTCACAGTATATTCTTGGGATCATGGGTTAAAGCATAGGCTATATTAATTTTTGGAAAACTGGGCGGTGCTACGCCCCCAGGCTATATAAAACTACAATTCTTCATAACTCTGAACATATTTGGTCCAAATTAATGATTTTTTGATATGTGTGTCCTTTGGTCAAGATTTATGTAATTTTGCAAAAGTGGGCGGTGCCACGCCCACATTTTTTGTGTGTTGTTTGTACTACCATAATGTCCAAAGTTTTTGGTGGATCTCTTTTAAACTTTCCAGATTGGTTCAGAAAATTGTTGTGTAAGATTCAGGCTATATCAATTTTTGGGAAAGTGGGCGGTGCCACGCCCCCAAGCTATATAAAATTTAAATTCTTCATAACTCTGAACATATTTGGTCTAAATTAATGATTTTTGGATATGTGTGTCCTTTGGTCAAGATTTATGTAATTTTGCAAAAGTGGGCGGTGCCACGCCCACATTTTTTGTGTAATGTTTGTACTACAATAATGTCCAAAGTTTTTGGTGGATCTCTTTTAAACTTTCCAGATTGGTTCAGAAAATTGTTGTGTAAGATTCAGGCTATATCAATTTTTGGGAAAGTGGGCGGTGCCACGCCCCCAAGCTATATAAAATTTAAATCATCATAACTTTGAATATATTTGGTCTAAACTAATGATTTTTGGATATGCGTGTCCCTTGGTCAACAATTATATAATTTGAGAAAAGTACGTTATTTGTACTTCAATAATGTCCAAAGTTTACAGTTGATCTGTTTTAAACTTTTCCAATTCGTTAAAATCTTCGTTGGGTACGACATACATAGGCTACATTTGTAAATTTTTTGGAAAGTGGGCAGTTCCAAGACCACAAGCTAAGCAATATTTCAATTCGTTATATCCCTGAACGTATTTGCTTGAGTGACATTTTAACGTTCTTAAATCTTAATCAAAGCACTTAATTTTTTTTGTTTGTTATTGCCGTTTATACATAGCCAGAGTATTATAGGATTTCCATAAAATCATAATAGTGGCGTTAAGTGGTAGGTATAGGATATAATTAAATAAATACTAACTATACATCGGCTCAGCAGCGCATAATGGTTTTTTTCATACCCATTGAGTTCAAAAGATCCGTTTTTTGAGTTGGACATCCAAAAAATTTATTTGTTTATACCAATGACGTTAAAACCAGAAACATTGTATATCCTAAAGCAATGTTAAAAATTAATAGAAAAATATTTGGAAATGTATTTCTAGGGAAGTCACTGGTCAGGCAGAACAACGTCTGCCGGGTCTGCTAGTTCTAAATAAAATAGTCAAAGTCTTTAAAGAAAACGCTGAAAGGTCTAGTCGAAAAAAAATGCCGGATGAGTTTAACCTTGCCGATTTTTGATGGTCACGAATACAGCACTTGGAACAAGAGAATTACTGTCTTTTTAAGAATGAAAAAATGTGAAAAAGTTATTCAGCGAGAGAAAGAGTCGCAGGAAAATGAAGCTTCGTGGAATGAAGCAGATTTAAAGGCAATGAATTATATATACAGTGCTCTATCAAATAGGCAAATGGAATTTGTAGACGAAGAAACAACGAGTTATGGAATAATGAAGAAATTGGATAAATTATATTTGCGTGAATCAACTGCGTTGCAGATTTGTGTGGGGAACAAATTGGAAAGAATAAAATTGAAAGATTATACCGATATAGCTGAATTTTACAGTGACTTTGAAAAATTAATTATTGAATTGAAAAATGCCGGTGCTGCGGTGACAGAGAAAGAAAAATTGAATTATATGCTGAGAACTCTTCCAAGTACTGTAAGCCATATTGGAGATTTAATTGACGTGCTACCTGAAAATGAACGAACAGTTGACTATTTAGTCAGAAAAATAAAAATGCACGAAGAAAGAGAAAATGATGAAAAGAGTGAATAAAGAAAATAAAACTGGAAACACAAACGTATTTAAAAGCGAGAGGAAGAAAGACAAAACGTGCTTCAAATGTGGGAAAACTGATCATATCCAATACGAGCGCACAAGTCATATAAGTGCTGGTAATTCTGCGCGTGGCGTAAGAGCAGCGGGGCAACAGCAAGTGGGAGGAAACTTGCGAATCAATGGGTAATACCGCAAAATTTTACAATACAGAAAATAATTTGATAGCTGTTGCATATAAGGAAAATAATTTATATAAAATTAAAACCGTTTTGGATACTAAGCAGAATTATGTAACCGAAAATGTAAACATTGCCATGACCCTGAAAGAAAAATATCATAGAATTTTAGGACATGTAAATTTCAACTATTTAAGTATTTTGAGTGAAAACAACTTACTCGATGGTTTGCCGAAAAATTTAGAAAGCGAGTATTTGAAATGCGGTACATGTGTACAAAATAAAATGACGAAGACAAGCTTTGAAAATAACAGGCGCAGAGCTAGGGACATTGGAGAAATTATTCACGCAGATGTAAACGGACCACATCAGACAGTAGGGTATGAGGGTGAAAGATATTTTCTGATTTTGATTGATGATTACAGTAAAGCCGGAAAGATTTATACTCTGAAAGCAAAAACTGAAGTTTATGATTGTATTGTTACGTATGTAAATCAATTAGAGAATATGACAGGAAAAAGGGTAAAGAAACTTAGGTGCGACAATGGTAAAGAATTTTTAAATAAAGATGTTTACAACTTCATCAAAGAAAAGGGAATTTATATTGAACCGTGTCCCCCGTATGTTCACGAATTCAACGGAACTGCTGAGCGGTGGAGACCGCGAGATGCTTATTAGCAGATGCCAAAATAAACATAAAATTTTGGCCAGAAGCAGTTAAAACGGCCGTTTATTTAAAAAACCGAACTTTAGCCAAAACAATTGAAACAAAAACCCCGTATGAAATAATGATGAAAGAAAAACCGAATATAACAAATTTGAAACTATATGGAAGTAGAGTTTTTGTTAGAGTTCCGGAGGTTAAGAGGAAAAATAAGTGGGACAGAAAAGCGGATTTAGGAGTTTTAGTTGGGTATGAAGCTGTAGGATATAGAGTGCTGATAAATAATAAAATAATAATAGCTGCTCATGTAGATATAGTTGAGGAAAATGTGAATTTGGTTGGATTTAAAGAAACTGAAGCAAGTACTGATAGTGACATAAGTGATAATGAAATTGAACTTAAAAAGCGCAACGAAGAACACGAAAATAGTGAGTTAAGAGAAGATGAGCAGCTAAATAGTTTTCCAAGCTCGAGTAGAGGTGAAAATTTGACGGCACCAAGAAGGTCAGAAAGGAAGATTAGCCCGGTTAATAGATACGGAAGTCCAATATCAAATTGTATTTATGTAAACTATGTAAGCGTTGATAACCCGGAAACATGTAACGAAGCAATAGAGTGTGATGATAGTGAAAATTGACGGGATGCAATGAATAGAGAGATGGAAAGTTTGGATAAGAATCATACGTGGAAATTAGTCGAAAAGCCTGAAGATAAGAAAGTATTAGATTTAAAATGGGTTTATACAAAAAAGAATGAAAATAAATATAAAGCAAGAATTGTAGTGAAAGGTTTTCAACAAAGAGAAATTTTAGAAGATATATATTCGCCGGTAGCTAGAACACAGACTTTGAAAATTTTGCTAAAGTTTTGCGTGCAAAATACGTATGAAATCAATGAAATGGATGTCGAGTCAGCATTTTTGAATGGAAAGATAAAATCTGAGGTGTATGTAAATCAGCCACAAGGCTACAATGATAATACGGGACGAGTATGTAAGCTCGAAAAGGCCTTGTATGGACTACGCGAAAGCCCAAGAGCATGGTATGAGTGTTTAGATGACTACTTGAAGGAATTAAGGTTTGAAAGTAGTAGAATTGACTATTGCTTGTACTTTCTAGAAACTAGCCATGAAAAAACGTATTTGATAATTTTTGTCGATGACTTGCTTATCTGTGGCAGAGATAGGAAGTTAGTGGAAAGTATTAAAAAGGGATTATCTGTAAAATTTCGAATGAAAGATATGGGCCAGATAAAAACGTATTTAGGTATCAACATTAACTACAATCCCGAAAAAAATATCATGACTCTAGACCAGGAAAACTATATCGATTCTTTAGCAAAGAAATTTGAAATTGAAAACGCAAAATTGTATGCTACTCTAATGCACTATAGCCGAAATTGCGATTTTAGCGGCAAAAGTCAATTTTTCAAATTTAAATTTTTGCAATTATTTTGATGGTGCTCAATACCCAACATATTGATAAGAAAAAATTAAAAAAAAAATGTACTGTTGGCAACCCTGTTTATGTACAAACAGCTGGCAATGTTTACAAATTTTTTAGTACCTACGTGTTAATACAAGTGAAGCAGCAAAATTTTTATAAAATTAAAAACTGTTTTTTAATAATATATTCTTGTAAAAAAAACTTTGTAAATATGAGTTCTATTACTCGAGGTGAGTAATTTTACTATATACAAATATAGTTTGCTAAATGTTTTTATTTCGTACTTGAAGTGTCATTGGAACTCTTTACATGTGATTGTTTGTAGAAAACTCAAGTTTTATGTCATGGTAAAAGTGTATGCATTTGACTGCTAATAAACGAATTTTTAATACTTTTGTAGAAACACTCAGGTTCAAAAATTCTGAAATATTTGAGTTTTGGTTGAGAAACAACAGGAATGCTTCGAATTACATAAAAGCATATATGTAATACTCCTATATTGCTGGAAAGCACATAGTACATTCCCCCATATCAGAGTGCAGAAATATAAAAAATAGAAAGAGAGATCCGATAATGGAATGTACCTAAAATGACAACTTCACTTTAAAAAATACATGGGCGGATCAAGCCTTCATAGAAAAATCGTTTATATTTACATGTTGAAGAAATTATTTAAAAATTTTTAAAAGCAACAAATATTTATAAACCAAAGTATATGATGGTGACGCTATGCTTTGTGTGCAAAAAAAAATACAGATAAAGAAGAACATCTTCATGCGTAAGTACATAGTATGTTTATTCCAATTTTTTAAAAAGCTAATAAACACATTTTCCAAACAAGATTACCCAAACATGCAGAGCTTCTCAAATGTTCTCATAGGCCACTTTCATTTAGTTTGCTGTTTTCTTGGCCCCTTTTGTACTTGAACCGCCCCTGTAATTATTTGAATTTTCAGTCGATTTGACAATTACAAGTTTACATTTATACTACTACAAGCTCAAAAATTGATGTAGTCTGTCTCGTTTTGATTTCGTTTCAAAACACATTACGAGCCTATAGCAGCTATTATGCATACTTAGCATAGACTTGACTTGACTTGGAACTGCCACTTAGCGTTCTGTTTAATGAAGTTTGCATGTATCCGATTACCCTACATGACTTGACTTAGAATTCTGTTGAGTTTTGATTTTCTATGTAAATTCTAAGTTTAGTGAGCGCCGTGAGAGAACTGTGTGATGCCATAATTTTTTTTTTTTATATTTTGAATAAAATCCTCCAACTATTCTATAGAGATAAGAATTTTTGGATGTATATTATTCATATGGCAGCCGCAAAACTTACTGTCAAATAAATTGAATTCAAATTAGGCTAACCTAAAAAAAAAATTTGTTCCTCCCAAAATGCTTTATAGTTTTTTTTTGGCATTGGCTATATACTGATTGTAGATAAGCTCAGAAAATCGAAACCTAATGCCAAGAAAATGCGTTTTGGTACCTTTTACTGAGTTATATGTAAAAAATCACACGATTACTTTTAAAAAGCAATTCGATATGGGAAACTTTTACTCTTATTTGAAACTGGCTAGTATGCTCTCTTGCTATTTTTCTAAGTGCTAATTGACAGTTCTCAAGTCAAGTCAAGTCTATGCTAAGTATGCATAATGGCAGCTTATCCCACCCGCAATATAGAAGTATTACATATATGCATAAAAGGAAAGATTTCATACGAAATTGACAGTGAATTAAGTAAATTGAACTTATATAATTTTATTAAACTTAAATGGAATAAACAATCCAGAAATTAGAATGCATTTAGAAAATATAATAAGAAATGGTTGAGTCGAGAAAAAATTTTTGTAATACCGAAAAAGATTAATACTATTGGGCTACCAAAACTGACGTATGATGATAGCTGCGAAAGAAATAAAAGGAGATTAGCTTCCAGCAAGGAGACAATGCGCAATTATTAGTTCATGCCGCCTCTATCACCCCTATCATGGATTTCAATTACGTACCCGTTCTACGCTCCGCCGAAATCGAAAATTGGTATCATGCGTTTAAATTGGATTGAAAGAAGAAGAGGAAGAGCTATAAACCTTTCGAAATCAGCTGTTTGCCTTGAAATATGTGGAACTGGAACATAACAAAGCAAAAATACACAAATTAGTGCTTTGAATTAAAAGTAAAATTGTATTATTTATAAACTTAATTACGTAAATTAACTAATTACATATGTATTGAGCATTTTGTAATAAATTTAGTGAAGTTTTATACATAGATAAATTGATTGATTATAGCAGACGTCGGAGGACCAACAAAAAGCAAGAGGACACTGTTGGTGGATGTTACCATGTCGTCAGTAGGAGGTAGCTGGCATTTGCAATAGAGTTGGTGCTAGAAGAGTCTGCTTCGTCGACCAGGCACGCAGATAAACACATACGCCGAGCAAACATTAGACATGTCAGGATTAAGTCTGACCGCAGGTGGTACTTTTCGCTGGATGAAGACATTGGCGGCCCCGGAACTGACAAAGGAGTTTACCGAGTATGTGTTGGTGGTGTGGAGTGGCTTCCGGTGCACGTTTGGCTGCCATTACCTTAGTTCTAATGGTATTAGGTTGGTTTTTTGAATGCTAGTCCAATTTTCGGTAATTGTTTACTACCGGTGCCGAGGGCTAATGCGCGTCCAAAAATATTGAAAATATTAGATCTCCGGAGGCGGATTCACATTCCCAGCATCGAAACGCGTCTTTTGATACCCCTTCCTACATTTTTGAACAAATATTAGCACTCGGTACCGGTCGCAAACAATTATCCTGCAAACCTCATTAGAGCACAAAAACAAAATATAGCGATCTTTTTACAACTTTTACATACGAGTTTTACTTATATTTTAAGAGTTTTAACAAAAAATCGCGGAAATTAATCTAATATTGTTTGCAAAATAAAAAACAAGCAGCTATCCGTCAACAAAATTGCAACTGAGAAAAACGGAGCTACGCTCGAAGTCCATGATAAGCAGAATTGTAAGTTTCGAAGTTGAACTGAACGGAAACGGAACGCATGATACCAAAGTTGCCAAACGGAGAAAATTTCGATCCAAGTCGAAATGCATGATAGGGGTGTATATCTGCCAAAAAATCCCACGCAACGGATTTGAAATTTGTCCTACAACAAGTTGCAATATCCCCAAATCGGCCATCCAAAATTCGAGAAGTTCTTAATACTAGCCACAAAGAAGTTACGCCAATATCACCTGATGAAGCTCTAATGTTTGTGTTAGAAAACGGATTAACTAAAAAGGTGTACTCAAATATGCGGCAATTAAACATAAAACACAATTGTAGTATTTATCCGACTTATGATAATGTTTATAAAAGCAAATTGAAATGTAGACCGGATGAAATGAAAGCTCTGTAGAAGTGTCGTTGCAAAATTTGTTAGACCACACAGCTAAAAGAATTCTTGAATATCAAGATGAAGTATTGTGTACAATGGATGTTGAAGAATCGATCCTAATTTCGAGCTACGGATTTGATGGTTCTACCGGTCACAGCTTGTTTAAACAAAAATTTGTGGAAAATACTTCGGAAAGTTTCGATCAATCCCTTTTTGTGACATCAGTCATTCCAATAAAAATAATTTCATCAGCAGGGTATAACATTTGGGTAAACCGTACACCACAGTCAGTACGCTTTTGTAGACCTTTAAAAGTGAAGTTTGGTGAAGCTAGCTTGTCGGGAAGTATTTTTTCCGCTAAAATCGCAATTTCGGCCATAGTGCAATGGAACAAAGTTTAAAATGTGAGCCTGCTTTATCAGTTTGTAATGATATCAAGTATCGAAATTTAATAGGAGCACGACTTAAGCTAATGTTTGATAAAAATTTCAATTCTGTTCTATCAGGAGATATAACTGATAGAAAATCCACAACAGGATATGTTATAAGAATGTATGGCAGTACTATTTTTTGGAAATCGAATGAGCAAGATATTCCCACTCGACCAAGAAACGTATGTTGGCGAGCATAAGAGAATTACGATAGTTTCTCGTAACTTGGGAGTTCGCCACATCTACGAGTCTCGGATTTTGAACGGACGCTTCGTTTCATTTTTTTTATTTTTTGAAATACTTGAACTTTTTGTCAATTAAATAAAAATGTTATCTACAAAAAAATTATAAAAATTAACATTTTCTGTTACGGACAAGACGTGACCAACTAAAGGTAAGTTTTCAATAAAAATTAGTTTGGACATGTTTGAAACTTATTTTATACATATCTTGATAATTTTTTTTTGCCAGGTCGTGGATTAAAAGAACAAACAAGAATGAGAGTGAGAAATCAACTAAAGGAAAGCTTAAGAAGGACGACACATACATATGCAAGAAATGCATAATAGGAATGCTGTTAACTTTGGCCATTAAAGTAGGTTAACATATTTTTTTTAATATACACCAATTCGGTTTAATCGGAAAATTTTATCTCCATTTTAGGTTCTTTGTTTATTTTGTTCTTTTAATTCTATTGTTTTACATATTTATTTCTTTACTTTGTTCTTTTTGTTCTAATTTATAGTTTAAGTATTTAATTACATATTTTTCTTAACACCAAAATAAAATTAAATAATATTGAAATCAACTGAAAAAAGCACCCTTTTTTATATGGGGAATAAATTGGAATTTAGCGATAACGTAAGTATTCTCGATCCATTTTAGATACTGTTTAAGATACTTTCTCGATAAAAAAACGTATCGAAACAAGATTCGTTTGCAATCCGCTTACAGCAAGAAAAAGGATCGTAAACGTATCAAAATCTTATTTCGAGAAAGTGTGCTCTGCTGCCACAAACTGAGCGATAGGTAATACTTTAACGATAGTTTCTCGGAATCAGTTCTCGATACTTTTATCAGGAAAAGTATTGCTAAAGCTTGGAAAACTTAAGCATTTTCGTGAGCGTTGGTCGGGTGGGTTGTAACGAAGTCTTCAACAGAGGCTGAGTATGTAGCGCTGTCAGTATGCGTAACTGAGTTAAAACTAATTAAAATAGTGTTAGAAGAATTCGGAATTCAAATTTGCCACCCCATACGAATTTATGAGGATAATACTGGTGTTACCCACTCGACCAAGAAACGTATGTTAGCGAGCATAAGAGAATTACGATAGTTTCTCGTAACTTGGGAGTTCGCCGCATGTACGAGTCTCGGATCTTGAACGGACTATTTGTTTAACTTTTTTTTTTCAAATACTTGAACTTTTTGTCAATTAAATAAAAACGTTTTCCACAAAAAATTATAAAAATTTACATTTTCTGTAAAGGACAAGACGTGACCAACTAAAGGTAAGTTTTCAATGAAATTTGGGCATGTTTGAAATTTATTTTAATATCTTGATAATTATTTCTTTTGCCAGGTCGTGGATTAACAGAACCTCATGGCGATCAATATTCAATATTCGGGGCGCGGTACTGCAACAAATTCAACAATTCATGAGAGGAATGCTGTTAACGTAGGCCATTCCAAGTAGGTTAAAATGTGTTTTGTCATACCTACTAACTCGGTTTAATAAGACAATTTTGTCTTCATTTTAGGTTCTTTTACTAAAAAGTTTGCTTTGGAGGAGTCCGAATTCGAGCAGAGGTAAGCCAGAAATAATCAAATCAAACAACAACCACTAAATAAAACATTCTGTTAACTTATTTATAGTTTAAGTATATTAAGACCAAATAAATAAATAATATTAAAATCAACAGAAAAAGGCACCCTTTTTTATATGGGGAATAAATTGGAATTTAGCGCTAACGTAAGTATTCTCGATCCATTTTAGATACTGTTTAAGATACTTTCTCGATAAAAAAACGTATCGAAACAAGATTCGTTTGCAATCCGTTTACAGCACGAAAAAGGATCGTAAACGTATCAAAATCTTATTTCGAGAAAGTGTGCTCTGCTGCCACAAACTGAGCCTAGGTAATACTTTTACGATAGTTTCTCGGAATCAGTTCTCGATACTTTTATCAGGAAAAGTATTGCTAAAGCTTCGAAAACTTAAGCATTCTCGTGAGCGTTGGTCGGGTGGGTATTAGTATAAGTAAATTTGGAAATTTAACAAAGAAATCTAAGTATATAGAAACACATTATCATTTTGTAAATGAAAACTATTCAAATGGAGAAATTGATGTAGTTAAAATAGATACGGAAAATAATCCAGCAGATATGTTTACAAAGTCATTGGGGCGAACGAAATTTGAAAAATTTAGAAGCATTTTAAAGTAATGCTAAAATGTAAATTTTGAACAAGCTAAATTTAAGGTGGCGTGTTAAAATATGAGTAAATTCAGCTGTCAGAGAGCGTAATTAAAACACCTGCACATGTACATATGTATGTATAAGAGAAGTAATAGAATGACATGTACATAAATTGAAGTTACACTGTAGAATGTCAACTGAAACAAAATACTGTGAATTTGACTCTCGACTGAAAAGCACGCATATAAATGCATATATAAACGTTCGCCTTAATAAAAGAAAGAAGTGTACTGAAAAATTAATAAACTTTATATTAATAAAACAAAACTCGTTCACGATTAATTAAAAAAAATTTTAATAAACCTCTGATCTCAACAAAAACAAATGTTAAATTTAAAATTATATGAAAAAAAAAGATCGAAATACCTCTGGCAACTTGACTGCTCCAGCATGGTACCTGACTCTCCCCAGGAAAAAGTTCCGACTCCATAGCTCCAGGAAAAAGAATCGGAACTAATATGAATGTGTTTATGTTTGGTATGCAAAAATATTTGTAATCTATATCCTCCTGACTAACTATTACTTTATCTTCAGTCATCACACTTACTAAAATACCTAAAGCAGGCATTGACTCTAAAGGTTCCGAAAAATAATTTTGTAAATTAGATATAAGGAATGCGTTAAAATTGCTGGATCCTTGTTCTACTCCAACAATTTTAATGGGTCCCTTATTACTATGAAAAAAACTATCTTTATCTTTTTTAAAATTTATTATAAACGGCCACATTTTAGAACTTTTGCTAGAACCTGCAACAACCATTCTTTCAAAATTCTTCTTAAATACATTTTCTGTAAAATTTGATTAGGCTTATTAATAATTTTTTTAAAATATTGCATAAAGTTTTCAAATTTATACGCAGAAAAACTGTCTGAAGGACCAAATTGCTTAGCGCAATCACAAAGATGCCATAAACCGTGAATATTATAACTTTTTAAATTTTCGCCATAAATAACCCCGAATAAACTAAAAAAATCTCTTTTAATAACTCATTAGCGACGTTCGAACGAAATCGAATTCCGGCATGTAATAAAATAAAATGGTCGTACAAATCATCAGGAATGCAGTCTTTTAAAACAAGTGGACCTGCAGATAAAAGAATTCAGTTGTCTTCCAATTATTTAACTGATCGAGGTCTCGGCTTAATCTACAAAACTCTGTGGGAATGTATCTATTTAGAAACGAAAGCTTTTGATTCATTTGTGTGACTTTCCCTCTCTTTAACATTAACTGAAGTAATTTCTTAGGCACTCCTAAATCCACTAAATGCATGGGACCTAAAGGAAATTGTGAAACCATGCCAAAGTTTGCAGTTTCTAGCAAATTATCTTCTTGTATAAAATCGAAAGTGTGATGACTTGGGTCCAATATCTTTTTAAAAGACAAGTCCGTTCTCAATTTACCAAGGGTTTTTTGAAAACTTACTCGCCTTTGCAAATTCTGCCCCTTTGAAATGCATTTTGAGCATGAATTTTTACCAGTGTGAGACTTAACCCCCGTTACAAAAGCGCGAGCTGGTGCATCGCAAGTAAAAAGCCTTACGTTAAAAGGTTTAAGAGTTTCTATTTCACCAACTTTAATTCCGTTTTCTTTCTATAAATTTCATTCTTCGCAAAAGTCTCTAAAAAGTCATTGACATTTTCTAATTTGCTCATCCAAGATAACAGGCTATTATGAAGGGGTCGAAATTACGAACAGACCCTAAAATTGGCCAAAGACTTCTGTTTGAACTTTTAAACAACTTTAAACCATCTATTCCTACATCGATATTGACTTCTTCTTGCGCCTCTAAATAATTATATTCTTTACTTTTCAGAATTCAATACCGATGCAGAGAAATTCGCCAGCTGGAATTAATTTTAATTAAACTTTTTCTCTACTTGTTCCCAAAAGAGTTCTGGCTGACAGTGGCAAGCCTTCGCAGCCGATTTCGCGCATTGTCTTAAGAAGATCTGTTATGTCAGCTTGCGCCATAGAGGAAAAGCCTTTACCTTCGCAAACTTGTCAACATTAATTTCAACCCCATCTAATTCATCAACCACGACGAAGACGAAGAAACAGTAGAACACCTCATCTGCAACTGCACCGCACTTAGCGGAGCAAGACGTCGCTGCCTAGGTGCTCCCTTCCTGGATAACATGCGCCAAATTGCGAAGCATGACATCAAGGACGTGATGGATTTCATCAGGTCTTCCAAGTGATTCGAAGAGGAGGAGGTACAAAGGTGTCTCTATGTGGTATCACAACGGGCCTAAGTGTGCCTCTTTGGCAGTCAATTCAAATAAATAACCTAACCTAATTCATCACTTTCTACTTCGAAATCATCGAATAGAAAATGATCATATTCGCCGTCGCTCGAATCGCATTGCTCCGCACAGGAATATTCTGATGCTGCTCTACTTGTAGACGGAACATCATCATCGCCTAACCTATGTACATCCGAATACCCCAATGCCGCTCTGCTTGTAGACGGAATATCGTCGTTTTCTAATCTACTTGCAAGGAAAACATCTTCAGACATATTTAATTTGCGAAGTTTCGGTATATTTACCTTGTATTTCATGTCTTCTTTGCTAAGAAGATTAGACAACGTTCGTTTACTCAGACTTAAAGGAACGAATACTTAATTTCGTAGATCGTGTTCTGTGGATCGTGTTCTGTAATAAAATGAAATTATGTTTATAGTTTAAAGCGATGCTTATTCGTATATATGTTTTAGGAGTTGGGATAGTATCGCATTTATTGGTTTAAAATTTTATCGGTTATAGGTGCAAATTATGCTATCACATAACTAATATGCCATCCCTACAGTAAAATTACAAATCACTCTCCAAAAGGGACAGCCTTCCCAACAAAACCTGTCTACCCCATGCACTAATACATAATAGCTGCGTTCCAGTTAGCTGACCTGTAGCGCGATTCTGTAACTTTTTTAACGCCAAGTGTTAGCGTTAACTTCGCCTAACACCATTTTTAACACTTTTTTCGATTCTGTAACTTTTAACCACAAGAAAAGTGTTAGCTAACACTTTACGCGAATTAATTTCGTGGTGTTAAAAATTATAGAAAATAATTTCTCCGAAAACCTGAAACCGAACTCGCGACGCGCACTTTGTAGTCCGAACGCTTATCACCTGCGCTACTGCGACATGAACGTCGGCGCTGTCAAATGCAGTACTTAATATGAGTGCAGTTTTCCCTCAATTTTAACTGATATACATATGTACATACATAAAACAGTTAACACTAACTAGTAAGGAAGTCTAAATTCGGGTGTAACCGAACATTAAATACCTAGTAGTGATCTGTTTTGGTATCCTAATTTACTCAGGCCTATTTTAATAACTGAAAATTTGTTATAAAGGCAACTGATTGTTTTCGATAAAAACACTTCTGTTGTGAGTGGTAAATCAAATTATTACTAAATAACAAAATATAAATACCTTTCCTCATGTTCATGAAAGGTATGAAAATAAAAAAAATTAATAAAAAAAGGCAGTAGAGTGTTAACTACTTGCCCGTAAATCTTGCTTGTTTGTTATTCGATTTGCGTAATTTTTGGCAGGAGTATACTACATACTATTGGGAAGTATCTCACAAAATTTCATTGAAATACATTCTTCAAATTCCAAGCAATCGCTTTTGAAAATAGCAGAGCTTTTATGCTAAAAAGTGGGCGGCGCCACGCCTACTTCACCAAAATCCACAAAATTTGTATACAGTTTAGTTTTGGTTAAAAAGCTTATTATGTGTGTAAAATCTTATTTAAATAACTTATACAATTATGGAAATATCGCGATTTTAATTTTACGAAGAAATTTTTTAGAACTGTGTTCAAAAAGTGGGCGTGTCCGTTCACCGATTTTGTTTATTTTTACAGCAAAGAGTTAGCTTTATATGTTGAACACTTTCTCTAAATATCGTTCCAATAAGTCAATTTTTACCGGAGTTATGGCATGTAAAGTTTTGTGGAATAATCCCCCATAAAGGGGCGGGGCCACTCCCATTTTCCAAAAATTTTGTGCTTTCGACTTTCTTTGCCCACGAACACTTCAGAGGTGAAATAGAAATGATATACAGCTAGTTTAAGCAAAGTTATAGCATATACAATATATCTATGATCCTTTTCAAAATCTTTCGTATAAAATTGGGCGTGGACCTAACCCGATTTCAATAATTTTTTTTCGAAATATTGCTTGTATTAATATAAATATGTGTGCTGAATTTTGTTTTGCTATCTTGAGCGGTTTTTGATTTATGATAAATAATATTTCCAAACTTGACTATATCAAAAGTGGGCGGTACCACGCCCCTTTTTAAAATTTTTTTCAAAAATGTATTTGTTGCCTTAACGCTAAAGTGCATACCAAATATTATCCTTATAGGTGTATTATGTACTGAATAATCACTCTTTTTGTATTTTCGAAAATATTATATATATAGAAAGAGGGCGTGGCTTTTAACCGATTTTGCCTATTTTCAATAGCGCTCGGAGATAAGTGAAAAGGAACCTACATACCAAATTTCATTGAGATATCTCAAGATTTACTCAAGTTATCGTGTTCACAGACGGACGGACGGACGGACGGACGGACGGACATGGCTCAATCAATTTCTCTTTTCCTCCTGAACATTTTGATATATATAAGTCAATATCTATCTCGATTCGTTTATGCCGTTACATACTACCGTTAGGCCAATGAAGTTAATATACCTTGTGTGCGAAGCACTACTAGGTATAAAAAGTGTTAAGGAAAGTTACAGAATCGCACTTTCGTTAAGAGCAAACGCCGAAATTTTGCGATAAGCTTAACACCCGGCGAGGTGTTAAAAGTTACAGAATCGCGCTACTGGGTCGTATCACGGTCATAATTTAACCGGAACGATGCGGGTCAGTTGCATGAAAGTTGTTTTTGTAAATAAGTGTGTATACATATGCATGTTTATGCTACTAAGCAAATAAGGGTTGGCTGTCAAAAAATCTACTACAAAAATTGACCTAGAAAATTATCAAGATCACAGCGTTGTTGTTTCATTTACATGCAAAATTTTATACCGTTCCGGGTTTCTGTTTAATTGGAACACGCTTAATATGTTTATATTATAAAGAAAATATGTTTACACATAAATAATAGGGATAATGTAGCCGGTGTTGGGCCTGTTAGGGGTTATTTTTTTGAAGCGCGGCCGAAGGATTTGACCGGGGTCATTTTTTGGTTCTTTGTTAATAATTTCACTAAAACAAAAAAGCCAATTTCGACTTCGGATCATTGATACCGAGGTCAAAACGCGTCTTTTGATACCCCTTTCATATTTTTAGCTAATTTATTAGTAGTTGAGTGATAAATGAAACAAATATCCTGGTTCGATATCAAGTGAAAACAAGAAAAGCAGGTATGAACGCATATGTTTATACTTTTATAAATATCGGAACAAGTTTTATGCTGTTTCGTATAGCTCGTCTTACATAACTGGTTCATAAAGAAGAATAGGCAGCTGCTAGTTAAAACATTCTACCGTGAATAAGTTGTATTGACACTGTCAATTTGACAAATATATTCTGAACGTATTGTCGAGAAAGAGGTAAAAACATTTGTAAAAACTAGTAAGGAAGTCTAAATTCGGGTGTAACCGAACATTAAATACCTAGTAGTGATCTGTTTTGGTATCCTAATTTACTCAGGCCTATTTTAATAACTGAAAATTTGTTATAAAGGCAACTGATTGTTTTCGATAAAAACACTTCTGTTGTGAGTGGTAAATCAAATTATTACTAAATAACAAAATATAAATACCTTTCCTCATGTTCATGAAAGGTATGAAAATAAAAAAAATTAATAAAAACTAGTAAGGAAGTCTAAATTCGGGTGTAACCGAACATTAAATACCTAGTAGTGATCTGTTTTGGTATCCTAATTTACTCAGGCCTATTTTAATAACTGAAAATTTGTTATAAAGGCAACTGATTGTTTTCGATAAAAACACTTCTGTTGTGAGTGGTAAATCAAATTATTACTAAATAACAAAATATAAATACCTTTCCTCATGTTCATGAAAGGTATGAAAATAAAAAAAATTAATAAAAAAAAGGCAGTAGAGTGTTAACTACTTGCCCGTAAATCTTGCTTCTTTGTTATTCGATTTGCGTAATTTTTGGCAGGAGTATACTACATACTATTGGGAAGTATCTCACAAAATTTCATTGAAATACATTCTTCAAATTCCAAGCAATCGCTTTTGAAAATAGCAGAGCTTTTATGCTAAAAAGTGGGCGGCGCCACGCCTACTTCACCAAAATCCACAAAATTTGTATACAGTTTAGTTTTGGTTAAAAAGCTTATTATGTGTGTAAAATCTTATTTAAATAACTTATACAATTATGGAAATATCGCGATTTTAATTTTACGAAGAAATTTTTTAGAACTGTGTTCAAAAAGTGGGCGTGTCCGTTCACCGATTTTGTTTATTTTTACAGCAAAGAGTTAGCTTTATATGTTGAACACTTTCTCTAAATATCGTTCCAATAAGTCAATTTTTACCGGAGTTATGGCATGTAAAGTTTTGTGGAATAATCCCCCATAAAGGGGCGGGGCCACTCCCATTTTCCAAAAATTTTGTGCTTTCGACTTTCTTTGCCCACGAACACTTCAGAGGTGAAATAGAAATGATATACAGCTAGTTTAAGCAAAGTTATAGCATATACAATATATCTATGATCCTTTTCAAAATCTTTCGTATAAAATTGGGCGTGGACCTAACCCGATTTCAATAATTTTTTTTCGAAATATTGCTTGTATTAATATAAATATGTGTGCTGAATTTTGTTTTGCTATCTTGAGCGGTTTTTGATTTATGATAAATAATATTTCCAAACTTGACTATATCAAAAGTGGGCGGTACCACGCCCCTTTTTAAAATTTTTTTCAAAAATGTATTTGTTGCCTTAACGCTAAAGTGCATACCAAATATTATCCTTATAGGTGTATTATGTACTGAATAATCACTCTTTTTGTATTTTCGAAAATATTATATATATAGAAAGAGGGCGTGGCTTTTAACCGATTTTGCCTATTTTCAATAGCGCTCGGAGATAAGTGAAAAGGAACCTACATACCAAATTTCATTGAGATATCTCAAGATTTACTCAAGTTATCGTGTTCACAGACGGACGGACGGACGGACGGACGGACATGGCTCAATCAATTTCTCTTTTCCTCCTGAACATTTTGATATATATAAGTCAATATCTATCTCGATTCGTTTATGCCGTTACATACTACCGTTAGGCCAATGAAGTTAATATACCTTGTGTGCGAAGCACTACTAGGTATAAAACGGCAGTAGAGTGTTAACTACTTGCCCGTAAATCTTGCTTGTTTGTTATTCGATTTGCGTAATTTTTGGCAGGAGTATAATACATACTATTGGGAAGTATCTCACAAAATTTCATTGAAATACATTCTTCAAATTCCAAGCAATCGCTTTTGAAAATAGCAGAGCTTTTATGCTAAAAAGTGGGCGGCGCCACGCCTACTTCACCAAAATCCACAAAATTTGTATACAGTTTAGTTTTGGTTAAAAAGCTTATTATGTGTGTAAAATCTTATTTAAATAACTTATACAATTATGGAAATATCGCGATTTTAATTTTACGAAGAAATTTTTTAGAACTGTGTTCAAAAAGTGGGCGTGTCCGTTCACCGATTTTGTTTATTTTTACAGCAAAGAGTTAGCTTTATATGTTGAACACTTTCTCTAAATATCGTTCCAATAAGTCAATTTTTACCGGAGTTATGGCATGTAAAGTTTTGTGGAATAATCCCCCATAAAGGGGCGGGGCCACTCCCATTTTCCAAAAATTTTGTGCTTTCGACTTTCTTTGCCCACGAACACTTCAAAGGTGAAATAGAAATGATATACAGCTAGTTTAAGCAAAGTTATAGCATATACAATATATCTATGATCCTTTTCAAAATCTTTCGTATAAAATTGGGCGTGGACCTAACCCGATTTCAATAATTTTTTTTCGAAATATTGCTTGTATTAATATAAATATGTGTGCTGAATTTTGTTTTGCTATCTTGAGCGGTTTTTGATTTATGATAAATAATATTTCCAAACTTGACTATATCAAAAGTGGGCGGTACCACGCCCCTTTTTAAAATTTTTTTCAAAAATGTATTTGTTGCCTTAACGCTAAAGTGCATACCAAATATTATCCTTATAGGTGTATTATGTACTGAATAATCACTCTTTTTGTATTTTCGAAAATATTATATATATAGAAAGAGGGCGTGGCTTTTAACCGATTTTGCCTATTTTCAATAGCGCTCGGAGATAAGTGAAAAGGAACCTACATACCAAATTTCATTGAGATATCTCAAGATTTACTCAAGTTATCGTGTTCACAGACGGACGGACGGACGGACGGACGGACATGGCTCAATCAATTTCTCTTTTCCTCCTGAACATTTTGATATATATAAGTCAATATCTATCTCGATTCGTTTATGCCGTTACATACTACCGTTAGGCCAATGAAGTTAATATACCTTGTGTGCGAAGCACTACTAGGTATAAAACGGCAGTAGAGTGTTAACTACTTGCCCGTAAATCTTGCTTGTTTGTTATTCGATTTGTGTAATTTTTGGCAGGAGTATACTACATACTATTGGGAAGTATCTCACAAAATTTCATTGAAATACATTCTTCAAATTCCAAGCAATCGCTTTTGAAAATAGCAGAGCTTTTATGCTAAAAAGTGGGCGGCGCCACGCCTACTTCACCAAAATCCACAAAATTTGTATACAGTTTAGTTTTGGTTAAAAAGCTTATTATGTGTGTAAAATCTTATTTAAATAACTTATACAATTATGGAAATATCGCGATTTTAATTTTACGAAGAAATTTTTTAGAACTGTGTTCAAAAAGTGGGCGTGTCCGTTCACCGATTTTGTTTATTTTTACAGCAAAGAGTTAGCTTTATATGTTGAACACTTTCTCTAAATATCGTTCCAATAAGTCAATTTTTACCGGAGTTATGGCATGTAAAGTTTTGTGGAATAATCCCCCATAAAGGGGCGGGGCCACTCCCATTTTCCAAAAATTTTGTGCTTTCGACTTTCTTTGCCCACGAACACTTCAGAGGTGAAATAGAAATGATATACAGCTAGTTTAAGCAAAGTTATAGCATATACAATATATCTATGATCCTTTTCAAAATCTTTCGTATAAAATTGGGCGTGGACCTAACCCGATTTCAATAATTTTTTTTCGAAATATTGCTTGTATTAATATAAATATGTGTGCTGAATTTTGTTTTGCTATCTTGAGCGGTTTTTGATTTATGATAAATAATATTTCCAAACTTGACTATATCAAAAGTGGGCGGTACCACGCCCCTTTTTAAAATTTTTTTCAAAAATGTATTTGTTGCCTTAACGCTAAAGTGCATACCAAATATTATCCTTATAGGTGTATTATGTACTGAATAATCACTCTTTTTGTATTTTCGAAAATATTATATATATAGAAAGAGGGCGTGGCTTTTAACCGATTTTGCCTATTTTCAATAGCGCTCGGAGATAAGTGAAAAGGAACCTACATACCAAATTTCATTGAGATATCTCAAGATTTACTCAAGTTATCGTGTTCACAGACGGACGGACGGACGGACGGACATGGCTCAATCAATTTCTCTTTTCCTCCTGAACATTTTGATATATATAAGTCAATATCTATCTCGATTCGTTTATGCCGTTACATACTACCGTTAGGCCAATGAAGTTAATATACCTTGTGTGCGAAGCACTACTAGGTATAAAAAGGCAGTAGAGTGTTAACTACTTGCCCGTAAATCTTGCTTCTTTGTTATTCGATTTGCGTAATTTTTGGCAGGAGTATACTACATACTATTGGGAAGTATCTCACAAAATTTCATTGAAATACATTCTTCAAATTCCAAGCAATCGCTTTTGAAAATAGCAGAGCTTTTATGCTAAAAAGTGGGCGGCGCCACGCCTACTTCACCAAAATCCACAAAATTTGTATACAGTTTAGTTTTGGTTAAAAAGCTTATTATGTGTGTAAAATCTTATTTAAATAACTTATACAATTATGGAAATATCGCGATTTTAATTTTACGAAGAAATTTTTTAGAACTGTGTTCAAAAAGTGGGCGTGTCCGTTCACCGATTTTGTTTATTTTTACAGCAAAGAGTCCGCTTTATATGTTGAACACTTTCTCTAAATATCGTTCCAATAAGTCAATTTTTACCGGAGTTATGGCATGTAAAGTTTTGTGGAATAATCCCCCATAAAGGGGCGGGGCCACTCCCATTTTCCAAAAATTTTGTGCTTTCGACTTTCTTTGCCCACGAACACTTCAGAGGTGAAATAGAAATGATATACAGCTAGTTTAAGCAAAGTTATAGCATATACAATATATCTATGATCCTTTTCAAAATCTTTCGTATAAAATTGGGCGTGGACCTAACCCGATTTCAATAATTTTTTTTCGAAATATTGCTTGTATTAATATAAATATGTGTGCTGAATTTTGTTTTGCTATCTTGAGCGGTTTTTGATTTATGATAAATAATATTTCCAAACTTGACTATATCAAAAGTGGGCGGTACCACGCCCCTTTTTAAAATTTTTTTCAAAAATGTATTTGTTGCCTTAACGCTAAAGTGCATACCAAATATTATCCTTATAGGTGTATTATGTACTGAATAATCACTCTTTTTGTATTTTCGAGTATATTATATATATAGAAAGAGGGCGTGGCTTTTAACCGATTTTGCCTATTTTCAATAGCGCTCGGAGATAAGTGAAAAGGAACCTACATACCAAATTTCATTGAGATATCTCAAGATTTACTCAAGTTATCGTGTTCACAGACGGACGGACGGACGGACGGACGGACGGACGGACGGACGGACATGGCTCAATCAATTTCTCTTTTCCTCCTGAGCATTTTGATATATATAAGTCAATATCTATCTCGATTCGTTTATGCCGTTACATACTACCGTTAGGCCAATGAAGTTAATATACCTTGTGTGCGAAGCACTACTAGGTATAAAACGGCAGTAGAGTGTTAACTACTTGCCCGTAAATCTTGCTTGTTTGTTCTTCGATTTGCGTAATTTTTGGCAGGAGTATACTACATACTATTGGGAAGTATCTCACAAAATTTCATTGAAATACATTCTTCACATTCCAAGCAATCGCTTTTGAAAATAGCAGAGCTTTTATGCTAAAAAGTGGGCGGCGCCACGCCTACTTCACCAAAATCCACAAAATTTGTATACAGTTTAGTTTTGGTTAAAAAGCTTATTATGTGTGTAAAATCTTATTTACATAACTTATACAATTATGGAAATATCGCGATTTTAATTTTACGAAGAAATTTTTTAGAACTGTGTTCAAAAAGTGGGCGTGTCCGTTCACCGATTTTGTTTATTTTTACAGCAAAGAGTTAGCTTTATATGTTGAACACTTTCTCTAAATATCGTTCCAATAAGTCAATTTTTACCGGAGTTATGGCATGTAAAGTTTTGTGGAATAATCCCCCATAAAGGGGCGGGGCCACTCCCATTTTCCAAAAATTTTGTGCTTTCGACTTTCTTTGCCCACGAACACTTCAGAGGTGAAATAGAAATGATATACAGCTAGTTTAAGCAAAGTTATAGCATATACAATATATCTATGATCCTTTTCAAAATCTTTCGTATAAAATTGGGCGTGGACCTAACCCGATTTCAATAATTTTTTTTCGAAATATTGCTTGTATTAATATAAATATGTGTGCTGAATTTTGTTTTGCTATCTTGAGCGGTTTTTGATTTATGATAAATAATATTTCCAAACTTGACTATATCAAAAGTGGGCGGTACCACGCCCCTTTTTAAAATTTTTTTCAAAAATGTATTTGTTGCCTTAACGCTAAAGTGCATACCAAATATTATCCTTATAGGTGTATTATGTACTGAATAATCACTCTTTTTGTATTTTCGAAAATATTATATATATAGAAAGAGGGCGTGGCTTTTAACCGATTTTGCCTATTTTCAATAGCGCTCGGAGATAAGTGAAAAGGAACCTACATACCAAATTTCATTGAGATATCTCAAGATTTACTCAAGTTATCGTGTTCACAGACGGACGGACGGACGGACATGGCTCAATCAATTTCTCTTTTCCTCCTGAACATTTTGATATATATAAGTCAATATCTATCTCGATTCGTTTATGCCGTTACATACTACCGTTAGGCCAATGAAGTTAATATACCTTGTGTGCGAAGCACTACTAGGTATAAAAAGTGTTAAGGAAAGTTACAGAATCGCACTTTCGTTAAGAGCAAACGCCGAAATTTTGCGATAAGCTTAACACCCGGCGAGGTGTTAAAAGTTACAGAATCGCGCTACTGGGTCGTATCACGGTCATAATTTAACCGGAACGATGCGGGTCAGTTGCATGAAAGTTGTTTTTGTAAATAAGTGTGTATACATATGCATGTTTATGCTACTAAGCAAATAAGGGTTGGCTGTCAAAAAATCTACTACAAAAATTGACCTAGAAAATTATCAAGATCACAGCGTTGTTGTTTCATTTACATGCAAAATTTTATACCGTTCCGGGTTTCTGTTTAATTGGAACACGCTTAATATGTTTATATTATAAAGAAAATATGTTTACACATAAATAATAGGGATAATGTAGCCGGTGTTGGGCCTGTTAGGGGTTATTTTTTTGAAGCGCGGCCGAAGGATTTGACCGGGGTCATTTTTTGGTTCTTTGTTAATAATTTCACTAAAACAAAAAAGCCAATTTCGACTTCGGATCATTGATACCGAGGTCAAAACGCGTCTTTTGATACCCCTTTCATATTTTTAGCTAATTTATTAGTAGTTGAGTGATAAATGAAACAAATATCCTGGTTCGATATCAAGTGAAAACAAGAAAAGCAGGTATGAACGCATATGTTTATACTTTTATAAATATCGGAACAAGTTTTATGCTGTTTCGTATAGCTCGTCTTACATAACTGGTTCATAAAGAAGAATAGGCAGCTGCTAGTTAAAACATTCTACCGTGAATAAGTTGTATTGACACTGTCAATTTGACAAATATATTCTGAACGTATTGTCGAGAAAGAGGTAAAAACATTTGTAAAAACTAGTAAGGAAGTCTAAATTCGGGTGTAACCGAACATTAAATACCTAGTAGTGATCTGTTTTGGTATCCTAATTTACTCAGGCCTATTTTAATAACTGAAAATTTGTTATAAAGGCAACTGATTGTTTTCGATAAAAACACTTCTGTTGTGAGTGGTAAATCAAATTATTACTAAATAACAAAATATAAATACCTTTCCTCATGTTCATGAAAGGTATGAAAATAAAAAAAATTAATAAAAAAAAGGCAGTAGAGTGTTAACTACTTGCCCGTAAATCTTGCTTCTTTGTTATTCGATTTGCGTAATTTTTGGCAGGAGTATACTACATACTATTGGGAAGTATCTCACAAAATTTCATTGAAATACATTCTTCAAATTCCAAGCAATCGCTTTTGAAAATAGCAGAGCTTTTATGCTAAAAAGTGGGCGGCGCCACGCCTACTTCACCAAAATCCACAAAATTTGTATACAGTTTAGTTTTGGTTAAAAAGCTTATTATGTGTGTAAAATCTTATTTAAATAACTTATACAATTATGGAAATATCGCGATTTTAATTTTACGAAGAAATTTTTTAGAACTGTGTTCAAAAAGTGGGCGTGTCCGTTCACCGATTTTGTTTATTTTTACAGCAAAGAGTTAGCTTTATATGTTGAACACTTTCTCTAAATATCGTTCCAATAAGTCAATTTTTACCGGAGTTATGGCATGTAAAGTTTTGTGGAATAATCCCCCATAAAGGGGCGGGGCCACTCCCATTTTCCAAAAATTTTGTGCTTTCGACTTTCTTTGCCCACGAACACTTCAGAGGTGAAATAGAAATGATATACAGCTAGTTTAAGCAAAGTTATAGCATATACAATATATCTATGATCCTTTTCAAAATCTTTCGTATAAAATTGGGCGTGGACCTAACCCGATTTCAATAATTTTTTTTCGAAATATTGCTTGTATTAATATAAATATGTGTGCTGAATTTTGTTTTGCTATCTTGAGCGGTTTTTGATTTATGATAAATAATATTTCCAAACTTGACTATATCAAAAGTGGGCGGTACCACGCCCCTTTTTAAAATTTTTTTCAAAAATGTATTTGTTGCCTTAACGCTAAAGTGCATACCAAATATTATCCTTATAGGTGTATTATGTACTGAATAATCACTCTTTTTGTATTTTCGAAAATATTATATATATAGAAAGAGGGCGTGGCTTTTAACCGATTTTGCCTATTTTCAATAGCGCTCGGAGATAAGTGAAAAGGAACCTACATACCAAATTTCATTGAGATATCTCAAGATTTACTCAAGTTATCGTGTTCACAGACGGACGGACGGACGGACGGACGGACGGACATGGCTCAATCAATTTCTCTTTTCCTCCTGAGCATTTTGATATATATAAGTCAATATCTATCTCGATTCGTTTATGCCGTTACATACTACCGTTAGGCCAATGAAGTTAATATACCTTGTGTGCGAAGCACTACTAGGTATAAAACGGCAGTAGAGTGTTAACTACTTGCCCGTAAATCTTGCTTGTTTGTTCTTCGATTTGCGTAATTTTTGGCAGGAGTATACTACATACTATTGGGAAGTATCTCACAAAATTTCATTGAAATACATTCTTCAAATTCCAAGCAATCGCTTTTGAAAATAGCAGAGCTTTTATGCTAAAAAGTGGGCGGCGCCACGCCTACTTCACCAAAATCCACAAAATTTGTATACAGTTTAGTTTTGGTTAAAAAGCTTATTATGTGTGTAAAATCTTATTTAAATAACTTATACAATTATGGAAATATCGCGATTTTAATTTTACGAAGAAATTTTTTAGAACTGTGTTCAAAAAGTGGGCGTGTCCGTTCACCGATTTTGTTTATTTTTACAGCAAAGAGTTAGCTTTATATGTTGAACACTTTCTCTAAATATCGTTCCAATAAGTCAATTTTTACCGGAGTTATGGCATGTAAAGTTTTGTGGAATAATCCCCCATAAAGGGGCGGGGCCACTCCCATTTTCCAAAAATTTTGTGCTTTCGACTTTCTTTGCCCACGAACACTTCAGAGGTGAAATAGAAATGATATACAGCTAGTTTAAGCAAAGTTATAGCATATACAATATATCTATGATCCTTTTCAAAATCTTTCGTATAAAATTGGGCGTGGACCTAACCCGATTTCAATAATTTTTTTTCGAAATATTGCTTGTATTAATATAAATATGTGTGCTGAATTTTGTTTTGCTATCTTGAGCGGTTTTTGATTTATGATAAATAATATTTCCAAACTTGACTATATCAAAAGTGGGCGGTACCACGCCCCTTTTTAAAATTTTTTTCAAAAATGTATTTGTTGCCTTAACGCTAAAGTGCATACCAAATATTATCCTTATAGGTGTATTATGTACTGAATAATCACTCTTTTTGTATTTTCGAAAATATTATATATATAGAAAGAGGGCGTGGCTTTTAACCGATTTTGCCTATTTTCAATAGCGCTCGGAGATAAGTGAAAAGGAACCTACATACCAAATTTCATTGAGATATCTCAAGATTTACTCAAGTTATCGTGTTCACAGACGGACGGACGGACGGACGGACATGGCTCAATCAATTTCTCTTTTCCTCCTGAACATTTTGATATATATAAGTCAATATCTATCTCGATTCGTTTATGCCGTTACATACTACCGTTAGGCCAATGAAGTTAATATACCTTGTGTGCGAAGCACTACTAGGTATAAAAAGGCAGTAGAGTGTTAACTACTTGCCCGTAAATCTTGCTTGTTTGTTATTCGATTTGCGTAATTTTTGGCAGGAGTATACTACATACTATTGGGAAGTATCTCACAAAATTTCATTGAAATACATTCTTCAAATTCCAAGCAATCGCTTTTGAAAATAGCAGAGCTTTTATGCTAAAAAGTGGGCGGCGCCACGCCTACTTCACCAAAATCCACAAAATTTGTATACAGTTTAGTTTTGGTTAAAAAGCTTATTATGTGTGTAAAATCTTATTTAAATAACTTATACAATTATGGAAATATCGCGATTTTAATTTTACGAAGAAATTTTTTAGAACTGTGTTCAAAAAGTGGGCATGTCCGTTCACCGATTTTGTTTATTTTTACAGCAAAGAGTTAGCTTTATATGTTGAACACTTTCTCTAAATATCGTTCCAATAAGTCAATTTTTACCGGAGTTATGGCATGAAAAGTTTTGTGGAATAATCCCCCATAAAGGGGCGGGGCCACTCCCATTTTCCAAAAATTTTGTGCTTTCGACTTTCTTTGCCCACGAACACTTCAGAGGTGAAATAGAAATGATATACAGCTAGTTTAAGCAAAGTTATAGCATATACAATATATCTATGATCCTTTTCAAAATCTTTCGTATAAAATTGGGCGTGGACCTAACCCGATTTCAATAATTTTTTTTCGAAATATTGCTTGTATTAATATAAATATGTGTGCTGAATTTTGTTTTGCTATCTTGAGCGGTTTTTGATTTATGATAAATAATATTTCCAAACTTGACTATATCAAAAGTGGGCGGTACCACGCCCCTTTTTAAAATTTTTTTCAAAAATGTATTTGTTGCCTTAACGCTAAAGTGCATACCAAATATTATCCTTATAGGTGTATTATGTACTGAATAATCACTCTTTTTGTATTTTCGAAAATATTATATATATAGAAAGAGGGCGTGGCTTTTAACCGATTTTGCCTATTTTCAATAGCGCTCGGAGATAAGTGAAAAGGAACCTACATACCAAATTTCATTGAGATATCTCAAGATTTACTCAAGTTATCGTGTTCACAGACGGACGGACGGACGGACGGACGGACATGGCTCAATCAATTTCTCTTTTCCTCCTGAACATTTTGATATATATAAGTCAATATCTATCTCGATTCGTTTATGCCGTTACATACTACCGTTAGGCCAATGAAGTTAATATACCTTGTGTGCGAAGCACTACTAGGTATAAAAAAGGCAGTAGAGTGTTAACTACTTGCCCGTAAATCTTGCTTGTTTGTTATTCGATTTGCGTAATTTTTGGCAGGAGTATACTACATACTATTGGGAAGTATCTCACAAAATTTCATTGAAATACATTCTTCAAATTCCAAGCAATCGCTTTTGAAAATAGCAGAGCTTTTATGCTAAAAAGTGGGCGGCGCCACGCCTACTTCACCAAAATCCACAAAATTTGTATACAGTTTAGTTTTGGTTAAAAAGCTTATTATGTGTGTAAAATCTTATTTAAATAACTTATACAATTATGGAAATATCGCGATTTTAATTTTACGAAGAAATTTTTTAGAACTGTGTTCAAAAAGTGGGCGTGTCCGTTCACCGATTTTGTTTATTTTTACAGCAAAGAGTTAGCTTTATATGTTGAACACTTTCTCTAAATATCGTTCCAATAAGTCAATTTTTACCGGAGTTATGGCATGTAAAGTTTTGTGGAATAATCCCCCATAAAGGGGCGGGGCCACTCCCATTTTCCAAAAATTTTGTGCTTTCGACTTTCTTTGCCCACGAACACTTCAGAGGTGAAATAGAAATGATATACAGCTAGTTTAAGCAAAGTTATAGCATATACAATATATCTATGATCCTTTTCAAAATCTTTCGTATAAAATTGGGCGTGGACCTAACCCGATTTCAATAATTTTTTTTCGAAATATTGCTTGTATTAATATAAATATGTGTGCTGAATTTTGTTTTGCTATCTTGAGCGGTTTTTGATTTATGATAAATAATATTTCCAAACTTGACTATATCAAAAGTGGGCGGTACCACGCCCCTTTTTAAAATTTTTTTCAAAAATGTATTTGTTGCCTTAACGCTAAAGTGCATACCAAATATTATCCTTATAGGTGTATTATGTACTGAATAATCACTCTTTTTGTATTTTCGAAAATATTATATATATAGAAAGAGGGCGTGGCTTTTAACCGATTTTGCCTATTTTCAATAGCGCTCGGAGATAAGTGAAAAGGAACCTACATACCAAATTTCATTGAGATATCTCAAGATTTACTCAAGTTATCGTGTTCACAGACGGACGGACGGACGGACGGACGGACATACGGACGGACATGGCTCAATCAATTTCTCTTTTCCTCCTGAACATTTTGATATTTATAAGTCAATATCTATCTCGATTCGTTTATGCCGTTACATACTACCGTTAGGCCAATGAAGTTAATATACCTTGTGTGCGAAGCACTACTAGGTATAAAAAGGCAGTAGAGTGTTAACTACTTGCCCGTAAATCTTGCTTGTTTGTTATTCGATTTGCGTAATTTTTGGCAGGAGTATACTACATACTATTGGGAAGTATCTCACAAAATTTCATTGAAATACATTCTTCAAATTCCAAGCAATCGCTTTTGAAAATAGCAGAGCTTTTATGCTAAAAAGTGGGCGGCGCCACGCCTACTTCACCAAAATCCACAAAATTTGTATACAGTTTAGTTTTGGTTAAAAAGCTTATTATGTGTGTAAAATCTTATTTAAATAACTTATACAATTATGGAAATATCGCGATTTTAATTTTACGAAGAAATTTTTTAGAACTGTGTTCAAAAAGTGGGCGTGTCCGTTCACCGATTTTGTTTATTTTTACAGCAAAGAGTTAGCTTTATATGTTGAACACTTTCTCTAAATATCGTTCCAATAAGTCAATTTTTACCGGAGTTATGGCATGTAAAGTTTTGTGGAATAATCCCCCATAAAGGGGCGGGGCCACTCCCATTTTCCAAAAATTTTGTGCTTTCGACTTTCTTTGCCCACGAACACTTCAGAGGTGAAATAGAAATGATATACAGCTAGTTTAAGCAAAGTTATAGCATATACAATATATCTATGATCCTTTTCAAAATCTTTCGTATAAAATTGGGCGTGGACCTAACCCGATTTCAATAATTTTTTTTCGAAATATTGCTTGTATTAATATAAATATGTGTGCTGAATTTTGTTTTGCTATCTTGAGCGGTTTTTGATTTATGATAAATAATATTTCCAAACTTGACTATATCAAAAGTGGGCGGTACCACGCCCCTTTTTAAAATTTTTTTCAAAAATGTATTTGTTGCCTTAACGCTAAAGTGCATACCAAATATTATCCTTATAGGTGTATTATGTACTGAATAATCACTCTTTTTGTATTTTCGAAAATATTATATATATAGAAAGAGGGCGTGGCTTTTAACCGATTTTGCCTATTTTCAATAGCGCTCGGAGATAAGTGAAAAGGAACCTACATACCAAATTTCATTGAGATATCTCAAGATTTACTCAAGTTATCGTGTTCACAGACGGACGGACGGACGGACGGACGGACATACGGACGGACATGGCTCAATCAATTTCTCTTTTCCTCCTGAACATTTTGATATATATAAGTCAATATCTATCTCGATTCGTTTATGCCGTTACATACTACCGTTAGGCCAATGAAGTTAATATACCTTGTGTGCGAAGCACTACTAGGTATAAAAAGGCAGTAGGTGTTAACTACTTGCCCGTAAATCTTGCTTGTTTGTTATTCGATTTGCGTAATTTTTGGCAGGAGTATACTACATACTATTGGGAAGTATCTCACAAAATTTCATTGAAATACATTCTTCAAATTCCAAGCAATCGCTTTTGAAAATAGCAGAGCTTTTATGCTAAAAAGTGGGCGGCGCCACGCCTACTTCACCAAAATCCACAAAATTTGTATACAGTTTAGTTTTGGTTAAAAAGCTTATTATGTGTGTAAAATCTTATTTAAATAACTTATACAATTATGGAAATATCGCGATTTTAATTTTACGAAGAAATTTTTTAGAACTGTGTTCAAAAAGTGGGCGTGTCCGTTCACCGAGTTTGTTTATTGTTACAGCAAAGAGTTAGCTTTATATGTTGAACACTTTCTCTAAATATCGTTCCAATAAGTCAATTTTTACCGGAGTTATGGCATGTAAAGTTTTGTGGAATAATCCCCCATAAAGGGGCGGGGCCACTCCCATTTTCCAAAAATTTTGTGCTTTCGACTTTCTTTGCCCACGAACACTTCAGAGGTGAAATAGAAATGATATACAGCTAGTTTAAGCAAAGTTATAGCATATACAATATATCTATGATCCTTTTCAAAATCTTTCGTATAAAATTGGGCGTGGACCTAACCCGATTTCAATAATTTTTTTTCGAAATATTGCTTGTATTAATATAAATATGTGTGCTGAATTTTGTTTTGCTATCTTGAGCGGTTTTTGATTTATGATAAATAATATTTCCAAACTTGACTATATCAAAAGTGGGCGGTACCACGCCCCTTTTTAAAATTTTTTTCAAAAATGTATTTGTTGCCTTAACGCTAAAGTGCATACCAAATATTATCCTTATAGGTGTATTATGTACTGAATAATCACTCCTTTTGTATTTTCGAAAATATTATATATATAGAAAGAGGGCGTGGCTTTTAACCGATTTTGCCTATTTTCAATAGCGCTCGGAGATAAGTGAAAAGGAACCTACATACCAAATTTCATTGAGATATCTCAAGATTTACTCAAGTTATCGTGTTCACAGACGGACGGACGGACGGACATGGCTCAATCATTTTCTCTTTTCCTCCTGAACATTTTGATATATATAAGTCAATATCTATCTCGATTCGTTTATGCCGTTACATACTACCGTTAGGCCAATGAAGTTAATATACCTTGTGTGCGAAGCACTACTAGGTATAAAAAGGCAGTAGAGTGTTAACTACTTGCCCGTAAATCTTGCTTGTTTGTTATTCGATTTGCGTAATTTTTGGCAGGAGTATACTACATACCACGGCCACCGTGGTGTGGAGGTAGTGTTGTCGGCCTACCACACCAAAGGTCCGGGTTCGAGCCCTGGTACAGGTTACATCAAAAAGTGGTTTGAAAAAGTTTTTTCAAAACGGGGTCGCCCCTCGGCAGTGGTTTGGCAAACTCTCCGAGTGTATTTCTGCCATGAAAGGCTTCTCAGCAAAAATTCATCTGCTTTGTAGATGCCGTTCGGAGTCGGCTAAAAACCGTAGGTCCCGCCAATTTGTAGGAAAAATTTCAAAGCGGCACACCACAAATTGGAAGAGAAGCTCGGCGCAAAAATCTCCTAGGAGGTTGATGATATAACTGTTGTATATCGCGCCATAGATATATATATATATATATATACTACATACTATTGGGAAGTATCTCACAAAATTTCATTGAAATACATTCTTCAAATTCCAAGCAATCGCTTTTGAAAATAGCAGAGCTTTTATGCTAAAAAGTGGGCGGCGCCACGCCTACTTCACCAAAATCCACAAAATTTGTATACAGTTTAGTTTTGGTTAAAAAGCTTATTATGTGTGTAAAATCTTATTTAAATAACTTATACAATTATGGAAATATCGCGATTTTAATTTTACGAAGAAATTTTTTAGAACTGTGTTCAAAAAGTGGGCGTGTCCGTTCACCGATTTTGTTTATTTTTACAGCAAAGAGTTAGCTTTATATGTTGAACACTTTCTCTAAATATCGTTCCAATAAGTCAATTTTTACCGGAGTTATGGCATGTAAAGTTTTGTGGAATAATCCCCCATAAAGGGGCGGGGCCACTCCCATTTTCCAAAAATTTTGTGCTTTCGACTTTCTTTGCCCACGAACACTTCAGAGGTGAAATAGAAATGATATACAGCTAGTTTAAGCAAAGTTATAGCATATACAATATATCTATGATCCTTTTCAAAATCTTTCGTATAAAATTGGGCGTGGACCTAACCCGATTTCAATAATTTTTTTTCGAAATATTGCTTGTATTAATATAAATATGTGTGCTGAATTTTGTTTTGCTATCTTGAGCGGTTTTTGATTTATGATAAATAATATTTCCAAACTTGACTATATCAAAAGTGGGCGGTACCACGCCCCTTTTTAAAATTTTTTTCAAAAATGTATTTGTTGCCTTAACGCTAAAGTGCATACCAAATATTGGCCTTATAGGTGTATTATGTACTGAATAATCACTCTTTTTGTATTTTCGAAAATATTATATATATAGAAAGAGGGCGTGGCTTGTAACCGATTTTGCCTATTTTCAATAGCGCTCGGAGATAAGTGAAAAGGAACCTACATACCAAATTTCATTGAGATATCTCAAGATTTACTCAAGTTATCGTGTTCACAGACGGACGGACGGACGGACGGACGGACGGACGGACATGGCTCAATCAATTTCTCTTTTCCTCCTGAACATTTTGATATATATAAGTCAATATCTATCTCGATTCGTTTATGCCGTTACATACTACCGTTAGGCCAATGAAGTTAATAAACCTTGTGTGCGAAGCACTACTAGGTATAAAAAGGCAGTAGAGTGTTAACTACTTGCCCGTAAATCTTGCTTGTTTGTTATTCGATTTGCGTAATTTTTGGCAGGAGTATACTACATACTATTGGGAAGTATCTCACAAAATTTCATTGAAATACATTCTTCAAATTCCAAGCAATCGCTTTTGAAAATAGCAGAGCTTTTATGCTAAAAAGTGGGCGGCGCCACGCCTACTTCACCAAAATCCACAAAATTTGTATACAGTTTAGTTTTGGTTAAAAAGCTTATTATGTGTGTAAAATCTTATTTAAATAACTTATACAATTATGGAAATATCGCGATTTTAATTTTACGAAGAAATTTTTTAGAACTGTGTTCAAAAAGTGGGCGTGTCCGTTCACCGATTTTGTTTATTTTTACAGCAAAGAGTTAGCTTTATATGTTGAACACTTTCTCTAAATATCGTTCCAATAAGTCAATTTTTACCGGAGTTATGGCATGTAAAGTTTTGTGGAATAATCCCCCATAAAGGGGCGGGGCCACTCCCATTTTCCAAAAATTTTGTGCTTTCGACTTTCTTTGCCCACGAACACTTCAGAGGTGAAATAGAAATGATATACAGCTAGTTTAAGCAAAGTTATAGCATATACAATATATCTATGATCCTTTTCAAAATCTTTCGTATAAAATTGGGCGTGGACCTAACCCGATTTCAATAATTTTTTTTCGAAATATTGCTTGTATTAATATAAATATGTGTGCTGAATTTTGTTTTGCTATCTTGAGCGGTTTTTGATTTATGATAAATAATATTTCCAAACTTGACTCTATCAAAAGTGGGCGGTACCACGCCCCTTTTTAAAATTTTTTTCAAAAATGTATTTGTTGCCTTAACGCTAAAGTGCATACCAAATATTATCCTTATAGGTGTATTATGTACTGAATAATCACTCTTTTTGTATTTTCGAAAATATTATATATATAGAAAGAGGGCGTGGCTTTTAACCGATTTTGCCTATTTTCAATAGCGCTCGGAGATAAGTGAAAAGGAACCTACATACCAAATTTCATTGAGATATCTCAAGATTTACTCAAGTTATCGTGTTCACAGACGGACGGACGGACGGACGGACGGACGGACATGGCTCAATCAATTTCTCTTTTCCTCCTGAACATTTTGATATATATAAGTCAATATCTATCTCGATTCGTTTATGCCGTTACATACTACCGTTAGGCCAATGAAGTTAATATACCTTGTGTGCGAAGCACTACTAGGTATAAAAAGAGGAATAGATCAAAACAAACAGCTTATGCAAGTACATGCAAAGAAGATGCGGGAAGCTGATATGAAATTGATTGTTTTGCTGGATCAACAACAATTGTAAAAAATATTATGTTATGCCAAGAGATATCAACACATATACTTTTATTGGAATGTATTAAATTATGCAACTGCTAAAACACACCAAAAAATAAAGAGAAAGTTATCAAAAGACGCGTTTTGTTACCTCTGCAACAATAATCGTAAATTCGCTTTTCTATTTGCAATTGAAGTAAAATTTTTTTTTTGTAGTTTTCATGTGATTGTTGTTGTTTCAACAACTAGAACACTCCCCGAAAATGAGGCATCATATCCGGAAATCAAGCATGAGGTTACAAGTCATTAGCTTTGTGTATATTAGTCACCTTTTACGACCGGTATGCCTCCTTCGGGCATATTCTAAACCCCTAACCCGGAGGGGGTATGTGATTTTTGTCGACACGGATATACGAATGGTGTTTCGAAAAGTCTTCAAATGTGTTCTGCACAGAAATACTTGAGATCGCGGGGCCGGTGTTGGACCGGCTAAGGGTTATATTTATATAGTCTGACGGCCACTCAGTGTGTTATTAATGTTAGAATTATTAAAGTGGAAGTGCTACGTAAAAGGTATCTGTGAGTGGCCGTTTGAGGTGTTTGAGGTCCAACACCGGCTACATTTGAGGACTTTTCGAAACACCATTCGTATATCCGTGTCGACAAAAATCACATACCCCCTCCGGTATAGGGGTTTAAAAGGCGACTAATATGCACAAAACTGATGAAGATTATTGTTGCGGAGGTAACAGAACGCGTCTTTTGATACGTTTCTCTATATTTTTTGTAATTGGCTTATCCACATCATCGGCATAATCAACAACAACTGGCACAACATCATCACCCTACTGTTGTGCAACCTAGTCTTACGATAGAAATTCTCCTCGATAAATTTTTCAAAAGGATCAGGCGCTTGGCGAATGCCGGTGGCAAATTGAAGTTGCATGATTACATATTTTATAATAAACAAATAAACTACATTTTCACAAAATTAAACAAGTTAAATTATTTATTGTATAAAGTTACTTACCTTTTAAACAGCAATTATTTCAGTGCAGGATTGTTCTCAAAGAATGTTGTGCTGGATTCGTTCACACAACTCAGGATTCGTTTACACAAGAGTGTTATAATTTTTTTAAAGAAATTTGTAGTGAATAATTTTTTATTTAAAAACAGTTTAATGATTTATTAAAAATCTTTTCATTTCAAATGAATTTTTTTCAAAAATGTTACAAAATCAGCTAGGTTTTCTCTTTTTCACAATTCTTGTGCACGTTAACCCTAGCATATATGTTTGGTACTTATGGGCACATATTTTAATATAACTTAGAACAATTTTTTTTGGTCACCTAAGGTTAACAAAATCATTCCAAAATTTGGGAATCTAAAAATGCATATGTGTTGGAATTTTTGAAAATGTGGTTAGCAATTTGAATGCAAATGAAGCGATGCTAATGCGGAATAAACGAATTATAAAGAACAATTACCGACTTGCAACTCTACAAACGACATACCGGTTACCAATGTAGCTAAATAGTGGGTTTTATTAATTTCTCATATGGTCTATAAAGTGGCTATTTTTGTTCAGGCGGCGTGAAGATTATAACCATATGTGTGACTTCGCATCTCCCTTGCACTTATCGAACTCTCCCATTAACAAAAACTATAGCTTTTCTTTTCAATACTGCCAGTCTTAAAAAATTTCCCTTTCCAAAACCAGTTAATGTTTTGGTTATCATATAGTTGAAAATAGTTGTTCAAATGGTTTTTGTTTTGGCTAAATAGTGAATACATGGTAATAAATCATATTACAGCCAAATTGTCCAATACTTTACAAATTTTAATAGTTTTTTGGACAAAGGGAGGTAAAAACAAATATTTGCATTTCAACGGTACTAAATAAATCATTATTAACGTAGTAAACTATAAATAGTCTTTTGGTTTAGCTATCTCCATTGATATACAACCATTTTGTAATTTTACATATTTAAACAGTATGATTTGATTAATAATAAGCCTAGGAGCAGGCCCGTAGCCATGGGAGGGCATTGAGGGGCAATGCCCTACCTTAAAATTAGAATGCCCTACCTTAAAAACGCCAACAAGTGAGATGAATTATTATACATAATTAAATTTTTTGTTATAGTTTGAGATAAAAAATTATTTTATGTAGTTTGAGATAAAAATTGCGAATTTGGCGCTTTTTTCTATACAAATCTCATTTTCCAGATTTGAATTCCATCACATTTGACCAAATTTCCCTAACAATACAATCCACAGATCATCCAAATAGCAACCTTTTGTCTTTGTATGTAATGTACTATGTATTAGGTATTGAATAATCGAAGGAGACATTTTGAATTATATGTTTTTTATATGAAAGGAGGCGTGTTTACATACCGATTACGCCCACTTTCAAAAATTTTAAGAACTATATCACATGGCACACCTACACGACTCCGGCTCTAGAGTTTTATTCTTTTTGCTTTTCAGGTTCCGAAAATACCCCGTTACAAACATATGTTAAAGTTAGTATATTTTTAGTTGTTGTTGTTGTAACGCCACGTAGCCCTGCCTAGGTAATCAGTATCTACCCAATATTGTCATCAGGCTCTTCTAACGGAAGTCCTAGAAACCTAGCGGCTTCGACAGGGGCGGACCAGAGGGATATGGGTGTTAGAAGAGTAGGCTCAGCTGAGCAGACGAAAAGGTGGTTAGTATTATGGGGGGACAAGCCACATGCCGGACAAACATTAGGCAAGTCGGGGTTCAGTCTGGATAGGTAAGAGTTTAACCTATTACAATATCCAGACCGGAGTAGGGCCAGCATCACTCTAGTCTCCCTAGGCAGCCCGCGCTCCTCTTCTGCAACGGGTGGAGTTGTTGCCTGAAGAACGGCGTTCGCTGGAATAGAGCTGACATAGAAATTTACCGAATCGGTGTGGATAAGGGTGAGGGCCTGCCGGTGCACCTTAGGCGTGGAAAACAGGTGCCGGATCTCATCGAAGTGTTTGCGTAGGTGGCTTCTTATCCTCCTGAGGGGCGGATTTTCGTTGACCAGGCGTCCGTTCGGGTGCTGCGGTTTGCAACAGTTGAATAGGAATTGCCTGGTCAGCATTTCGCTATGCTCTTTAACGGCGAGCATTTTCGCTTCATTGTGAAGGTGGTGCTCAGGAGACATAAGAAGACACCCAGTGGCGGTTCGAAGGGCGGTATTCTGGCAGACCTGAAGCCTCGTCCAGTGTGTGTCAGCCAGCCCCGACGACCATATAGGCGTCGCGTAGCTCAGTACCGGCTGACCAATTGCTTTGTATGTAGCTAGTAACGTTTCTTTGTCTTTGCCCCAAGTGCTGCCAGCTAGCGACTTGAGGATTTTGTTACGGCTTTGGACTTTATTGACAATTGCGGTAACATGAGCGCCGTATTTGAACATGTTATCAAACGTTACCCCTAAGATTTTGGGGTGTGAGACAGTTGGTAGCTTAACACTATCAACGTAGACGTCTAATTCCATGTTCACTTGCGTTGTCCACGTCGTAAATAAGGTAGCCGAGGACTTATTCGGTGACAATGCCAGGTTTCTACCAGCGAAAAATTCCGACACGGCTGGGAGGTTCGAGTTTAGAGTTCTTCAACGGAGGGGCCCGTTGCCAGAATCGTACAATCATCGGCGTAAGAGACGATCGAGACACCCTCTGGTGGGGGGGGGAAGTTTCGATATATAATAGTTAAATAGAAACGGGGATAGGACACCACCCTGTGGCACCCCTTGTTTAACTATTCTGGGTTTTGATCGGGCGCCTCTGAATTCTACCGACGATTGACGACCACTCAGATAATTGGCAGTCCAACGTTTAAGACAGGGGGGAAGGGACGAATCTTCCAGGTCTTTCAATAGTCGATCATGATTGACCGTGTCAAAGGCTTTGGCCAAATCAAGCGCAACTAGCACTGTCCTGTGGTTTGGACGCTTTTGGTTTAGTCCGTCCCCTATCTGAGTGGTAATGGCGTTCAGCGCGGTGGTAGTGCTGTGGTTTTTGTGGAAACCATGCTGATGTTCGGCGAGTGGCAAATTAGCGGTGAAATATGGTAATAAGATGGATTCCAACACTTTCACTACTGGCGAGAGAAGTGATATCGGGCGATATGACTCCCCTACGGCAGCTGGCTTGCAAGGCTTTAATAGTGGGACCACCTTTGCCTGTCTCTATCTTTCAGGAATGACAAAGGTGGACAAGGAAAGGTTGAAAATGTGTGTTAAATATCTTATGCCTTCGTCGCCAAGGTGTTTTAGCATCAGCATGGAGATGCCATCGGGGCCTATGTACTTGGTGTTCTTAGATCTCCGTATTGCCTCTTGTACTTCGGTTGTGGAGATGGCAATGGGCGCATCGCTGTTTTTGGGTTTATGCGCTTCCCTGGTGGCTCGGCGAATTTCTTTGTCCAACGGAGGATGCATTAAAAACTGTCGGCAGAAAGCCGCTGCCTCTGCGGGGCCGCTGCCTCTGCGGGGAAGAATGGACGTACTTCCTTTATTCTACCTGACGGAATGTGTTGACGGGAGGCTGAAACTAGGGCCATACGAAACGCCTTTTCCCCTTCTCGTACGTCAGACGGAGTGGGGAGAGCAGCGAAGGCGCTCTCTGCAGATGTTAAGAATCTTTCCCAGTCGGCTTTGTTAAAGTTAACAAAGGTGCGATTGTCAGAAGTGACAAAGTCGGTGTGGCGATCGATAGAGAGCACAATGGGAAGGTGATCCGAAGCAAGCGTCAGCATCGGTCGCCAGTCAACGCAGTTTATAAGACCTGCGCCACTCTAGTGGGGGCATCCCCATTAACTGTGCAGAACGTCGAATCGTCTATTTGGTCAGCCAGCTCCTGCCCCCTACCATCGGCCTGTAAGCTGGAGTGCCACAGGTCGTGGTGTGCGTTAAAGTCACCAAGGATAACACGGTTCTCACCCCTGAGTAACGCACGAATGTCAGGGTGATAATCCCTGGGACAGCAGGTGACAGGAGGTATATATACGTTTATGATTTCCAAGTCGACATCGCCTGACCGGACAACCATACCTTGACGTTCTAAGGTGGTGTCCCGCGGGTCGATGTCAGGCTCAAATAGACGGTACTGCACAGTTTGATGCGTGATGAATGCAAGACCACCCCCAAGCCCTCTCGCACGATCACAACGGTGTACATTGTACCCGTTGCAGGTCAGAAGAGTTGACCTTCCACCGAGCTTTGTCTCCTGAATAGCAGCGATTTTGATATTGTGTCGCTTCATGAGGTTTGTAATCTCAGCTATTTTGCCGGTTAGGCCGTTGCAATTAAATTGCAGGATTTCGAAGTGCGAAGGGGGAGTAAAGTTGATGCTGGGGGTCAGGGACTGATGCGCATGCCTAGGTGGTAGTAGGCTGGGTCGCGCACTACGACGCATTCTTGAAGTCGAAGGAATCGCGTTACCAGAAGGTAGAGGCGATTCAGATGACGTTGAAGGTTGCGTAGCTCGACAGCATGGCGCAACGTACGTATCAGTCCATAAGTTCCTGTTTGCGAGTCCAGAGCATATAAGCAGATGACACAGGCGTGTATAATCGTAACCGACAAACAGTGCACGTAGTATAAGGGACCAGGAGCTGATGGTTGTGACTTATACTCGTGCTGATGCTGGAAGAAGAGGGGCTGACTGAGGGGGCTGGAGATAGCGGACGCTCGGCATTGCTCAATTCCACTTGGGAAGTGCTACGTAGGGAGTAGCTGTGAGCTGCTGTGTGAGATGTTGACGCCTGGGGGCGTGAGCGACCGCTAGGAGGGTCAACTTGCTGAGGTGCATTTGTAATGCTAGTCGTGGAGACTGAGGTGACAGAGTCAGACATATGCGGCGGAGCGATACTTGATCGACGACGGCCACGGGACGTCGTGGGACGTGAACAGCAAGGGGCCACAAAAGTTCTATAAAAACTAGCGGGCCTATGGGTAGAGGGATTTAGTCCGGAGCAACTTGTTAGGTGCAACCACCTATTGCAATTGGAGCATTGTACTGAGTGTGAGCGTTTCACATAAATTTTCTTCCAGCATATACAGCAGATCCATTCTCTTGGTCCCGGGTTGGATTCAATACCAGCCCGGATCAGGAGAGTCTTGAGCAGTCCCGCTGCAAGGAGCTGCTCGGAGGATGACATTATTGGGGGGGAACATAACTGACGGTTTAGGCAGGGGGGTAGCGAAATAACAGCCCTTGGTCGGGGAAACCCCGAGCCATTCCGGTACGTAGAACCGGCTGTCGTGGGAATGATATATTTTTAGTTATATATATAAATGGTTATCAAGTCACTCATTGAATTATCTTCAACCATTTTCAAGATATCGCTATGAAAATCTCAAAATGGGCCCCTTAAGAATATTTTTCCCCAATTAGCCTTTCTGTTGCATTTCATTTTTATACCTAGTAGTGCTTCGCACACAAGGTATATTAACTTCATTGGCCTAACGGTAGTATGTAACGGCATAAACGAATCGAGATAGATATTGACTTATATATATCAAAATGTTCAGGAGGAAAAGAGAAATTGATTGAGCCATGTCCGTCCGTCCGTCCGTCCGTCTGTGAACACGATAACTTGAGTAAATCTTGAGATATCTCAATGAAATTTGGTATGTAGGTTCCTTTTCACTTATCTCCGAGCGCTATTGAAAATAGGCAAAATCGGTTAAAAGCCACGCCCTCTTTCTATATATATAATATTTTCGAAAATACAAAAAGAGTGATTATTCAGTACATAATACACCTATAAGGATAATATTTGGTATGCACTTTAGCGTTAAGGCAACAAATACATTTTTGAAAAAAATTTTAAAAAGGGGCGTGGTACCGCCCACTTTTGATATAGTCAAGTTTGGAAATATTATTTATCATAAATCAAAAACCGCTCAAGATAGCAAAACAAAATTCAGCACACATATTTATATTAATACAAGCAATATTTCGAAAAAAAATTATTGAAATCGGGTTAGGTCCACGCCCAATTTTATACGAAAGATTTTGAAAAGGATCATAGATATATTGTATATGCTATAACTTTGCTTAAACTAGCTGTATATCATTTCTATTTCACCTCTGAAGTGTTCGTGGGCAAAGAAAGTCGAAAGCACAAAATTTTTGGAAAATGGGAGTGGCCCCGCCCCTTTATGGGGGATTATTCCACAAAACTTTACATGCCATAACTCCGGTAAAAATTGACTTATTGGAACGATATTTAGAGAAAGTGTTCAACATATAAAGCTAACTCTTTGCTGTAAAAATAAACAAAATCGGTGAACGGACACGCCCACTTTTTGAACACAGTTCTAAAAAATTTCTTCGTAAAATTAAAATCGCGATATTTCCATAATTGTATAAGTTATTTAAATAAGATTTTACACACATAATAAGCTTTTTAACCAAAACTAAACTGTATACAAATTTTGTGGATTTTTGTGAAGTAGGCGTGGCGCCGCCCACTTTTTAGCATAAAAGCTCTGCTATTTTCAAAAGCGATTGCTTGGAATTTGAAGAATGTATTTCAATGAAATTTTGTGAGATACTTCCCAATAGTATGTAGTATACTCCTGCTAAAAATTACGCAAATCGAATAACAAACAAGCAAGATTTACGGGCAAGTAGTTAACACTCTACTGCCTTTTTTTTATTAATTTTTTTTATTTTCATACCTTTCATGAACATGAGGAAAGGTATTTATATTTTGTTATTTAGTAATAATTTGATTTACCACTCACAACAGAAGTGTTTTTATCGAAAACAATCAGTTGCCTTTATAACAAATTTTCAGTTATTAAAATAGGCCTGAGTAAATTAGGATACCAAAACAGATCACTACTAGGTATTTAATGTTCGGTTACACCCGAATTTAGACTTCCTTACTAGTTTCTTAATATTTTCGGCTTTAATTAGGTCTCTCGCCTATTTATGTATGGCGGTTGGTCGAATATCTTCTATTAATTATATTTCTATTCACATATCATTTCCATCAACGCGATTGGCCTGGTTGCTACGGTTACCATCAACGGATGCTTGAAGTTGCCGACGACATTAACATTCGACGTATTCCCACTTATAGACGAAACAAGTGATCAAACAGTTCAAAAGTGTCAACAAGCGTGCAAGTGTACGGTTAAGATTATTTAAGACAAAAATCGATACAATTGTCATACATTTATTGATTTTGCTTTGATATAAGGGCATTTTTTGGAAAAAAACGAAGAGCTGAGGACAAAAATGACTACGAAGAACCTCACTGTTCAAAACAGGTGGAAGCACAAAATGCAACCGCTTCTTCTTCTTCCATGAAAACAGGTTTGTTAACACATGTTGGAAATGTTTGTATGGGTATTCCTTCAGATATAGCACAAATCGGAGAACCAATAAAACAAGTTGTTTTAGACACATACCCGAAACAACATAACAGGGCCTTTGTTTCCGATTGGTTCAAGCGCTATACATGGTTGCAGTATTCTGTCGAAAAAGATGCTGCTTTTTGCTTTCCATGTCACCAATTTTTACCGCATGGAAGCAAACAGACGGCGTACACTTCCACAGGATTTAGAAACTGGAAAAATGCCACAGATTCTAGAACTGGTTTTTCAAAACATGAAAAATCAAATCCACATATTCAAGCGATGTCGATGTGGCAGGATAAACTACAAAGAATATCTACTTGTAGCAGTGTTGGAACTCTAATAAATCAAACAGTATTAGAAAAGTATAGGTATTACGTGAAGTCTGTCATTGAAGTAATCCAATTTCTAGTTGTCAATGAACTAGCTTTGCGTGGAGATTATATTTTAGAGGAAGAAAAAGAGCGAGGATTGTTTCAGAATTTATTTGAATAAACATGTATGAAAGATCCAAATTTAAACGAAATTCTCACTTCTTTACCAAAAAACGCGACATATCGTTCACCTGAGATTCAAAATCAAATAATTCAAGCAATGGTTCAGGCAGTACGAAGTTCGGTTGTCAACGATATTAATGAATCAGATGTGGAATGGTTTACTCTAATGGAAGATGGGACGAGAGATAAAAATAATCGCGAAAACAATTCGTTACCTCAAGCGTGGTGTCGTGAATGAGTCGTTGCTGATGGTTATGAGCACTGAAAAGTTTGATGCAGCCACTTTCCCGGAATTAACATTAAATACCCTTAGGGACAATAATATTGATCCCTCTCGCATGCTTAGCCAATGCTATGATGGCGCGAGTGTAATGAGTGGGAAAGTTTCAGGAGTTGCGGCTAGAATTGAAAATGAGTTGGGGCGGCAAATTCCTTACGTACACTGCTATAACCATCGCTTACACTTGGTAGTAATCAGGGCTATCTCAGAAATGACTTTCATTCGTTTATTTTTTGATCAATGTATCATGTTACATGAATTCTTCCATCACGGCAAAATAGCTGCCTTATATGGTGGAACAACGATTGGCCGACTCCTCGAACAACGCTGGTCTGGACATTTGGCAGTTACAAAAGTTGTATACGATAATTATTCACCGATTTTGCAGACTTTAAAAGAAATTAAAAATGGCAGATTCAATGGTGATGATATCGCCAAGAGTATCGGTATTACAAAAGTTATGCTTAATCTGGAATTCCGAGTGGCCATGGTTGTGGCCAAAAAAATCTTATCCACGCTTCAACCTGCAGACGCAGCTATAGCAGTCATCAAGTGCGTCCAAAATGAAATAAGAAAACTAAGATCAAATCAAATGTATAATGAAATTCTGAAAGAAGCTAAGTCTCTAACAAGCAACGACTCCGGCGAATCAGAAATTAGGGCACAGAGGCATTTAAGAAAACCGAATCGGATGGAAGACTATTTCATGTATGACCCCTCCTCTTCCACCACCAGAGAAAATGTAGAAGAAAACGACGAGCCATTTAAGTCTGAGTATTTCGAAACTTTGGACATACTAATTTCTGAATTACAAAGAAGGTTTTCGGACAATGATGATCTAATCAATTCGATTGCAAGTCTCGATGAGCTGGATATAGACAAAATGGAGCCACTGAAAAATTTGGGTAAGTGTCAAAATATTTCATTATCAAGTATATTCGTCTTCTTTTAATTTAAAATATAATATAATAATAATTTTTCAGGTCTAAAAATTCCGTCAGGCTAGTGTAGTTAACCTTTTCAACACTAACTGCAATCAATAGGCCTCAAAATCTGTCAATGAGTCACGAGAGAATAGCTGGTATGGTATTTCTCGCCTTTGAGAAACAGAGAACAAAGTCGGTTGATCTTAACGAAGTTCTTCGCATTTTTAATAATATGACGAACCGGAAGATTCAGCTGTTTTAAATGCTTTTACTACGTTTGTTGTTAGAATAAATTTGCAGAAACAATAAACTTTAGGTCGTATCTATTTATTTGTATCGGCCACCCAGTGCTCACTCGCACTTAGACATGGATGTATGTCTACATCTAAATCTGGAAGCTCACCCATCTTGTTGTCTTATTCTCAACGATAATAATATGTCAGCAAATAGGTATTCGATGTACGATACTGACCTAAATAGAGATAAGTGGTATACTGCATGCTCATTGATTTTGGAAGCTACGCCTCGATGCCAGATTAATTGTAATACATTATTTACTTCCGCCCTACCTTAAACCAACGCTGCCCTGCCTTAAATTTAAGTCTGGCTACGGCCCTGCCTAGGAGTTGTTTACATTGTTACAGTTAACGAAACTTATGTAAAATTATAGAAACGAGTTCTTTCACCTTCATTGTGTTGGTATTCCGCTGGCAGATCTTGACTATCTGTTGAGCTCAAATACCCCGATTTTCTGCAATAGGTGTAAAGTCGTACGCCGTAAATCCCTTCATTCCCCTGTTTGTGTCAAAGAATTGAGTGCTAGTCAGCAAGGCACAAGTAATTACTGAGCAATCGCCTGTTTTGGCGTTCGATGAACTTGCCGAATAAAATTAATGCTGAATTATTGTCAACTGTGAGTGTTTTGCAAGAAAACAATAAGTGCCTGAGAGAGAATGTTGAATGTAATTCTACTTTGTCACATTTGTTGTTGGAGATAAAATTGTGTATTGTTGTTAGTAGCTTCCGAACACAAAAGCAGAAAGACGATAACAAAGCAGATAAACAAATATCATCGCCTACTGCTACCGTCGGTGAGGTTACCAATGCAAACGGAGCTGATCATGATGTAAATATGTCAGCTGATACTGCTTCTGCCGCTCCGACTCAATTGACGTCGTCCTCTCACGACGCTGCTTCTACCACTAGGGCAGTTAATGTGACGCCAATGCTTGCTTAAAAACCGAAGCTGCTGCTAACTCCATTAAGTGGCACACTGTGCGTAATAAAAAAAGGTCTAAACTTAAAAATAACTAGTAAGGAAGTCTAAGTTCGGGTGTAACCGAACATTAAATACCTAGTAGTGATCTGTTTTGGTATCCCAATTTACTCAGGTCTATTTTAATAACGGAAAAGTTGTTATTAAGGCAACTGATTGTTTTCGATTAAAAACACTTCTTTTGTGAGTGGTAAATTCAATTATCACTAAATAACAAAATATAAATAGCTTTCCTCATGTTCATGAAAGGTATGAAAATAAAAAAAATTTAAAAACTAGTAAGGAAGTCTAAGTTCGGGTGTAACCGAACATTAAATACCTAGTAGTGATCTGTTGCGTTATCCCAATTAACTCAGGTCTATTTTAATACCTGAAAAGGTGGTATAAAACAACTGATTGTTTTCGATTAAAAACACTTCTGTTGTAAGTGGTAAATTAAATTATCACTAAATAACAAAATATAAATAGTTTTGCATGGGGCTTATGAAAGGTATGAAAATAAAAAAAATTAATAAAAAAAAAGGCAATAGGGAGTTAACTACTTTCCCGTAAATCTTGCTTGTTTGTCATTCGATTTGCATAATTTTTGGCAGGAGTATACTACATACTATTGGGAAGCATCTCACTAACTTTCATTGAAATACCTTCTTGAAATTTCAAGCAATCGCTTTTGAAAATAACAGACCTTTTTTGCTGAAAAGTGGGCGGCGCCACGCCTACTTCAACAAAATCCACAAAATTTGTTTGCAGTTTAGTTTTTCTTAAAAAGCTTATTATGTGTGTAAAATCTTATATATATAACTTATACAGTTATGGAAATATCGCGATTTTAATTTTACGAAGAAATTTTTCAGAGCTGTGTTCAAAAAGTGGGCGTGTCCGTTCACCGATTTTGTTTATTTTTACAGCAAAGAGTTAGATTTATATGTTGAACACTTTCTCTAAATTTCAATAAGTCAATTTTTACCGGAGTTATGGCATGGAAAGTTTCATGGAATAATCCCCCATAAAGGGGCGGGGCCACGCCCATTTTCCAAAAATTTTGTGTTTTCGACTTTCTTTGCCCACGAACACTTTAGAGGTGAAATAGAAATGATATACAGCTAGTTTAAGCAAAGTTATAGCATATTCAATATATCTATGATCCTTTTCAAAATCTTTCGTATAAAATTGGGCGTGGACCTAACCCGATTTCGATAATTTTTTTTCGAAATATTGCCTGTATTAATATAAATATGTGTGCTGAATTTTATTTTTCTATCTTGAGCGGTTTTTGATTTATGATTAATAATATTTCCAAATTTGACTTAATCAAAAGTGGGCGGTACCACGCCCCATTTTAAAAATTTCTTCAAAAATGTATTTTTTGCCTTAACGCTAAAGTGCACACCAAATATTATCCTTATAGGTGTATTATGTACTGAATAATCACTCTTTTTGTATTTTCGAAAATATTATATATATTGAAAGTGGGCGTGGCTTTTAACCGATTTTGCCTATTTTCAATAGCGCTCCGAGATAAGTGAAAAGGAACCTGCATACTAAATTTCATTGAGATATCTCAAGATTTACTCAAGTTATCGTGTTCACAGACGGACGGACGGACGGACGGACAGACGGACGGACGGACATGGCTCAATCAATTTCTCTTTTCCTCCTGAACATTTTGATATATATAAGTCAATATCTATCTCGATTCGTTTATGCCGTTACATACTACCGTTAGGCCAATGAAGTTAATATACCTTGTGTGCGAAGCACTACTAGGTATAAAACGGCAGTAGGGTGTTAACTACTTGCCCGTAAATCTTGCTTGTTTGTTATTCGATTTGCGTAATTTTTGGCAGGAGTATACTACATACTATTGGGAAGCATCTCACAAAATTTCATTGAAATACATTCTTGAAATTCCAACCAATCGCTTTTGAAAATAGCAGAGCTTTTATGCTAAAAAGTGGGAGGCGCCACGCCTACTTCACCAAAATCCACAAAATTTTTTTACAGTTTAGTTTTGTTTAAAAAGGTTAATATGTGTGTAAAATCTTATTTATATAACTTATACAATTATGGAAATATCGCGATTTTAATTTTACGAAGAAATATTTTAGAACTATATTCAAAAAGTGGGCGTGTCCGTTCACCGATTTTGTTTATTTTTTCAGCAAAGAGTTAGCTTTATATGTTGAACACTTTCTTCAAATATCGTTTTAATAAATCAATTTTTACCGGAGTTATGGCATGGAAAGTTTTCTGGAATAATCCCCCATAAAGGGGCGGGGCCACGCCCATTTTCCAAAAATTTTGTGCTTTCGACTTTCTTTGCCCACGAACACTTTAGAGGTGAAATAGAAATGATATACAGCTAGCTTAAGCAAAGTTATAGCATATTCAATATATCCATGATCCTTTTCAAAATCTTTCGTATAAAATTGGGCGTGGACCTAATCCGATTTCGCTAATTTTTTTTCGAAATATTGCCTGTATTTATATAAATATGTGTGCTGAATTTTATTTTGCTATCTTGAGCGGTTTTTGATTTATGATTAATAATATTTCCAAATTTGACTTAATCAAAAGTGGGCGGTGCCACGCCCTTTTTTAAAAATTTCTTCACAAATTTATTTTTTGCTTTAACGGTAAGGTACACACCAAATTTTATCCTTATAGGTGTATTATGTACTGAATAATCACTCTTTTTGTATTTTCGAAAATATTATATATATAGAAAGTGGGCGTGGCTTTTAACCGATTTTGCCTATTTTCAATACCGTTCAGAGATATGTAAAAAGGAACCTGCATACAAAGTTTCATTGAGATATCTCAAGATTTACTCAAGTTATCGTGTTCACAGACGGACGGACGGACGGACGGACGGACGGACGGACGGACATGGCTCAATCAATTTCTCTTCTCCTCCTGAACATTTTGATATATATAAGTCAATATCTATCTCGATTCGTTTATGCCGTTACATACTACCGTTAGGCCAATGAAGTTAATATACCTTGTGTGCGAAGCACTACTAGGTATAAAAAGGCAATAGGGAGTTAACTACTTTCCCGTAAATCTTGCTTGTTTGTCATTCGATTTGCATAATTTTTGGCAGGAGTATACTACATACTATTGGGAAGCATCTCACTAACTTTCATTGAAATACCTTCTTGAAATTTCAAGCAATCGCTTTTGAAAATAACAGACCTTTTTTGCTGAAAAGTGGGCGGCGCCACGCCTACTTCAACAAAATCCACAAAATTTGTTTGCAGTTTAGTTTTTCTTAAAAAGCTTATTAAGTGTGTAAAATCTTATATATATAACTTATACAGTTATGGAAATATCGCGATTTTAATTTTACGAAGAAATTTTTCAGAGCTGTGTTCAAAAAGTGGGCGTGTCCGTTCACCGATTTTGTTTATTTTTACAGCAAAGAGTTAGATTTATATGTTGAACACTTTCTCTAAATTTCAATAAGTCAATTTTTACCGGAGTTATGGCATGGAAAGTTTCATGGAATAATCCCCCATAAAGGGGCGGGGCCACGCCCATTTTCCAAAAATTTTGTGTTTTCGACTTTCTTTGCCCACGAACACTTTAGAGGTGAAATAGAAATGATATACAGCTAGTTTAAGCAAAGTTATAGCATATTCAATATATCTATGATCCTTTTCAAAATCTTTCGTATAAAATTGGGCGTGGACCTAACCCGATTTCGATAATTTTTTTTCGAAATATTGCCTGTATTAATATAAATATGTGTGCTGAATTTTATTTTTCTATCTTGAGCGGTTTTTGATTTATGATTAATAATATTTCCAAATTTGACTTAATCAAAAGTGGGCGGTACCACGCCCCATTTTAAAAATTTCTTCAAAAATGTATTTTTTGCCTTAACGCTAAAGTGCTTTCGACTTTCTTTGCCCACGAACACTTTAGAGGTGAAATAGAAATGATATACAGCTAGCTTAAGCAAAGTTATAGCATATTCAATATATCCATGATCCTTTTCAAAATCTTTCGTATAAAATTGGGCGTGGACCTAATCCGATTTCGCTAATTTTTTTTCGAAATATTGCCTGTATTTATATAAATATGTGTGCTGAATTTTATTTTGCTATCTTGAGCGGTTTTTGATTTATGATTAATAATATTTCCAAATTTGACTTAATCAAAAGTGGGCGGTGCCACGCCCTTTTTTAAAAATTTCTTCACAAATTTATTTTTTGCTTTAACGGTAAGGTACACACCAAATTTTATCCTTATAGGTGTATTATGTACTGAATAATCACTCTTTTTGTATTTTCGAAAATATTATATATATAGAAAGTGGGCGTGGCTTTTAACCGATTTTGCCTATTTTCAATACCGTTCAGAGATATGTAAAAAGGAACCTGCATACAAAGTTTCATTGAGATATCTCAAGATTTACTCAAGTTATCGTGTTCACAGACGGACGGACGGACGGACGGACGGACGGACGGACGGACATGGCTCAATCAATTTCTCTTCTCCTCCTGAACATTTTGATATATATAAGTCAATATCTATCTCGATTCGTTTATGCCGTTACATACTACCGTTAGGCCAATGAAGTTAATATACCTTGTGTGCGAAGCACTACTAGGTATAAAAAGGCAGTAGGGTGTTAACTACTTGCCCGTAAATCTTCCTTGCTTGTTATTCGATGTGCGTAATTTTTGGCAGGAGTATACTACATACTATTGGGAAGTATCTCACTAAATTTCATTGAAATACATTCTTGAAATTCCAAGCAATCGATTTTGAAAATAGCAGGGCTTTTATGCTAAAAAGTGGGCGGCGCCACGCCTACTTCACCAAAATCCACAAAATTTGTTTACAGTTTAGTTTTGTTTAAAAAGGCTATTATGTGTGTAAAATCTTATTTATATAACTTATACAATTATGGAAATATCGCGATTTTAATTTTACGAAGAAATTTTTTAGAACTATGTTCAAAAAGTGGGCGTGTCCGTTCACCGATTTTGTTTATTTTTTCAGCAAAGAGTTAGCTTTATATGTTGAACACTTTCTCTAAATATCGTTTCAATAAGTCAATTTTTACTGGAGTTATGGCATGGAAAGTTTTGTGGAATAATCCCCCATAAAGGGGCGGGGCCACGCCCATTTTCCAAAAATTTTGTGCTTTCGACTTTCTTTGCCCGTGAACATTTTACAGGTGAAATAGAAATGATACACAGCTAGTTTAAGCAAAGTTATAGCATATTCAATATATCCATGATCCTTTTCGAAATCTTTCGTATAAAATTGGGCGTGGACCTAATCCGATTTCGCAAATTTTTTTTCAAAATATTGCCTGTATTAATAGAAATATGTGTGCTGAATTTTATTTTGCTATCTTGAGCGGTGTTTGATTTATGATTAATAATATTTCCAAATTTGACTTAATCAAAAGTTAAGAAATTTATTTTTTGCTTTAACGCTAAGGTACACACCAAATTTTATCCTTATAGGTGTATTATGTACTGAATAATCACTCTTTTTGTATTTTCGAAAATATTATATATATAGAAAGTGGGCGTGGCTTTTAACCGATTTTGCCTATTTTCAATAGCGTTCAGAGATAAGTAAAAAGGAACCTGCATACAAAGTTTCATTGAGATATCTCAAGATTTACTCAAGTTATCGTGTTCACAGACGGACGGACGGACGGACATGGCTCAATCAATTTCTCTTTTCCTCCTGAACATTTTGATATACATAAGTCAATATCTATCTCGATTCGTTTATGCCGTTACATACTACCGTTAGGCGAATGAAGTTAATATACCTTGTGTGCGAAGCACTACTAGGTATAAAAATAATGCTGAAGTCGCATCTACTGCTGCTACCGAAATTGCAGCTATTCCGATTCCTATTGTTCAGATGAATCAAAACAAAGCCGATGAATAAAACAAAGCTTTTAATGAAAATGGAATAATTTCAAATAAAAATAACTCTCGCAAAGTAACTAAACCTTTAGTCATTGGTTCGAGCAGCAATACGGAATTACGCGCTGTTGCAAGAAGGAAGTGGTTGCACCTATCGCCGTTTTCAACTTCAGTAACGGCTGATCAGTTGTTAAAATATATTGCTGAACATACAGGTATAGAGGAGACTTCCATAATATGCAGTGGCCTAATTAAAAAGAATTTTGATCCCAAATCTTTGAGACATCTTAATTTAAAGATAGGTGTTGATGCCCATTCGTATCCGAAGCTGATAGTTCCTGAGCTATGGCCCTTTTAAGTTTATTTCAAAAAACGGCGTTCCCCAACCGATGTCCGACAGCAGTCGGTTGGATTAGATGCAAAAAGCAATCGTTTAAGCATTTTAATGCGAAATGGCTGGGATCAGAACTAAATCTCAGTTAGTGCGATTATTTAATTTACATCAGGAGTACAATGTTTTCGTCTTCATAGAGACGTGGCTGAATGAAACCTTCTTCAACGAAGAATATTTTGACTCTAACTTATACAGTGTTTTTCGGAAAGATAGAAACTCTGACCTTACAGGATGTACAAGGGGTGATGGAGTTCTCATCACATGATCCGTTGCTTGACCAAATATGCGTACCATTCAAGGTATCTCGGACCCTGCTTTTATTTGTGCATCCTATATCCCACCGAATGGTATGCACGAGCTATATACCGCTCACGTTGACAACGTTACATCTTTGGCTCTGGCCAAAGTAGGTGATGACCACCTATGCGTGTTGGGCGATTTTAATCTACCAAATGTTAGATGGTCACGGACTATTTCGAGTTCTGCATTAATTCCATGTGAAGTCAATAGTTCTACTGAAATACATTTAATAGATAGTTTCTTAAGTATTGATATAAAACAAGTTAACTGCTTTCCTAATAGTCTTGGAAGAACTTTAGATTTGATATTTCTAAGTAATAACTTTAATTTCACGTTGCATGAATGCACGTCTCCTATTGCTAAATCGGATATGCATCATGTTCCTATAGTGCTTGATATTGAATTTTATAAATACTCCGTAACTAGAACTGCTTCATAAAATCTATCTTATAATTTCCAGCGGTGTGATTTTTCGAAACTGAACAACCTGTTGCAGCAAGTTAATTGGGATAATTTGCTTTGTAATCTCGATACCTCTAATAGTTTTGAGATAGTTAGATCTACCGTTGTTGATGTATGTAAAAGTTGCATACCTATGGTTACAAATAAAAAATGCAAGGTTCCGTGGCACACCGCTGCCCTGATAAAACTCCGTAATTCGAAAAATAAATTCTTCCGTAAATTCAAAAACAGCCGAAATAGGGCTTTTTATGATAAGTATAAAGAGTGTGAAAAGAATTTGGCGTGCCTTGATAAATTCTTACACAGAAATTACATTCTTAATTGTGAAGAAAACTTAAAATCAAATCCAAAATCATTTTGGACTTTTGTTAAATCGAAGAAGGCTGCATCTAACATTCCAACATCTATTTTCCTCGGCGACAAAGTGGGTGATACTCCTTTTTTCTGAATTTTTTATGGCAAGTTCTGTATCTGATTCGGCTCTTGTGATGACATCTGTTGTAACATACAGTCTGCTTTGGATTTTGAGAGCCTTGTGTTGTCTCATGACGATGTTGTTAGCGGTATTTCTCGACTTAAACTCTCGTCAAATACCGATGTAGATGGTTTGTCTGTGATTGTGTTCAAGCAGTGTGATACTCTAGCTTATCCACTCTTGTCAAGCTTTAATAATTCTTTATCTTCGGATATTTTTATTGACGCATGGAAATTAGCTCTGATTTCACCTATTTTCAAAAGTGGCAATAAAAATTACGTTAGCAATTATAGGCCAATTTCAAAACTTTCCGCCACAGCAAAGCTCTTCGAATGCATTATTCAAGAGAAACTTCTTTTCTTTGTCAAGAATATCGTGTGTCCTGAACAGCATGGCTTTTTTCCAGGACGCTCAACTGTGTCTAATTTGGCTATTTTCACTGATGATTGCATCGCAGCCTTTCAGTCAGGATGTCAAGTTGACACAGTCGGAAAATTACAGAATCGCACTTGCGTTAAGAGCAAACGCCGAAATTCGGCGAGTGGTTAAAAGTTACAGAATCGATCTACAGGTTACAAAGATCTTTCATTAACTAAGTTTTGTATAAAAACTTTTCTTAGCTTAAGGTTTAACTATAAAAAGGAAAAGGATGCGTAGCATTCTTTCCTTTTACAAAAACCGCCTGCTTATACAGGTTATGTCTTAAGGGTAAAAACTTAATTACTATATATTTTATAATTAGGGGTTTCTGCAAAATCATCTGTAAAGAGAACATAACATATTATAGCTCGAAAAAAAGTTTCGTATAAATACATATTTACCGAAAACTCTCAACCTAATAGTTCCGCTTTCTTCCATCTCTGTGAGTAGGTCCAAGGGTTCCGTTAAGGAAATTGCGTATTGGTTGGTTGGTCGGTGGAAATTACCTGTCGTGATTCGTGTTCTGTAATGAAATTAAAGTTTATGTAAATAATATTATTGCGAATTAGTTAAAACTAGTAAGGAAGTCTAAGTTCGGGTGTAACCGAACATTAAATACCTAGTAGTGATCTGTTGTAGTATCCTAATTTACTCAGGTCTATTTTAATATGTACTTGAAAAGGTGTTATAAAGGCAACTGATTGTTTTCGATTAAAAAACACTCCTGTTGTAAGTGGTAAACTAAATTATCACTAAATAACAAAATATAAATAGTTTTGCATGGGGCTTATAAAAGGTATGAAAATAAAAAAAATTTATAAAAAAAAAGGCAATAGGGTGTTAACTACTTTCCCCTAAATCTTGCTTGTTTGTTATTCGATTTGCATAATTTTTGGCAGGAGTATACCACATACTATTGGGAAGCATCTCACTTATTTTCATTGAAATACCTTCTTGAAATTTCAAGCAATCGCTTTTGAAAATAATAGACCTTTTTTGCTGAAAAGTGGGCGGCGCCACGCCTACTTCAACAAAATACACAACATTTTTTTACAGTTTAGTTTTGCTTGAAAAGCTTACTATGTGTTTAAAATATTATTTATATAACTTTTATAATTAGGAAAATAATTAATTGTGGGCCGTGCCACGCCCACATTTTTTGTATTCAGTGCTTTGTTTGTACTTCAATAATGTCCAAAGTTTATGGTTGATCTGTTTTAAACTTTTCCAATACGTTAAAATCTTCGTTGGGTACGACATACATAGGCTACATTTGTAAATTCTTTGGAAAAGTGGGCAGTTCCAGGACCACAAGCTAAGTAATATTTCAATTCGTTATATCCCTGAATGTATTTGCTTTAGTGACATTTTAACGTTCTTAAATCTTAATCAAAGCACTTAATTTTTTTTGTTTGTTATTGCCGTTCATACATATTCAGAGTATTATAGGTAGATATAGGATATAATTAAATAAGTACTAACTATACATCTGCTCAGCAGCGCATAATGGTTTTTGTCATACCCATTGAGTTCAAAAGATCCGTTTTTCGAGTTGGACATCCAAAAAATTTATTTGCTTAAACCAAAGACTTTAAAGCCAGAAACATTGTATATCCTAAAGCACTGCAATAAATGGAATGTTAAAAGTTAAAGAAAAATATTTGAAAAAGTATTTCTAGGGAAGTCACTGGTCAGGCAGAATAACGTCTGCCGGGTCTGCTAGTATTAATATAAATATGTGTGCTCAATTTCGTTTTGCTATCTTGAGCGGTTTTTGATTTATGATTAATTATATTTCCAAAATTGACTTAATCAAAAGTAGGCGGTGCCACGCCCCTTTTTAAAAATTTCTTCAAAAATTTACTTTTTGCCCTAACGCTAACGTACACACCGAATTTTATCCTTGTTGGTGTATAATTTACTGAATAATCACTCTTAATCAATTTCTCTTTTCCTTCTGAACATTTTGATATACATACATAAGTCAATATCTATCTCGATTCGTTTATGCCGTTACATACTGCCGTTAGGCCAATGAAGTTAATATACCTTGTGTGCGAAGCACTACTAGGTATAACTAGTAAGGAAGTCTAAATTCGGGTGTAACCGAACATTAAATACCTAGTAGTGATCTGTTTTGGTATCCTAATTTACTCAGGCCTATTTTAATAACTGAAAATTTGTTATAAAGGCAACTGATTGTTTTCGATAAAAACACTTCTGTTGTGAGTGGTAAATCAAATTATTACTAAATAACAAAATATAAATACCTTTCCTCATGTTCATGAAAGGTATGAAAATAAAAAAAATTAATAAAAAAAAGGCAGTAGAGTGTTAACTACTTGCCCGTAAATCTTGCTTGTTTGTTATTCGATTTGCGTAATTTTTGGCAGGAGTATACTACATACTATTGGGAAGTATCTCACAAAATTTCATTGAAATACATTCTTCAAATTCCAAGCAATCGCTTTTGAAAATAGCAGAGCTTTTATGCTAAAAAGTGGGCGGCGCCACGCCTACTTCACCAAAATCCACAAAATTTGTATACAGTTTAGTTTTGGTTAAAAAGCTTATTATGTGTGTAAAATCTTATTTAAATAACTTATACAATTATGGAAATATCGCGATTTTAATTTTACGAAGAAATTTTTTAGAACTGTGTTCAAAAAGTGGGCGTGTCCGTTCACCGATTTTGTTTATTTTTACAGCAAAGAGTTAGCTTTATATGTTGAACACTTTCTCTAAATATCGTTCCAATAAGTCAATTTTTACCGGAGTTATGGCATGTAAAGTTTTGTGGAATAATCCCCCATAAAGGGGCGGGGCCACTCCCATTTTCCAAAAATTTTGTGCTTTCGACTTTCTTTGCCCACGAACACTTCAGAGGTGAAATAGAAATGATATACAGCTAGTTTAAGCAAAGTTATAGCATATACAATATATCTATGATCCTTTTCAAAATCTTTCGTATAAAATTGGGCGTGGACCTAACCCGATTTCAATAATTTTTTTTCGAAATATTGCTTGTATTAATATAAATATGTGTGCTGAATTTTGTTTTGCTATCTTGAGCGGTTTTTGATTTATGATAAATAATATTTCCAAACTTGACTATATCAAAAGTGGGCGGTACCACGCCCCTTTTTAAAATTTTTTTCAAAAATGTATTTGTTGCCTTAACGCTAAAGTGCATACCAAATATTATCCTTATAGGTGTATTATGTACTGAATAATCACTCTTTTTGTATTTTCGAAAATATTATATATATAGAAAGAGGGCGTGGCTTTTAACCGATTTTGCCTATTTTCAATAGCGCTCGGAGATAAGTGAAAAGGAACCTACATACCAAATTTCATTGAGATATCTCAAGATTTACTCAAGTTATCGTGTTCACAGACGGACGGACGGACGGACGGACGGACATGGCTCAATCAATTTCTCTTTTCCTCCTGAACATTTTGATATATATAAGTCAATATCTATCTCGATTCGTTTATGCCGTTACATACTACCGTTAGGCCAATGAAGTTAATATACCTTGTGTGCGAAGCACTACTAGGTATAAAACGGCAGTAGAGTGTTAACTACTTGCCCGTAAATCTTGCTTGTTTGTTATTCGATTTGCGTAATTTTTGGCAGGAGTATACTACATACTATTGGGAAGTATCTCACAAAGTTTCATTGAAATACATTCTTCAAATTCCAAGCAATCGCTTTTGAAAATAGCAGAGCTTTTATGCTAAAAAGTGGGCGGCGCCACGCCTACTTCACCAAAATCCACAAAATTTGTATACAGTTTAGTTTTGGTTAAAAAGCTTATTATGTGTGTAAAATCTTATTTAAATAACTTATACAATTATGGAAATATCGCGATTTTAATTTTACGAAGAAATTTTTTAGAACTGTGTTCAAAAAGTGGGCGTGTCCGTTCACCGATTTTGTTTATTTTTACAGCAAAGAGTTAGCTTTATATGTTGAACACTTTCTCTAAATATCGTTCCAATAAGTCAATTTTTACCGGAGTTATGGCATGTAAAGTTTTGTGGAATAATCCCCCATAAAGGGGCGGGGCCACTCCCATTTTCCAAAAATTTTGTGCTTTCGACTTTCTTTGCCCACGAACACTTCAGAGGTGAAATAGAAATGATATCCAGCTAGTTTAAGCAAAGTTATAGCATATACAATATATCTATGATCCTTTTCAAAATCTTTCGTATAAAATTGGGCGTGGACCTAACCCGATTTCAATAATTTTTTTTCGAAATATTGCTTGTATTAATATAAATATGTGTGCTGAATTTTGTTTTGCTATCTTGAGCGGTTTTTGATTTATGATAAATAATATTTCCAAACTTGACTATATCAAAAGTGGGCGGTACCACGCCCCTTTTTAAAATTTTTTTCAAAAATGTATTTGTTGCCTTAACGCTAAAGTGCATACCAAATATTATCCTTATAGGTGTATTATGTACTGAATAATCACTCTTTTTGTATTTTCGAAAATATTATATATATAGAAAGAGGGCGTGGCTTTTAACCGATTTTGCCTATTTTCAATAGCGCTCGGAGATAAGTGAAAAGGAACCTACATACCAAATTTCATTGAGATATCTCAAGATTTACTCAAGTTATCGTGTTCACAGACGGACGGACGGACGGACGGACGGACGGACGGACGGACATGGCTCAATCAATTTCTCTTTTCCTCCTGAACATTTTGATATATATAAGTCAATATCTATCTCGATTCGTTTATGCCGTTACATACTACCGTTAGGCCAATGAAGTTAATATACCTTGTGTGCGAAGCACTACTAGGTATAAAAAGGCAGTAGAGTGTTAACTACTTGCCCGTAAATCTTGCTTGTTTGTTATTCGATTTGCGTAATTTTTGGCAGGAGTATACTACATACTATTGGGAAGTATCTCACAAAATTTCATTGAAATACATTCTTCAAATTCCAAGCAATCGCTTTTGAAAATAGCAGAGCTTTTATGCTAAAAAGTGGGCGGCGCCACGCCTACTTCACCAAAATCCACAAAATTTGTATACAGTTTAGTTTTGGTTAAAAAGCTTATTATGTGTGTAAAATCTTATTTAAATAACTTATACAATTATGGAAATATCGCGATTTTAATTTTACGAAGAAATTTTTTAGAACTGTGTTCAAAAAGTGGGCATGTCCGTTCACCGATTTTGTTTATTTTTACAGCAAAGAGTTAGCTTTATATGTTGAACACTTTCTCTAAATATCGTTCCAATAAGTCAATTTTTACCGGAGTTATGGCATGTAAAGTTTTGTGGAATAATCCCCCATAAAGGGGCGGGGCCACTCCCATTTTCCAAAAATTTTGTGCTTTCGACTTTCTTTGCCCACGAACACTTCAGAGGTGAAATAGAAATGATATACAGCTAGTTTAAGCAAAGTTATAGCATATACAATATATCTATGATCCTTTTCAAAATCTTTCGTATAAAATTGGGCGTGGACCTAACCCGATTTCAATAATTTTTTTTCGAAATATTGCTTGTATTAATATAAATATGTGTGCTGAATTTTGTTTTGCTATCTTGAGCGGTTTTTGATTTATGATAAATAATATTTCCAAACTTGACTATATCAAAAGTGGGCGGTACCACGCCCCTTTTTAAAATTTTTTTCAAAAATGTATTTGTTGCCTTAACGCTAAAGTGCATACCAAATAGTATCCTTATAGGTGTATTATGTACTGAATAATCACTCTTTTTGTATTTTCGAAAATATTATATATATAGAAAGAGGGCGTGGCTTTTAACCGATTTTGCCTATTTTCAATAGCGCTCGGAGATAAGTGAAAAGGAACCTACATACCAAATTTCATTGAGATATCTCAAGATTTACTCAAGTTATCGTGTTCACAGACGGACGGACGGACGGACGGACGGACATGGCTCAATCAATTTCTCTTTTCCTCCTGAACATTTTGATATATATAAGTCAATATCTATCTCGATTCGTTTATGCCGTTACATACTACCGTTAGGCCAATGAAGTTAATATACCTTGTGTGCGAAGCACTACTAGGTATAAAAAGGCAATAGGGTGTTAACTACTTTATCCTAAATCTTGCTTGTTTGTTATTCGATTTGCATAATTTTTGGCAGGAGTATACTACATACTATTGGGAAGCATCTCACATATTGTCATTGAAATATCTTCTTAAAATTTCAAGCAATCGCTTTTGAAAATAATAGACCTTTTTTGCTGAAAAGTGGGCGGCGGCACGCCTACTTCAACAAAATCCACAAAATTTTTTTACTGTTTAGTTTTGCTTAAAAAGCTTATTATGTGTTTAAAATATTATTATACCAAATCGAATAACAAACAAGGAAGATTTACGGGCAAGTAGTTAACACCCTACTGCCTTTTTTTTAAATTTTTTTTATTTTCATACCTTTCATGAACATGAGGAAAGCTATTTATATTTTGTTATTTAGTGATAATTGAATTTACCACTCACAAAAGAAGTGTTTTTAATCGAAAACAATCAGTTGCCTTAATAACAACTTTTCCGTTATTAAAATAGACCTGAGTAAATTGGGATACCAAAACAGATCACTACTAGGTATTTAATGTTCGGTTACACCCGAACTTAGACTTCCTTACTAGTTTTTAAATTTTTTTTAATTTCATACCTTTCATGAACATGAGGAAAGCTATTTATATTTTGTTATTTAGTGATAATTGAATTTACCACTCACAAAAGAAGTGTTTTTAATCGAAAACAATCAGTTGCCTTAATAACAACTTTTCCGTTATTAAAATAGACCTGAGTAAATTGGGATACCAAAACAGATCACTACTAGGTATTTAATGTTCGGTTACACCCGAACTTAGACTTCCTTACTAGTTTTAAATTTTTTTTATTTTCATACCTTTCATGAACATGAGGAAAGCTATTTATATTTTGTTATTTAGTGATAATTGAATTTACCACTCACAAAAGAAGTGTTTTTAATCGAAAACAATCAGTTGCCTTAATAACAACTTTTCCGTTATTAAAATAGACCTGAGTAAATTGGGATACCAAAACAGATCACTACTAGGTATTTAATGTTCGGTTACACCCGAACTTAGACTTCCTTACTAGTTTATATAACTTTTATAATTAGGAAAATATCGCGATTTTAATTTTACAAAGAAAATTTTCAGAACTGTGTTCAAAAAGTGGGCGTGTCCGTTAACCAATTTTGTTTATTTTTACAGCAAAGAGTTAGCTTTATATATTGAACACTTTCTCCCAATATCGTTTCAATAAATAAATTTTTACCGGAATTATGGCATGGAAAGTTTTGTGGAATAATCCACCATAAAGGGGCGGGGCCACGCCCATTTTCCAAAAATGTTGTGCATTCGACTTTCTTTGCCACGAACACTTTAGAGGTGAAATAGAAATGATATACAGGTAGTTTAAGCAAAGTTATTGCATATTCAATATATCTATGTAGGATTGCTCCACTTTAACGCAACCCTACACGCAAACGCAACCTTGCATAAACCCAACTCGACGAACATTGAACGAACGAAAGGACTGCGACGACGCCAACGACGAAAAAGAACAGTTAGTTTGAATTTGAAGCTCGCATCGTACGCATTGTAAAAAGTCGTGAAATAACTTACTTATAACTAAGTGTAAAACTAAATTTATTTTTACAACTAAAATTATATCTACTATTGTAACTAAAACCTTAAAAATAACCAATTTATATCTACCTGAAATACAAATTACAATAAATTGTTGAACTAAACCGAAAACCTACTTTTATACTAATTACTGAACCCACAAATGGTGTCAGAAGTGGTGCGGGAAAAGTTGATCGAAATTGTTACCGTGTGTACGCAATGATAAGTGTGTTCGGAAATAAAATTTATCAAAATTGATAAATGTGCAAAAACTTTGGAAAATAATTTTATTATTCGAAAAGTGCGCAATGGTTGAAAGTGCAGTATTTTAAAGGGCCATAGTTACATGTTGCTTTTGCAAAACTGTACGAACTTGGCGTCATTAAAAAGTGCCGTTAGAAGAACAGTTTCGTTGGAATTCGAAAAAAAAATTCATCGTTTCAGCCAGCGTTGTATGCTCACGAATTAGACTCTAATTATTAGAGCAGCACATCCCAGACGCAACAACCCTTATTGTGTGTGCAGTGAGAACAGCGTAAAGAGATACGCTAGTACTTACAGTGTACTTTTTAAAGTGGCGCAGAGTAGACGCGCCAGTGACTGTATTCAAAACGGCGCAGAGTAGACGCGCCAGTGATTGCTTTTGCAAACGCAGAGTAGATGCGCTAGTAATTGCAACCTCAATAAGAATATAGATTTGTGTTGGTGAGAAAGAGGAAATATTCCTATAGGCGCTGAGTAGATGCGCTAGTCAGTGGAAAATTTTTACATGCGCTGAGCAGATGCGCTAGTGACTAGAATTTTGCCGTAAATTACAGCGCAGAGTAGACGCGCTAGTAGCAATAACAATCCAATCAAGTACAAAACATATGTGTGTGCAAGTGAACACGCCTAACCAAACATAGAAAACAAAAGCAAACAACTTTAATTTCAAAAGCAGTGCAGTGCAGAAGCAGTAGCAGAAGACAGCGGCAGAATAAAAGAGCAAGCAAGCATCGATGGAGCTGAGAGCTGAAACAGGACAACCATAATTTTTAAGTGTGATTAACCTAAATATTCTTTTCAACTGGCAGAGAGGAGGTATGTAGTTTGTATGTATGTACATGTAGAGAAAGGAAAAGAGATAGCAAGTCAGAATTTGTCATTTAAGCAATATTAAATATATGGTAAGCTATCTAATTAGAATAGTAAAACTGAAAGAGAAAATCAAAAGTTTTGTTATGAGAAGTAAATAAAATCTAATTAGAATAGTAAAACTGAAACAGAAAAGCAAAAGTTTTGTTATGAGAAGTAAATAAAATCTAATTAGAATAGTAAAACTGAAACAGAAAAGCAAAAGTTTTGTTATGAGAAGTAAATAAAATCTAAATAGAATAGGATTTAAGAAAATCGAAATATTGTCGGCGATAAAGAAAAAAGAAAAAATAAGAATACAGATAAAAAGAAGTTTTATCAGATGTCATGTTAAGGTAGCTAAAAACAAAGTTTCGTATTTAAAAATTTAAAATAAATTACCTTGTCTATTTGTAATTGTTCAAAATTGCATGATTTTGGTTGGTGAACAAATATTTGAAAATTTTCTTTACTTAAAATTTTATATATTAAAACATGGATAAAGAACAGATTTTGGCGTTGACGGTGAATGAGTTAAAAGAAAAATTGACGAGCTTGAGTCTGTCGACAAATGGACTGAAAGCGACTTTGCAAGAAAGACTTTGTGAACATTACGGTCTGGCAACAGCCGCGAATGATGGTTCTGATGGGGAAAGCGATTCATTCGAAAGCAGCGTGTTACCGGCAGCGGGTATTGGGCGTCCGGTTTTCACTTTGCGGGATATAGAGGGTTCACTCACAAGCTTTAGCGGTGTAGGGCAACCAACGGTAGAAGAATGGCTTGAGGGTTTTGAAGTTAATGCTACCGCAGTTCAATGGGGAGATTTTCAAAAATTTATCTATGGAAAGCAACTATTAAAGGGCGCTGCGAAAATGTTTATTCGTAGCCAGCGGGGAATATCTTCATGGAATTTACTGAAAGAAAGTCTTAAAAAAGAGTTTGGCATTGTTGTGTCATCTATCGAGGTGCACCGGGCTCTAAGGAGTCGTCGCAAGAAGCCGAATGAAGATTTTCGTGAGTACCTTTATAGTCTCATGGAGATAGGTAGACCAATAAACCTAGATGATAGAAGTTTAATCGAGTATTTTATTGAGGGAATTCCAGATTCCAGAGCAAATAAAGCGAATCTATACCAAGCTTCTTCCGTACAAGAATTGAGATCTCAAGTTGCTATTTATGAAAAGGTGCGTTCGGGGCGTCAACCCAGTTCCAGTTCTTTTCAGAACAAGCAGGAAGACAAGAGTGTTAGTAAGGTTAAAGGAAATGAAGAAAGGCGTTGCTATAGGTGTGGTGAACAAGGTCATTTGGCCAATAATTGTCAAAAGAAGCGAGAGTCAACATGTATTGGATGCAAACAGAGCTGGCATCGAGTCGCCGAGTGTCCAAAAAACAAAACACAGGTAAAGGAAGAAAATCCCAGGGTAAACGTAATGGAAAGGACACATTCCGCATCAATTGGATGCGCGATATTTAAAGATATCTCAATAAAAAACGTTAGGTTTTCAGCGCTGTTAGATACAGGCTGTGACTTATGTCTAATGCGTTACGACGTTTTAATGATGTTGGGAGATATTGCTTTGACTAAAGATATGCATAAGCTAAGGGGAATAGGGAACAGTGTGTTAACTACAATCGGCAGTTTCAAAATGAATTTAAAAATAGATGAAGTAGAGTTGATCATTACCTTTCATGTAGTGAAAGAGCGGGACCTTGGATACCAGGCGATCATAAGCAACAATGTTCTCAAGCAAGTTGATATGATCGTATCTGAAGATGATGTTGTGTTCAAGGCAAAAGAGAAAGTCATAATATCAGTGAATGATTCCTTAGCGAAACCACCTGAAACAGTTACCGATGTTTTCACTGAATTTAGAGATTTGTGTATGACGACGGAGTCAGTGTCAGGGGAAAAATCAATAGTAGACGTTTCGCATCTCAAAGAAGACCAAGGTAGGGAAGTAGAGAAAATCGTTGAAAGCTATTCGCCTAAGAAATTACGCGAGTCTCCGATTTCCATGAAAATTATATTGACAGATGATATTCCGTTATCTCAGGGGCCGAGGAGAATCTCATATTCCGACAAAGCTATCGTCGACAAACAAATAGCGGAGTGGTTACAAGAAGAGATTATCCAACCTAGTTATTCTGAGTACTCATCACCAATTGTATTAGTAGCAAAGAAAGATGGTACGAAAAGATTGTGTTGCGATTACCGTCGGCTTAATGAGAAAATAATGAAAGACAATTTCCCCATGCCACTTATGGACGATGTAATCGAGAGGTTACAGGGTGCTCGCGTGTTTACCACGCTAGATTTAAGAAATGGTTTCTTTCATGTACCGATCGATGCAGAGTCGCGAAAGTACACCTCATTTGTAACCCATCAAGGTCAGTATGAGTTCTTGTATGTTCCTTTTGGAATTTCTAGCTCCCCGGCAGTATTCACGCGGTATATATCCGCCATATTCAGAGATTTAGTAAAAGATGGTATCGTAGTGATCTACATGGATGATCTTATTATTCCATCAAGTACAATTGGACAGGGTTTAGAAAAGCTTAAAATTGTCTTGAGTAGAGCAGCTGAGTATAACTTAAAAATTAAGTGGGAGAAGTGTCAATTTTTAAGGTTAAAGGTAAATTTTTTGGGGTACATTGTGGAGAATGGTACAATAAGACCTTCGGAGTCGAAAACTGAGGCGGTGAGACATTTCCCAAGGCCATCAGACAAAAAGGCATTGCAGAGGTTTCTGGGACTTACCTCATATTTCCGTCGCTTTATCGAGGGATATGCAGTGGTCGCCAAACCTTTGTTTGATCTTCTGCGTAAAGATGCGGTATTTGTGTTTAGGGAAGAGCAGTGTGCAGCTTTTGAACAGCTGAGGTGCGCATTATCTAGTGCTCCGGTACTACATCTTTTTAACCCAAAGGCTCCAACGGAGGTACATACGGATGCTTCCAAGTATGGGTATGGGGCCGTGCTTCTGCAGAAAGACAGTGAAGATCTGCAATTCCACCCTATCCAGTACATGAGCAGAAAGACCAAGGAAGTTGAAGAGAAGTATCACTCCTATGAGTTAGAGGTATTAGCTATAGTAGAGGCGCTGAAGAAATGGAGAGTGTACCTTATGGGAATGCATTTTAAAATAGTAACAGACTGTAATGCGTTCACAATGACAATGAAAAAGACGGATGTTCCTTTAAGAGTATCCCGATGGGCCATGTTGTTGCAGGACTTTGATTACGAAATAGCACATAGAAGTGGAACGAAGATGCGACACGTAGACGCCTTAAGTAGAGTAAGCTGTTTAATGCTTGAAGATTCACTAATCCATCGTTTAAAATCAGCGCAGATGCAAGACGATTGGATACGTGCTGTCCGCAGAGTATTAGCAAACGAAGCTTATGAAGACTTCTACATTAAACATGATTTGCTGTTTAAAGACCCCACAAGAGAGCTTGTCGTGGTACCGTCGCTAATGGAAGAGGAAATTATTCGTACGGCGCATAAACAAGGGCATTTCTCTATAAAGAAGACCCAAGATGCAATTGAAAAATCTTTTTATATTCCACAGCTAAACTGCAAAGTGGCTAAAGTTGTCAGAAGCTGTGTAGAATGCATTGTTTCCGATGCCAAATCAGGAAAGAAGGAAGGGGTCTTAAGCCCCATTGATAAAGAAGATCGGCCGTTAAGCACTCTTCATATAGATCATGTCGGGCCAACGGAGCAAACAAAGAAATCATACAATTATATCCTTGTTGTGGTAGACGATTTTTCAAAGTTTGTGTGGCTATACCCAACAAAGAATACCGGGGCAGAGGCTGTGGTAGATCGCTTAAGCAAACAAGCAGCCACGTTCGGAAATCCGAAACGTGTAATTACTGATAGAGGAGCAGCTTTCACTAGCAAAGCTTTTAAGGAATACTGTTCAAATGAAGGTATACAGCATTTGCTGATAACAACTGGTGTGCCACGTGGCAACGGGCAAGTAGAGCGAATGCATCGAATCGTAGTTCCCATGTTGAGTAAGTTCTGCGCTGAAACACCTGGAAACTGGTATAAGCAGGTCGATAGAGTTCAGCAGGTTATCAACAACACACCAACACGAAGTACGAAGTTTTCACCGTTCAGAATCTTGACAGGATTAGAAATGAGAGTTTCAGGATTACCAGATTTTAACGAGTTAGTTGAAACCACAGCTGTAGACGAACTAGACATTGAACGTGAAGAAACTCGCAGGCAAGCAAAAGATAACATAACCCGGATACAACGAGAAAATAAGAGAAATTTTGATACAAAGAGAAAAGAGCCATTGAAATATAAAATAAATGAGTTAGTCGCCATTAAGCGCACACAGTTTGGGAGTGGTCTTAGGTTGAGACCAAAATACTTTGGTCCATACAAAATTTTAAAAGTTTTATCCCATGATAGGTATGAAGTTGAGAAGGTAAGCGAGAGTGAGGGCCCAAGGCGTACCACAACCGTTGCCGAGTACCTCAAAAAATGGGAACCATCGTTCGGGTCGAACGATTAGCCAGGATGGCCGAATGTAGGATTGCTCCACTTTAACGCAACCCTACGCAAACGCAACCTTGCATAAACCCAACTCGACGAACATTGAACGAACGAAAGGACTGCGACGACGCCAACGACGAAAAAGAACAGTTAGTTTGAATTTGAAGCTCGCATCGTACGCATTGTAAAAAGTCGTGAAATAACTTACTTATAACTAAGTGTAAAACTAAATTTATTTTTACAACTAAAATTATATCTACTATTGTAACTAAAACCTTAAAAATAACCAATTTATATCTACCTGAAATACAAATTACAATAAATTGTTGAACTAAACCGAAAACCTACTTTTATACTAATTACTGAACCCACATCTATGATCCTTTTCAAAATCTTTTGTATAAAATTGGGCGTGGCTTTACCCGATTTCGGTATTTTTTTTCGAAATATTGCCTGTATTAATATAAGTATGTGTGCTCAATTTCGTTTTGCTATCTTGAGCGGTTTTTGATTTATGACTAATTATATTTCCAAAATTGACTTAATCAAAAGTGGGCGGTGCCACGCCCCTTTTTAAAAATTTCTTCAAAAATTTACTTTTTGCCTTAACGCTAACGTACACACCGAATTTTATCCTTGTTGGTGTATAATTTACTGAATAATCACTCTTTTTGTATTTTCGAAAATCTTATAAACAAAAATGAATGTGTGTCTGTGTGTCTGTGTGTCCTTTATGGGCGTCCAAAGTACTCAACCGATTTTTATGAAATTTTCACAGTATATTCTTGAGATCATGAGTTAAAGCATAGGCTATACTAATTTTTGGAAAAGTGGGCGGTGCCACGCCCCCAGGCTATATAAAACTACAATTCTTAATAACTCTGAACATATTTGGTCTAAATTAATGATTTTTGGATATGTGTGTCCTTTGGTCAAGATTTATGTAATTTTGGAAAAGTGGGCGGTGCCACGCCAACATTTTTTGTGTTTTGTTTGTACTTCAATAATGTCCAAAGTGTATGGTCGATCTCTTTTAAACTTTCATGATTGGTTCAGAAGATTGTTGTGTACGATTTAGGCTATATCAATTTTTGGAAAAGTAGGCGGTGCCACGCCCCCAGGCTATATGAAAATTAAATTCTTCATAGCTCTGAACATATTTGGTCTAAATTAATGATTTCTGGATATGTGTGTCCCTTAGTCACGATTTATGTAATTTTGGAAAAGTGGGCGGTGCCACGTCCACATTTTTTGTGTTTTGTTTGTACTTCAATAATGTCCAAAGTTTATGGTCGATCTCTTTTAAACTTTCAAGATTGGTTAAGAAAGTTGTTGTGTACGATTTAGGCTATATCAATTTTTGGAAAAGTAGGCGGTGCCACGCCCCAAGTCTATATAAAATTTAAATTCTTCATAGCTCTGAACATATTTGGTCTAAATTAATGATTTCTGGATATGTGTGTCCTTTGGTCAAGATTTATGTAATTTTGGAAAAGTGGGCGGTGCCGCGCCTACATTTTTTGTGTTTTGTTTGTACTTCAATAATGTCCAAAGTTTATGGTCGATATCTTTTAAACTTTCAAGATTGGTTAAGAAAATTGTTGTGTACGATTCAGGCTATATCAATTTTTGGAAAAGTAGCCAGTGCCACGCCCCCAGGCTATATAAAATTTAAATTCTTCACAACTCTGAACATATTGGGTCTAAATTAATGATTTCTGGATATGTGTGTCCTTTAGTCAAGATTTATGTAATTTTGGAAAAGTGGGCGGTGCCGCGCCCACATTTTTTGTGTTTTGTTTGTACTTCAATAATGTCCAAAGTTTATGGTCGATCTCTTTTATACTTTCAAGATTGGTTAAGAAAATTGTTGTGTCCGATTCAGGCTATATGAATTTTTGGAAAAGTAGCCAGTGCCACGCCCCCAGGCTATATAAAATTTAAATTCTTCATAACTCTGAACATATTAGGTCAAAATTAAAGATTTTTGGATATGTGTGTCCTTTAGTCAAGATGGATATAATTTGGGAATAGTGGGTGGTCCCACGCCCACATTTTTTGTGTTTTGTTTGTACTTCAATAAGTTCAAAGTTTATGGTTGATCTGTTTAAACTTTTCCAATACGTTAAAATCTTCGTTGGGTACGACATACATAGGCTACATTTGTAAATTCTTTGGAAAAGTGGGCAGTTCCAGGACCACAAGCTAAGTAATATTTCAATTCGTTATATCCCTGAATGTATTTGCTTTAGTGACATTTTAACGTTCTTAAATCTTAATCAAAGCACTTAATTTTTTTTTTTTGTTATTGCCGTTCATACATATTCAGAGTATTATAGGTAGATATAGGATATAATTAAATAAGTACTAACTATACATCTGCTCAGCAGCGCATAATGGTTTTTGTCATACCCATTGAGTTCAAAAGATCCGTTTTTTGAGTTGGACATCCAAAAAATTTATTTGTTTATACCAAAGACTTTAGAGCCAGAAACATTGTATATCCTTAAGCACTGCAATAAATGGAATGTTAAAAGTTAAAGAAAAATATTTGAAAATGTATTTCTAGGGAAGTCACTGGTCAGGCAGAACAACATCTGCCGGGTCTGCTAGTTCTCAATAAAACTAAAGTGAAGTAGCACAGGTTTAATTTCGCCTTTGCTATACTCCAAGCTTGCGTAAAATACCTGCTAAATCCCGTTCTTAGCAAAATCCACTTTTTCATGCGGTTCGAAGGAGTAAACGATTCTGCAGTTGGCAAACAAAAGAAAAAAAGTAAAGTAAAATAAAATAAAGTAAAATAAAATAAAATGCTTTTTTTTAAAGCTTTTTTGATTAATTTGCTTAGAAACTTACACCCTTTCAACACATTTTTATGCTAATTTAACCGCTAATTTTGAAATGCCAACGAACACCGCAAAAGAAAATGTTTGAAAACCGTTTTTCAATACTCTTTTTTTTCAAAATTTTAGCAATATTCGAATTAGGTAAATTCTTCAGTAGGCAATAATCTATATATATAATCTATATATATAAAAAAGGATGTATGTACGTATGTATGTATGTATGTATGTATGTATGTTATAGACTCCGGAACTACAGCGCCGATTTTGTTAATATTTACAGGATAGCTCAGTAGGAGTCCGGAGAGTGTTTATGTAAAGTTTTATTCCGGGAAGTGGACCAGGGACCGAAATATTCCAAACTTTTTTATTTATGGTTCGATTTTCTTCAAATTTGGTACAAAGGTAACCTTTTACTTTTGTTAAAATTTGAGGTTAACTTTTTTCGGGGAAGTGGACCAGGGCGAAATATTCCAAACTTTTTTATTTAGGGTGCGATTTTCTTCAAATTTGGTACAAAGGTAGTATTTTACTTTTGCTAAAATTTGGGGTAATTTTTTTCCGGGAAGTGGACCAGGGACCGAAATATTCCAAACTTTTTAATTTATCGTGCGATTTTTTCCCTAAATTTGGGCAGAACAACGTCTGCCGGGTCCTTCTAGTAATCTATATATATAAAATAGGATGTATGTACGATCTACATATGTATGTATGTTATAGACTCCGGAGCTACAGAGCCGATTTTGTTAATATTTACAGGATAACTCAGTAGGAGTCCGGAGAGTGTTTATGTAAAGTTTTATTCCGGGAAGTGGACCAGGGACCGAAATATTCCAAACTTTTTTATTTATGGTGCGATTTTCTTCAAATTTGGTACAAAGGTAGACTTTTACTTTTGTTAAAATTTGAGGTTAACTTTTTTCGGGGAAGTGGACCAGGGGTCGAAATATTCCAAACTTTTTTATTTATCGTGCGATTTTCTTCAAATTTGGTACAAAGGTAGTATTTTACTTTTGCTAAAATTTTGGGTAATTTTTTTCCGGGAAGTGGACCAGGGACCGAAATATTCCAAACTTTTTTATTTATCGTGCGATTTTTTCCCTAAATTTGGGCAGAACAACGTCTGCCGGGTCCTTCTAGTATAAAATAAAAAGGCACAGAGCAAGAGTGAAAACACATCCGTACACGGATTGTCAGCTTCCCACAGCTTCCCCCTTATTTACAAGACTTAATAATATTAAATACGCTAACTTCCCAGCCAGAACACTATGCCTTAAAAAATCCCTCAATTATGTCATAGTACTAAGGCATAGGATTTTAGATTTTTCCATTATATTGTACAGGGCAATATGCCCAAACGGAGGGATACGTTCATATGCGTGTGAGTTTTTGTCTCTCTCTCTCATATAAGCTTCATGTATTTATCGCTCTCATGCGTATGCCCTATACATAAGGGATGTTTAAGGTATAGTGTGAGACATTAAATGTGGCCTTAATAAGCCATTAAATAATGGATTATAAAAGGGATTCGTTAAGGCATTATATAATCCTACTAATATTATAAATGTGCATGTAGCGATGTTTGGATGTTTGGAGGTTTGGATGTCCAGACGTTTGCTTTTGTTCCCTATAAACGTGAGAATGGCTGGACGGATTTTGTTGAAATTTGGCACGCCTACAGGTTATAGTCTGGAAGGAGCTATAGGCTATTTTTATACCTAGTAGTGCTTCGCGCACAAGGTATATTAACTTCATTCGCCTAACGGTAGTATGTAACGGCATAAACGAATCGAGATAGATATTGACTTATGTATATCAAAATGTTCAGGAGGAAAAGAGAAATTGATTGAGCCATGTCCGTCCGTCCGTCCATCCGTCCGTCCGTCCGTCCGTCCGTCCGTCTGTGAACACGATAACTTGAGTAAATCTTGAGATATCTCAATGAAACTTTGTATGCAGGTTCCTTTTTACTTATCTCTGAACGCTATTGAAAATAGGCAAAATCGGTTAAAAGCCACGCCCACTTTCTATATATATAATATTTTCGAAAATACAAAAAGAGTGATTATTCAGTACATAATACACCTATAAGGATAAAATTTGGTGTGTACCTTAGCGTTAAGGCAAAAAATAAATTTCTTAAGAAATTTTTAAAAAAGGGCGTGGCACCGCCCACCTTTGATTAAGTCAAATTTGGAAATATTATAAATCATAAATCAAACACCGCTCAAGATAGCAAAATAAAATTCAGCACACATATTTCTATTAATACAGGCAATATTTCGAAAAAAAATTAGCGAAATCGGATTAGGTCCACGCCCAATTTTATACGAAAGATTTCGAAAAGGATCATGGATATATTGAATATGCTATAACTTTGCTTAAACTAGCTGTATATCATTTCTATTTCACCTGTAAAGTGTTCGCGGGCAAAGAAAGTCGAAAGCACAAAATTTTTGGAAAATGGGGGTGGCCCCGCCCCTTTATGGGGGATTATTCCACAAAACTTTCCATGCCATAACTCCAGTAAAAATTTACTTATTGAAACGATATTTAGAGAAAGTGTTCAACATATAAAGCTAACTCTTTGCTGAAAAAATAAACAAAATCGGTGAACGGACACGCCCACTTTTTGAACATAGTTCTAAAAAATTTCTTCGTAAAATTAAAATCGCGATATTTCCATAATTGTATAAGTTATATAAATAAGATTTTACACACATAATAGCCTTTTTAAACAAAACTAAACTGTAAACAAATTTTGTGGATTTTGGTGAAGTAGGCGTGGCGCCGCCCACTTTTTAGCATAAAAGCTCTGCTATTTTCAAAAGCGATTGGTTGGAATTTCAAGAATGTATTTCAATGAAATTTAGTGAGATACTTCCCAATAGTAGGTAGTATACTCCTGCCAAAAATTACGCAAATCGAATAACAAACAAGGAAGATTTACGGGCAAGTAGTTAACACCCTACTGCCTTTTTTTTAAATTTTTTTTATTTTCATACCTTTCATGAACATGAGGAAAGCTATTTATATTTTGTTATTTAGTGATAATTGAATTTACCACTCACAAAAGAAGTGTTTTTAATCGAAAACAATCAGTTGCCTTAATAACAACTTTTCCGTTATTAAAATAGACCTGAGTAAATTGGGATACCAAAACAGATCACTACTAGGTATTTAATGTTCGGTTACACCCGAACTTAGACTTCCTTACTAGTTATTTATAAGATTGGGTACGACATACATAGGCTACAATCTTTGGAAAAGTGGGCAGTTCCAGGACCACAAGCTAAGTAATATTTCAATTCGTTATATCCCTGAATGTATTTGCTTTAGTGACATTTTAACGTTCTTAAATCTTAATCAAAGCACTTAATTTTTTTTTTTGTTATTGCCGTTCATACATATCCAGAGTATTATAGGTAGATATAGGATATAATTAAATAAGTACTAACTATACATCTGCTCAGCAGCGCATAATGGTTTTTGTCATACCCATTGAGTTCAAAAGATCCGTTTTTTATGTTGGACATCCAAAAAATTTATTTGTTTATACCAAAGACTTTAGAGCCAGAAACATTGTATATCCTTAAGCACTGCAATAAATGGAATGTTAAAAGTTAAAGAAAAATATTTGAAAATGTATTTCTAGGGAAGTCACTGGTCAAGCAGAACAACGTCTGCCGGGTCTGCTAGTCTGTTATATAAGGGAATAAATTAAGTGATTTTATGAGGAATTATACTTTACCCGGTTTTGGATCCTCGTCTTAAATAAAAGAATAGGTTATAAGTATATATTTATTTAAATATGAAATAAATTCGAAAAGCAAGTAAATGCAAATAAAATCGGCACCAAAAGAGTTACACAAATGAGCTGATTTAAGAGGAGTAAAATCTACAAAATGCTATTGTTGCAGGTGGATGACCAACTAAAAACTTGTAAAACATGCATCCCAGACCCCCAAACATCGGCAAGCAGACCATGGGGCGAACGCGTAACTACTTCAGGTGATATGTAATTGGGTGTACCTGTGAGAAAGAGAATACAAAAATTGTGTTTTTTAATAAAGCACTGATTATTGCACGCAGTACTTACCACACATGGTCATGTGCTTCTCATCCGGTTCAGACCAGATACCACTTGTCGTAGTATACTAGACGCTTCATCTTCGGTCATTGCACGTCCCATCTGTTGTTTCATATAGCGATGCAATTCACCATGTTGCGCCAACTCCAACAAATAACATAATTTTCATCTTGAAAGAAGGTATACAATTCCAATACGGATGGATGTTTGAGGCGTGAATGTATTTCTACTTCTTGGCTAACCCTGCACGTTGTATAAGTTGTTTGTCGATCTGAAATTCATTCATGTATTTTAATGTGTCTAAATTTTAAGTGAGGAGAATAACGCAAAATAATTTACCATTTCTATGGCCACCATTTGATTAGTGCGCGTACAAGTCGCCTTATAAACACTTGCAAGGCCGCCTTTGCCAAGTAGGTGCAGCACTTCATAATCCTATGTAGAATAATTAGACAAAATAGCATGAGGGCTTCACTTTCACAAGCAATTTAATAAATTCCATGGTAATCGTTTACGTGGAGTAGCGAGCGCTAATACGAGTCCAAAAATGTCGGGAGGGGTATCAAAAGACGCGTTTCCGTCCCAGGAGCATGAATATAACTCCGCTCAACCAATATTTTCATTATTTTGGAAAATATTTGCGAAAAACGTAAACGATTACCAATTCCATTATATGCACCTCAATACACTCGCCCAATCCGCAGTAAACCGACATTATTGCTTTAAAATTTTAAGTAGCCGCTAGTTTATGAAATATTGCAGCTTTTTTTTTGTATGCAGCCAACAATTTATAAATAAATAAAAGTGACCACCTGCCAGCGTCCTTTGGCATTTTTTCCTCTTAAATTCGAATAACCAACCATGACTTAACAATATGACATGCATATATTACGCACTTGTTGTAATGTAAGGACCATATTAACCATATTTTAAGTAAAATCTATTTTGTGTTAGGGAAGCTGTGGTACACAGCTGACTTCATTCCAACTAATGTGAAACTAAAGCTGGTCAGAACTCTCATAGTTCCACTGATATCTTTTGGGGCAACCGTATTTGGTAATATAGATTTCGAATCACATAAAAAGCTGCAACTAGCATTAAACAACTGTGCAAGATATACATATTCCAAACGTAAATTTGAGCATATTTCAGAATTTTCCGCCAAAATACTTAACTGAAGCCTTGTAAGTTTTTTAAATTACCGTAGTCTAGTGTTCTTAAACCAATTAATATATAGACGGCAGCCAGAATACCTTTTTAGAAAGTTATGCTTTTCAAAATCAGACAGGACTTGTAACCTTATTGTACCTCGGTATAAATACCTTACATCTTCCAGGACATTCTTTGTCAGTGCCATCAAACTATGGAACTCATTACCATAACAGACATACTTTTCTATTGAATCTCACAACTTTTTATTCTCTTTCTTACTTTTAATTCTTTTTTTAAACTAATAGTTATGTGAACATACAAAACGATACAATTACAATACAATTTTAAACTAGTTATTTCTAATTTCAACGCTTACTTTGTTTTCGAAACTATCGTACGTAATTTATTACTTAGATTTAAGGGAATAATTGTAATTATAATACATCTGTACAGTACAGATGCTAGATATCCAATGTTGATGTACTCTAAGAGACAATAGTCTCACCCGTACAAAATTGATTAAATAAATTGAAATTGAAATTGAAATATTCAATAGGCAGTGTTGGGCAAATTATAATTGGTAAAACAATTTATTAATTGTTAATTGCAACTTCTACAGTTACAACTAACAATAAATCAATTGCAAAGTCTGCAATTAACAATGTAATTTATTTAGTTTCAATTAACTTCTTAATTAAAAATTGAATTTTTCAATCCCCACCACTGATGACAGGTGTACAAAATTAATAAAAATTTTGTGTGCATTGTTTTTTAAATATTTATGCCACTTTTGTTCCAATATATATGTATAAAAATTTTAATTTTAGCACACTATGCAGCAACAAAAACAAACAAAAGTAGGATTTCCATAACTGACAGGAACAATGCCAACTTTAACGGTATGTTACAAATAACTTTTAATCATCCTATAGATTTTAACTATTTATTTATATTTTGCAGGTACATATGTATTTTTTGGAAGTGGAAAGCCTGCGCCTGCTTTTATAAGAATTTAAAAAGTTAAATTTTTCTCAAACATTTAGCTTATAATTGTATAGTTGTTTAGCATCAAAAGATAGGTTATTAAATTACATTGCAATATGTATTGATTTAGATGTTCTAAGGCCGATTTTATCAAATTTTTTTAAAAGGGGCGTTTCACCGCCCACATATATTTGAAGAAATTTTCAAATTTTGACTCTTAATAACTTCAGAACAGTTTATGCTAGTATAACGAAATTTTTTAGAGGGCATAAATACTATTGGTGTGCTAAATTCAACTATAGAAAATAAACGAAATAGCTTCACGCCCACACCTACTTTTTCATAAAAGTTATATTGAAATTAGGTGGAAATATTGAAAAGTCCATATCTAATTAACTGATACCGCTATAATAATATAATTTGGTGCATACATCCATTTTCATATTCTTTACATTATTTTTGCAAAATTTTGGAAATTGGGCGTGGCACCGCCCACTTATGGGTCAAGCAATTTTCAAATTCGACTGCTAATAACTTCAGCACGGTGTGATATAGATTTACGAAACTTGGTACCAGGCATGTTATGTTTATGTAGAGTACAACCAACCACAGAGAATAAGAAAAATCGGTGAACGACCACGCCCACTTTTGGACTAAAGTTCTCTAAACGAGAGTTAGGAAACCGGAATATGAAATATCTGTTTAACTGATAAAGATATAATGCTAAAATTTAGTACACTCATTCACCTGATGATGTTGTTAGTGTTGTTTAAAGGTTTTTTGGTAATATTTTGGAAAATGGGCGTGGCGCCGCCGACAAGTGAATAAACAAAATATCAACATTTCACTATTAACAAGCCACTGTGAAAGTATCATAAAGATCTGCAATGAAAACTGATCTTCAAATAGGGACACATACATATATCCTTATATAAAAATTTTTAATTTAGCTCATTAACAGAATGAAACCATGTGCATATGTATTACTGGCCAGGCTTTTAACACCATTAACTATACAAAACAAAGAATAACAGCATTTTATGTGCACCGCTGGGTATGTAATGTTCGGTTTCACCCGAACTTAGACTTCCTTACTTGTTCTTAACTAATTAGTTTATAATTGTATAGTTGTTGGGCAAATTTTATTAAATTACTTTTCATATTAGCGTCAAAAATGTGAAATAATTTGTTCATATACATATGATAACTTTAAGCAAATTTTGTATTATATTTCTTAAAATTAGCGTATATATTTTCATAAAAACGTATTTTAAAAAAAGAAATTGTTTTGAAATTATTTGGGGTATTTTTTTTTGGACATTTTCCCTTATTTTTTGGGTATTTTTTGGTCATACCATGAAAATGCAACCCTTTGCTTTGGGAAATTTGTATATTTAGAACGGGGCAGCTATGTATTTTCTTATGGAATTTCTTAATGAATGCCATGGAGATGCAAGGTCACACGTACACAAAATTTATATGAGGAATGCGGATAATATCTGCACGCGGCCCATTGAAAACTATCCACTTTTTTATCTTCATTTGTCTATAGCGCGACCTATGTTTTATCCATTTTTTATCTTCGTTTGGTTGGTAGGGCATAATAGTAGCGTTAAGTGATCAGTGTGTACAGCAATGTTTAAAGACAGTCTAACGGGTCGATTCTAGAGTGGTAACAACATTCATTTTACCGGCAAACCAATAACTTGGAAACTTTTACACCCTTTTGGTATTCTGCAGGCTTAAGTTGCAGTTCAATTTCGTAACCACCGAAAGAGTCTGGTAACGTCTCGTGTTTGTGGAAGCGACCACTTTTCTTTTCTCAATCATATCAATGTTTAGAAAGGATACAGCACACAATTTTAGTAGACCACATTTCAAGCTAAAACAAGCCGATGGGCTACCGTTCCACAGATTGTCTGAAGAATTCTCTAATAACATACCAATTAGTAAAAAGAGAACACGCCAATGTAATAAATTGTCTGAAGAATTCTCTAATAACATACCAATTAGTAAAAAGAGAACACGCCAATGTAATAAATATCGCACCCTAAATCAAAAACAGTCACAATTCAAAATTTTTTTAGGTCGCTTTCTTGGCATAGATTGCCTAATAAAAAGTAGTGCAGCCAGTACATACAATATTTTTCTTTTTGACTATTATCGGTACTCTTTAAAGAGCACAGTGATGTCAAGTTTTTAAAAATCAAATCACTTTTTTGCGATCCAGAAGCAAAGCTCAGACAAATAAAAGTACTCGTTTGGAGGAACTTACAAAGAAATATTACCGATCATAGCATAAAAGAGTACAAAAAAGCAAACGCTAACTTTAAGAAAACGTTAAGAGGAATCAGTGTGCCCCAGAAATCCAATCATCTGTCCTGAAGCGAATCAAGGCGTTTATATTGTTCACCGCTTTCAAGTTTTGCCAAAATGTGACCCAGGCGCTTCTCATCTGTGACAGCACTTGCAGATTCACTTACAACACGTACAAATCTTTGAAAAATCTTTCTCTGCTTTCCTGGCAATCACAGCACGCAAGTCCTTTTTAGGCATTGTTGCAAGAAATAATCCAAAGCGATTGGAAGTATCCGTCCTATCCATAGCCATGGAATAATTTTAAGTGTTAAGTCAGTTACTTTCAAATTAGTAATTATAACTTCACACTGCTCACTTTCGTCACATAATTCGGTACACTTTCAGCACTGTTACCGTTATATTAGTAAGAAGATTCGGAGCAAACGTCAATTGTCAATAGTCTTGGCCCACAATGATCTTCTAAAAGCTGTTTTACTTTGATAGGAACTTTAATTTCACTAGGGCAGCTACATTGTCGGCTAAAATATATGGCGCACTTACACTGTAATATAAAAAATATTTGAGCCCACTCCTCGTTTTTATATACACGCGGATGCTTTTATACCTTTCATGAACATGAAATCTTATTATAACATTGGTCCGATGTTTGTAAGTATGAGAAGATGAAGAGATAGACCCACTATAAGTATACCGAAATGAGCATGAGTTGAGTTAGCCTGGTCAGTCAGTTTGTCTGTCTGTCCGTCCGTGTGTTTGAACGCAAACTATTCCCTCAGTTTTAGAGATAACTAGATGAAATTTTGCAAGCAGGCGTCATTTTGCATAGGATTAATCATTTGTCGAAACCAGCCAGATTGGTCCGATACAAGGCTTAGCTCCCATACAATCGATTGTTCCGATAAATGTGGTTTGGGCTATGTATCTTTAAATTAACAGAATAGACACAAAAGTTTGTGTCAATGCTAAGTAAGGATCGAACACTTAAAAAAGTTATGCGTATTCATGAAAGGTATAAAGCCTTCGGCACAGCCGAAGACAGCCCTTTCCTTACTTGTTTTACACTGTAAAATCTCTGTAGGAGGCTTTTAAGGTCTGTTTTTTGTGGATTAGTATTTCTCTCCCCCAACTCTCTCCAGGCTCATCATCAGATTCCTTTTCGGACACTGGGATATGAACCAGTGTCTGCACCAAAGCCGCTGTTAGAAAATTCTAACACTAAACTATGATGCCCTGTGACGTCACAATGCATTGATCTCCACTTCAATTTATTCCCTTTTTGTTTGTTTGTTCTTGCCAACAGTATACACACATTTCTGCTTTCATTTGGACTTTGGTCCAATTCGATATATTTATCGATAACAGAGTTATCGGTCAAAATGTGGTTTCGGGTAAACTTTGGAATATTCGCACAAAATTGGTATCAAACGAAAGGGGAAGACCACAGCTTTCATTTGGACTTTGGCTCATTTCGATATATTTATCGATAACAGAGTTATCGGTCAAAATGTGGTTTCGGGTAAACTTTGGAATATTCGCACAAAATTGGTATCAAACGAAAGGGGAAGACCACAGCTTTCATTTGGACTTTGGCTCATTTCGATATATTTATCGATAACAGAGTTATCGGTCAAAATGTGGTTTCGGGTAAACTTTGGAATATTCGCACAAAATTTGTATCAAACGAAAGGGGAAGACCACAGCTTTCATTTGGACTTTGGTTCAATTCGATATATTTATCGATAACAGAGTTATCGGTCAAAATGTCGTTTCGGGTAAACTTTGGAATATTCGCACAAAATTTGTATCAAACGAAAGGGGAAGGCCACAGCTTTCATTTGGACTTTGGTTCAATTCGATATATTTATCGATAACTAAGTTATCGGTCAAAATGTGGTTTCGGGTAAACTTTGGAATATTCGCACAAAATTGGTATCAAACGAAAGGGGAAGACCACAGCTTTCATTTGGACTTTGGTTCAATTCGATATATTTATCGATAACAGATTTATCGGTCAAAATGTGGTTTCGGGTAAACTTTGGAATATTCGCACAAAATTTGTTTCAAACGAAAGGGGAAGACCACACAGCTTTCATTTGGACTTTGGTTCAATTCGATATATTTATCGATAACAGAGTTATCGGTCAAAATGTGGTTTCGGGTAAACTTTGGAATATTCGCACAAAATTTGTATCAAACGAAAGAGGAAGACCACAGCTTTCATCTGGACTTTGGTTCAATTCGATATATTTATCGATAACAGAGTTATCGGTCAAAATGTGGTTTCGGGTAAACTTTGGAATATTCGCACAAAATTTGTTTCAAACGAAAGAGGAAGACCACAGCTTTCATTTGGACTTTGGTTCAATTCGATATATTTATCGATAACAAAGTTATCGATCAAAATGTGGTTTCGGGTAAACTTTGGATTATTCGCACAAAATTTTTATCAAACGAAAGAGGAAGACCACAGCTTTCATTTGGACTTTGGTTCAATTCGATATATTTATCGATAACTAAGTTATCGGTCAAAATGTGGTTTCGGGTAAACTTTGGAATATTCGCACAAAATTGGTATCAAACGAAAGGGGAAGACCACAGCTTTCATTTGGACTTTGGTTCAATTCGATATATTTATCGATAACAGAGTTATCGGTCAAAATGTGGTTTCGGGTAAACTTTGGAATATTCGCACAAAATTTGTTTCAAACGAAAGAGGAAGACCACAGCTTTCATTTGGACTTTGGTTCAATTCGATATATTTATCGATAACTAAGTTATCGGTCAAAATGTGGTTTCGGGTAAACTTTGGAATATTCGCACAAAATTGGTATCAAACGAAAGGGGAAGACCACAGCTTTCATTTGGACTTTGGTTCAATTCGATATATTTATCGATAACAGAGTTATCGGTCAAAATGTGGTTTCGGGTAAACTTTGGAATATTCGCACAAAATTTGTTTCAAACGAAAGGGGAAGACCACACAGCTTTCATTTGGACTTTGGTTCAATTCGATATATTTATCGATAACAGAGTTATCGGTCAAAATGTGGTTTCGGGTAAACTTTGGAATATTCGCACAAAATTTGTTTCAAACGAAAGGGGAAGACCACACAGCTTTCATTTGGACTTTGGCTCATTTCGATATATTTATCGATAACAGAGTTATCGGTCAAAATGTGGTTTCGGGTAAACTTTGGAATATTCGCACAAAATTGGTATCAAACGAAAGGGGAAGACCTCAGCTTTCATTTGGACTTTGGTTCAATTCGATATATTTATCGATAACAAAGTTATCGATCAAAATGTGGTTTCGGGTAAACTTTGGATTATTCGCACAAAATTTTATCAAACGAAAGAGGAAGACCACAGCTTTCATTTGGACTTTGGTTCAATTCGATATATTTATCGATAACAGAGTTATCGGTCAAAATGTGGTTTCGGGTAAACTTTGGAATATTCGCACAAAATTTGTTTCAAGCGAAAGGGGAAGACCACACAGCTTTCATTTGGACTTTGGTTCAATTCGATATATTTATCGATAACAGAGTTATCGGTCAAAATGTGGTTTCGGGTAAACTTTGGAATATTCGCACAAAATTTGTATCAAACGAAAGGGGAAGACCACAGCTTTCATTTGGACTTTGGTTCAATTCGATATAGGTATTCATCGATAACGGAGTTATCGGTCAAAATGTGGTTTCGGGTAAACTTTGGAATATTCGCACAAAATTGGTATAAAAAGAAAGGGGAAGGCCACAGGATTCATTTGGACTTTGCTTCATTTATGGAAACATCTATTTTGAGAACGGCTGGACCTTATACACACAACTAAATTTGGAAGGTAAATTTTGTATCCGCTCGAGATGGTTATACGCTAAAAAAATAAAGGTATTTGGAAAGGTTTTGGAGATTTCCCTAAAAATGTTGACCAGGATAACATTATAAAGTGTTCTTTCAATTTGAGCCCGATGTCGAGATATTGGTCTAAATGTCAACCAGGAGGGGCCCTCGATGGTATTCGTATGATATGGGTATCAAATGAAAGGTGTTGACAAACGATTTAACATGTTTTAGCTATTTTCCAATATCAAACGAAGGTTTTTAGATATTAACCAAAACGTAGACCAAAATTGGAGCTAGAAGATTTTGTGAAAAAATGGGTCTAAAATGAAAGGTCTTGATGCGATTTTTAAAATGGAGTCATTTTAAATCCTTTTGGGATTGGGATTGAGAAAGGGATAGGTATATGGATGACAATTAAAAAGCAATATGAAAAGACAAAAGCATATGAAGAGGATGGACGGAGAGAAGGATGTGGAGCTGAAATTAGGAGGGCGAATCACATATTTTAAATGCACACAAGTTAGTGTTTGGGCAGGACAATGTCTGCCGGGTTTGCTAGTATTTACATATGTACCTAAGCCCGTGCTATGGTTTCAAAATATTTTGTTGTTGGTTTTGCGGTCTATTTTGTTTACAAATTTGTAAGTTTTTTGCAAGCTCGAGACCAGTTAACAATAATTCTAAGTGAATTAACCCTTTCACTACTGATGTCCACTACAGTGAACAAGACTTTGAAGTAGCAGTTATTCTCAGTTTTGAATTTTTAAGCACTAATTCTGGGAAAACAGTCCTAGCGGTATATTGCGAGTAAAAAAAAAAATTCTGCCATTTGGTTCCATATTGTGCAGTCTTTTGTAAAGGAAGGTTGTAATATAATATTTGGTGTCGTGTTGTCTAATTCTGGTTATATTTTTTCGTGTTAACGGTATTTTTTAGGTCGATATTTTCTCTTTGTTCAGTCAAAAGTATAATAGCATTTTAGTTCAGGTGAGTGTTCTAGAAACGGAAAACCATATGTCCCTTACAATGGACATGAGTAGTCAAGAGTTGTGGTTCTTAGGAAAAGAATAATGCTTTGTAGATAAAAGGAAGGATGGCTAGGCGCAAAGCGTTGACTGAAAACCAGATGTTTGAACTTCTGAATAACTTCTCCGACTTCGACGATGAATCGGATATTGATGAAATTGATTCTGCGGAGTTAACTATGAAACGAAACGAAAGGGACGACGAGGCGGGAAGTGACGACTCGAGTTCCGAGGAAAGCGAGAAAGGTACGGCAGTACCATTATTTACTAACAATATGACACGTAATCGATTCTATGATCTACGAACACATTTACATTTAGTGGATAGTAGTTTACCCCCAAACACCGAAGATAAATTATATCGCGTGAGACCAGTAATGAATTATATTCGGAAACGATTATTGGAACAAGAGCTGGAGGAAATCCTTTGTATTGATGAACAGATTATTCCATTTGCATACAGTACATAAGCCTTATCCATGGGGGAATAAAACTTTATTTTCTTTGTGGAAAAAGTGGAATGCCCTATGATTTCGTTGCGTACCAGGATTCCTCCACTGAAGTCGATGTAAATATGATAAACAAATTTGGTTTTGGTGCTTCCATCACGTTGAAACTTCTAGAACGAGTGCCCCAGGATTCAGTTGGTCACCAAGTTTATACGGATAATTTCTTCACCACGTATTCGTTACTTGAAATTTTGCAGAAAAGGAAAATCTTAGCTGCTGGTACAATACGTGTTAATCGTTTCCAGAATCCCCCCCTCTCCACGGATGCTGTTATGAGAAAGAAAGGTCGCGGATACGCTGAACAAGTTGTGAGTCGTAATGGAAAAGTTATTGCAACAAAATGTTTTGACAACAAAGGTGTTTACTTAGCATCTAACTTTATGGGAATCGGCGTCAAGGATAAAGTGCAACGTTACGAAAAAAAAGAAAAACGATTTATTGAAATTGAGAGACCTGAGGTTGTGAAGCTGTATAATAATGGGATGCAGGGTGTGGACCTCTTTGATCAAATGTTACAGTATTACCGTATTTTTATTATACCTAGTAGTGCTTCGCACACAAGGTATATTAACTTCATTGGCCTAACGGTAGTATGTAACGGCATAAACGAATCGAGATAGATATTGACTTATATATATCAAAATGTTCAGGAGGAAAAGAGAAATTGATTGAGCCATGTCCGTCCGTCCGTCCGTCCGTCCGTCCGTCCGTCCGTCCGTCTGTGAACACGATAACTTGAGTAAATCTTGAGATATCTCAATGAAATTTGGTATGTAGGTTCCTTTTCACTTATCTCCGAGCGCTATTGAAAATAGGCAAAATCGGTTAAAAGCCACGCCCTCTTTCTATATATATAATATTTTCGAAAATACAAAAAGAGTGATTATTCAGTACATAATACACCTATAAGGATAATATTTGGTATGCACTTTAGCGTTAAGGCAACAAATACATTTTTGAAAAAAATTTTAAAAAGGGGCGTGGTACCGCCCACTTTTGATATAGTCAAGTTTGGAAATATTATTTATCATAAATCAAAAACCGCTCAAGATAGCAAAACAAAATTCAGCACACATATTTATATTAATACAAGCAATATTTCGAAAAAAAATTATTGAAATCGGGTTAGGTCCACGCCCAATTTTATACGAAAGATTTTGAAAAGGATCATAGATATATTGTATATGCTATAACTTTGCTTAAACTAGCTGTATATCATTTCTATTTCACCTCTGAAGTGTTCGTGGGCAAAGAAAGTCGAAAGCACAAAATTTTCGGAAAATGGGAGTGGCCCCGCCCCTTTATGGGGGATTATTCCACAAAACTTTACATGCCATAACTCCGGTAAAAATTGACTTATTGGAACGATATTTAGAGAAAGTGTTCAACATATAAAGCTAACTCTTTGCTGTAAAAATAAACAAAATCGGTGAACGGACATGCCCACTTTTTGAACACAGTTCTAAAAAATTTCTTCGTAAAATTAAAATCGCGATATTTCCATAATTGTATAAGTTATTTAAATAAGATTTTACACACATAAGGTAAATGTCCATAATTTCGTGGTACTAAGGAATTTTCTGACTTTCTACCTCTCTTGCGTATAAACGGATGAAGGAAAACTAAAAAAGTAAATTTTTCCCATTGAGTTGATCTATTAAGATAGCTTTCCATTTAATTTCAAACAAAACTAACAAATGTTTTATTTTATATAAATAAAAATGTGTGAGTACCTCAAATGTCCCTAATTTCGTGGCAAAAATTTTCTGATGTACCTAACTTCGTGGTAAAGTGTCCCTAATTTCGTGGTATTTGGTTAAACTCTAATTTTATGGAAAATGAAAGTTATTTTAAACGCAAATTCCTAAAATTTATTAATTAAAATTTATGTTCAAAAATTTCAAATTTTAAATAATTTTTTTATTGTTATTGTATTTATGAAAAGAAAGCGTTTTAAGACCAAGTAAGTATTAATTTGTTTAGTACTTAGTAATCAATTGATTAGACGGATTTTTTAATTGTTAATGATTACTTCAATTGGTTTTTGAGAAAAGGCAATTAGTAATTGATTGCGATTGAAAAAATAAAAAAAAAACCAATAAAAAAAAATTTATTTAACTGATGTAATTTGTTACTTTTCTCAAAATTTCTTTTATTTATTATTACTAAAAATGTTTTTTTTTTAATTTTTGTGTTTTTTTGGTCTTTTAAGTTTTTTTATTTTTAAACAAAATAAATAATTAAAAAAAAATAGTTTTAAAACAAAAATAAACAATAAAAAAAATTAGTTCAATAATTGATGTAGCTTATTATTTTTTATTATTTCAAAAAATGTTTTTTTTTTTTTTAATTTTTTTGGTATATTTTTAATTTATTTGTATTTTTTTAATTTTTATTTTTTTTAAATTTAATTTGGTTTTTTATTCTTTTTTTTAATTTTTTGGTTTCTTGTTAACAATGTATCTAAATGCGCAGTATACCACGAAATTAGGGGCATGCGATAAAATTGATGTAGGTAATTTCGTGGTATCGCTTTAAGCGGTAATATGAGTTTTATATTTAAATTTTTATACCTTTCATGCACATGAAATGGTATTATAACTTTGGTCCGATGTTTGTAAGTATGAGAAGAAGAAGAGATAGACCCACCATTAAGTATACCGAAATGATCAGGATGATAAGCTGAGTTGATTTAGCCATGTCCGTCTGTCCGTCCGTCCGTCTGTCCGTCTGTCTGTTTGAACGCAAACTAGTCCCTCAATTTTAGACCTATCTCGATGAAGTTTGGTATAGGGCCGCCATTTTGCATGGGATTAATCATTTGTCGGAACCAGCCAGATCGGACCGATACAAAGCATAGCTCCCATACAATCGATTGTTCCGATAAACGGGTTTTGGTCTATAAATCTTGCAATTAAAAAGCTAGGACCGCAAAATTTTGCACTTTTCGTACATATTGTATAAGTAACATGTGTAGTGAAAATGACTCAAATCCGACCAACCAAACATATAGCTCGCATATAATCGATAGTTTGGTACTTATTACATATGTGATGTGTGTAGTGAAAATCATACAGATCGGACTAACATAACATATAGCTCCCATATGATCGATTGCTCCGATAACTCTGGTTTGGGCCATGTATTTTCAAATTAACAGTTTTGAAGAGTTTGTACCAATTGTAAGTAAGGATCGGACACTTAAAAAAGTTATGCGTATTCATGAAAGGTATCAAGACTTCGGCACAGCCGAAGACAGCCCTTTCCTTACTTGTTTTGTTTATTATCGCTATTCATTCATAACAAAAGCAAAAAAGTATAAATCTTGACATATTTTTTTAAATTAAATCAAAATTTATTGAATAAACAAAAGTTCTATAATGCCATTATTTCGTTAAAATGTTGTGCTTCGCAGAGCTTTTCGATTAAAATATTGACGAATGGGTTAATAAAACTGTACCACGAAATTACGTCAAAATCTTCCTCAGGGGTCTATTTAATAATTAAAATACTTAAAATAATAGGGTATCCTATGAAATGTGAAAGAAAATAAGGAAAACATAAAGTATTATATTCCCCCACCCACGAAAATTAGGTACATCACAAAAAACATGTGTCCCTAAATTCGTGGTATTTAAATATTAAATAAAATGTAAATGAAAAGTTATTGAAATAAGTTTTGCAGTACTAAAAACGTTTAAGAAATGTTAAATAAAACCAAAAAAATTATCATCAAAAAAAATAATTTAAAGATACAATTTTTACAGGCTTAACAAAATCTACTGGTCTCCTTAACAGTTTCCTTAAGAGGCCTCCCTACAAAAGGCTCATTTTATGAGCTTCCAACTTTATAATGCTTGTTATTTAATAGGTTTAATTTTGAAAAATTTGCAAAATATCCATTATTACACCCGAAAAGTTAATCTTTATTATGAAATTTTCAGTTTTAAAAAAAACTCGCCAAATTCCTTGTTTGAAAGAAAATATCGAAATACCACGAAATAACGTACTACCACGAAATTATGGACATTTACCTTAATAAGCTTTTTAACCAAAACTAAACTGTATACAAATTTTGTGGATTTTGGTGAAGTAGGCGTGGCGCCGCCCACTTTTTAGCATAAAAGCTCTGCTATTTTCAAAAGCGATTGCTTGGAATTTGAAGAATGTATTTCAATGAAATTTTGTGAGATACTTCCCAATAGTATGTAGTATACTCCTGCCAAAAATTACGCAAATCGAATAACAAACAAGCAAGATTTACGGGCAAGTAGTTAACACTCTACTGCCTTTTTATACCTAGTAGTGCTTCGCACACAAGGTATATTAACTTCATTGGCCTAACGGTAGTATGTAACGGCATAAACGAATCGAGATAGATATTGACTTATATATATCAAAATGTTCAGGAGGAAAAGAGAAATTGATTGAGCCATGTCCGTCCGTCCGTCCGTCCGTCCGTCCGTCCGTCCGTCTGTGAACACGATAACTTGAGTAAATCTTGAGATATCTCAATGAAATTTGGTATGTAGGTTCCTTTTCACTTATCTCCGAGCGCTATTGAAAATAGGCAAAATCGGTTAAAAGCCACGCCCTCTTTCTATATATATAATATTTTCGAAAATACAAAAAGAGTGATTATTCAGTACATAATACACCTATAAGGATAATATTTGGTATGCACTTTAGCGTTAAGGCAACAAATACATTTTTGAAAAAAATTTTAAAAAGGGGCGTGGTACCGCCCACTTTTGATATAGTCAAGTTTGGAAATATTATTTATCATAAATCAAAAACCGCTCAAGATAGCAAAACAAAATTCAGCACACATATTTATATTAATACAAGCAATATTTCGAAAAAAAATTATTGAAATCGGGTTAGGTCCACGCCCAATTTTATACGAAAGATTTTGAAAAGGATCATAGATATATTGTATATGCTATAACTTTGCTTAAACTAGCTGTATATCATTTCTATTTCACCTCTGAAGTGTTCGTGGGCAAAGAAAGTCGAAAGCACAAAATTTTTGGAAAATGGGAGTGGCCCCGCCCCTTTATGGGGGATTATTCCACAAAACTTTACATGCCATAACTCCGGTAAAAATTGACTTATTGGAACGATATTTAGAGAAAGTGTTCAACATATAAAGCTAACTCTTTGCTGTAAAAATAAACAAAATCGGTGAACGGACACGCCCACTTTTTGAACACAGTTCTAAAAAATTTCTTCGTAAAATTAAAATCGCGATATTTCCATAATTGTATAAGTTATTTAAATAAGATTTTACACACATAATAAGCTTTTTAACCAAAACTAAACTGTATACAAATTTTGTGGATTTTGGTGAAGTAGGCGTGGCGCCGCCCACTTTTTAGCATAAAAGCTCTGCTATTTTCAAAAGCGATTGCTTGGAATTTGAAGAATGTATTTCAATGAAATTTTGTGAGATACTTCCCAATAGTATGTAGTATACTCCTGCCAAAAATTACACAAATCGAATAACAAACAAGCAAGATTTACGGGCAAGTAGTTAACACTCTACTGCCGTTTTATACCTAGTAGTGCTTCGCACACAAGGTATATTAACTTCATTGGCCTAACGGTAGTATGTAACGGCATAAACGAATCGAGATAGATATTGACTTATATATATCAAAATGTTCAGGAGGAAAAGAGAAATTGATTGAGCCATGTCCGTCCGTCCGTCCGTCTGTGAACACGATAACTTGAGTAAATCTTGAGATATCTCAATGAAATTTGGTATGTAGGTTCCTTTTCACTTATCTCCGAGCGCTATTGAAAATAGGCAAAATCGGTTAAAAGCCACGCCCTCTTTCTATATATATAATATTTTCGAAAATACAAAAAGAGTGATTATTCAGTACATAATACACCTATAAGGATAATATTTGGTATGCACTTTAGCGTTAAGGCAACAAATACATTTTTGAAAAAAATTTTAAAAAGGGGCGTGGTACCGCCCACTTTTGATATAGTCAAGTTTGGAAATATTATTTATCATAAATCAAAAACCGCTCAAGATAGCAAAACAAAATTCAGCACACATATTTATATTAATACAAGCAATATTTCGAAAAAAAATTATTGAAATCGGGTTAGGTCCACGCCCAATTTTATACGAAAGATTTTGAAAAGGATCATAGATATATTGTATATGCTATAACTTTGCTTAAACTAGCTGTATATCATTTCTATTTCACCTTTGAAGTGTTCGTGGGCAAAGAAAGTCGAAAGCACAAAATTTTTGGAAAATGGGAGTGGCCCCGCCCCTTTATGGGGGATTATTCCACAAAACTTTACATGCCATAACTCCGGTAAAAATTGACTTATTGGAACGATATTTAGAGAAAGTGTTCAACATATAAAGCTAACTCTTTGCTGTAAAAATAAACAAAATCGGTGAACGGACACGCCCACTTTTTGAACACAGTTCTAAAAAATTTCTTCGTAAAATTAAAATCGCGATATTTCCATAATTGTATAAGTTATTTAAATAAGATTTTACACACATAATAAGCTTTTTAACCAAAACTAAACTGTATACAAATTTTGTGGATTTTGGTGAAGTAGGCGTGGCGCCGCCCACTTTTTAGCATAAAAGCTCTGCTATTTTCAAAAGCGATTGCTTGGAATTTGAAGAATGTATTTCAATGAAATTTTGTGAGATACTTCCCAATAGTATGTAGTATACTCCTGCCAAAAATTACGCAAATCGAATAACAAACAAGCAAGATTTACGGGCAAGTAGTTAACACTCTACTGCCGTTTTATACCTAGTAGTGCTTCGCACACAAGGTATATTAACTTCATTGGCCTAACGGTAGTATGTAACGGCATAAACGAATCGAGATAGATATTGACTTATATATATCAAAATGTTCAGGAGGAAAAGAGAAATTGATTGAGCCATGTCCGTCCGTCCGTCCGTCCGTCCGTCTGTGAACACGATAACTTGAGTAAATCTTGAGATATCTCAATGAAATTTGGTATGTAGGTTCCTTTTCACTTATCTCCGAGCGCTATTGAAAATAGGCAAAATCGGTTAAAAGCCACGCCCTCTTTCTATATATATAATATTTTCGAAAATACAAAAAGAGTGATTATTCAGTACATAATACACCTATAAGGATAATATTTGGTATGCACTTTAGCGTTAAGGCAACAAATACATTTTTGAAAAAAATTTTAAAAAGGGGCGTGGTACCGCCCACTTTTGATATAGTCAAGTTTGGAAATATTATTTATCATAAATCAAAAACCGCTCAAGATAGCAAAACAAAATTCAGCACACATATTTATATTAATACAAGCAATATTTCGAAAAAAAATTATTGAAATCGGGTTAGGTCCACGCCCAATTTTATACGAAAGATTTTGAAAAGGATCATAGATATATTGTATATGCTATAACTTTGCTTAAACTAGCTGTATATCATTTCTATTTCACCTCTGAAGTGTTCGTGGGCAAAGAAAGTCGAAAGCACAAAATTTTTGGAAAATGGGAGTGGCCCCGCCCCTTTATGGGGGATTATTCCACAAAACTTTACATGCCATAACTCCGGTAAAAATTGACTTATTGGAACGATATTTAGAGAAAGTGTTCAACATATAAAGCTAACTCTTTGCTGTAAAAATAAACAAAATCGGTGAACGGACACGCCCACTTTTTGAACACAGTTCTAAAAAATTTCTTCGTAAAATTAAAATCGCGATATTTCCATAATTGTATAAGTTATTTAAATAAGATTTTACACACATAATAAGCTTTTTAACCAAAACTAAACTGTATACAAATTTTGTGGATTTTGGTGAAGTAGGCGTGGCGCCGCCCACTTTTTAGCATAAAAGCTCTGCTATTTTCAAAAGCGATTGCTTGGAATTTGAAGAATGTATTTCAATGAAATTTTGTGAGATACTTCCCAATAGTATGTAGTATACTCCTGCCAAAAATTACGCAAATCGAATAACAAAGAAGCAAGATTTACGGGCAAGTAGTTAACACTCTACTGCCTTTTTTTTATTAATTTTTTTTATTTTCATACCTTTCATGAACATGAGGAAAGGTATTTATATTTTGTTATTTAGTAATAATTTGATTTACCACTCACAACAGAAGTGTTTTTATCGAAAACAATCAGTTGCCTTTATAACAAATTTTCAGTTATTAAAATAGGCCTGAGTAAATTAGGATACCAAAACAGATCACTACTAGGTATTTAATGTTCGGTTACACCCGAATTTAGACTTCCTTACTAGTTTTTACAAATGTTTTTACCTCTTTCTCGACAATACGTTCAGAATATATTTGTCAAATTGACAGTGTCAATACAACTTATTCACGGTAGAATGTTTTAACTAGCAGCTGCCTATTCTTCTTTATGAACCAGTTATGTAAGACGAGCTATACGAAACAGCATAAAACTTGTTTTTATTAATTTTTTTTATTTTCATACCTTTCATGAACATGAGTGTTGCCGTCAAAACCAGGCATTATCCTTCAACCACGCTGGCAACCTCGCGCATATACTTCAATTTCTTTTGGTTGCTATAATTTGCATTTGGTTATACATACATACGTTTCCGTCCACTTGACATTTCATTCGGAACAAAGGAGAGAAGGAAGAAGACAAAATTTTTTAAAGCTGCTGCTGCTGTTCGAGCTTTATATAATTTAATATTACAAATCTTTGTATAAACTTTCAATAAAGTTATAGTTGCTATTAAAAGTTTGGACTTCCTTCTTTTCCGATAACAATGAGGAAAGGTATTTATATTTTGTTATTTAGTAATAATTTGATTTACCACTCACAACAGAAGTGTTTTTATCGAAAACAATCAGTTGCCTTTATAACAAATTTTCAGTTATTCAAATAGGCCTGAGTAAATTAGGATACCAAAACAGATCACTACTAGGTATTTAATGTTCGGTTACACCCGAATTTAGACTTCCTTACTAGTTTTTATTAATTTTTTTTATTTTCATACCTTTCATGAACATGAGGAAAGGTATTTATATTTTGTTATTTAGTAGTAATTTGATTTACCACTCACAACAGAAGTGTTTTTATCGAAAACAATCAGTTGCCTTTATAACAAATTTTCAGTTATTAAAATAGGCCTGAGTAAATTAGGATACCAAAACAGATCACTACTAGGTATTTAATGTTCGGTTACACCCGAATTTAGACTTCCTTACTAGTTTAATCTAAGAAATGGACTCTTCGAGTGATCATGCATTTCTTTGATATCGCTATTGTTGCAAGTTGCTTCGAGTATAAAGCAGATGCAGCTTAAGATGGTGTACCCCAGAAGTACCAAACGGATCTACTTATCTTCAAAAAAGGATTGGGTAATAGCTCAATGCTCTCAAAATACAAACGAATGACCTCAATCCTCAAATACCTTGGGCGACGATGAGGAGCCAGCTCCTAAGAGATTGAAGTATTTCCACCAACCAGCAATTGATACCCTATACGACCAATGTAACCATTTGCCAAAGTTTGATTCTTCACAAAGCAATGCAGTTCGTTGCAAAATGGAAGGATGCAGGCAAAAGACTTATTTTTATTGCACAAAATGCAATGCCCACCTCTGCATTCGTCGAAATTCGGACTGTTTTTTTGAATAACATTCAAAATAATTTAATACAAATCAATACCTTTAAGCTATGGGTACTTGTTCTTTAATAAAACTGATTTTAGTTGTAAAATTCCTTCAATTTTGTATTATTTTTGTGAATGTTATTGAGTTTACTGTATCTTAAATTGACTACTTTGACTACTCATGTCCACTCAGGTGGACATGTTATTCTGACCACGCCCATATAAGGAGGCGATTTTTGTTTTTACTAAAACTCTACCAGAACTACATACAGTAATTATATATATATATATGGCGCGATATACAACAGTTATATCATCAACCTCCTAGGAGATTTTTGCGCCGAGCTTCTCTTCCAATTTGTGGTGTGTCGCTTTGAAATTTTTCCTACAAATTGGCGGGACCTACGGTTTTTCGCCGACTCTGAACGGCACCTACAAAGCAGATTAATTTTTGCTGACAATCCTTTCATGGCAGAAATACACTCGGAGAGTTTGCCAAACCACTGCCGAGGGGCGACCCCGTTTTGAAAAGCTTTTGCAAACCACTTTTTGATGTAACCTGTACCAGTGCTCGAACCCGGACCTTCGGTGTGGTAGGCCGACAACACTACCTCCACGCCACGGTCGCCGCCACATATAGTAATTACCATTACTCATAAATCTTAATATATAACTAGTAAGGAAGTCTAAGTTCGGGTGTAACCGAACATTAAATACCTAGTAGTGATCTGTTGCGTTATCCCAATTAACTCAGGTCTATTTTAATACCTGAAAAGGTGGTATAAAACAACTGATTGTTTTCGATTAAAAACACTTCTGTTGTAAGTGGTAAATTAAATTATCACTAAATAACAAAATATAAATAGTTTTGCATGGGGCTTATGAAAGGTATGAAAATAAAAAAAATTAATAAAAAACTAGTAAGGAAGTCTAAGTTCGGGTGTAACCGAACATTAAATACCTAGTAGTGATCTGTTGCGTTATCCCAATTAACTCAGGTCTATTTTAATACCTGAAAAGGTGGTATAAAACAACTGATTGTTTTCGATTAAAAACACTTCTGTTGTAAGTGGTAAATTAAATTATCACTAAATAACAAAATATAAATAGTTTTGCATGGGGCTTATGAAAGGTATGAAAATAAAAAAAATTAATAAAAAAAAAGGCAATAGGGAGTTAACTACTTTCCCGTAAATCTTGCTTGTTTGTCATTCGATTTTCATAATTTTTGGCAGGAGTATACTACATACTATTGGGAAGCATCTCACTAACTTTCATTGAAATACCTTCTTGAAATTTCAAGCAATCGCTTTTGAAAATAACAGACCTTTTTTGCTGAAAAGTGGGCGGCGCCACGCCTACTTCAACAAAATCCACAAAATTTGTTTGCAGTTTAGTTTTTCTTAAAAAGCTTATTAAGTGTGTAAAATCTTATATATATAACTTATACAGTTATGGAAATATCGCGATTTTAATTTTACGAAGAAATTTTTCAGAGCTGTGTTCAAAAAGTGGGCGTGTCCGTTCACCGATTTTGTTTATTTTTACAGCAAAGAGTTAGATTTATATGTTGAACACTTTCTCTAAATTTCAATAAGTCAATTTTTACCGGAGTTATGGCATGGAAAGTTTCATGGAATAATCCCCCATAAAGGGGCGGGGCCACGCCCATTTTCCAAAAATTTTGTGTTTTCGACTTTCTTTGCCCACGAACACTTTAGAGGTGAAATAGAAATGATATACAGCTAGTTTAAGCAAAGTTATAGCATATTCAATATATCTATGATCCTTTTCAAAATCTTTCGTATAAAATTGGGCGTGGACCTAACCCGATTTCGATAATTTTTTTTCGAAATATTGCCTGTATTAATATAAATATGTGTGCTGAATTTTATTTTTCTATCTTGAGCGGTTTTTGATTTATGATTAATAATATTTCCAAATTTGACTTAATCAAAAGTGGGCGGTACCACGCCCCATTTTAAAAATTTCTTCAAAAATGTATTTTTTGCCTTAACGCTAAAGTGCACACCAAATATTATCCTTATAGGTGTATTATGTACTGAATAATCACTCTTTTTGTATTTTCGAAAATATTATATATATTGAAAGTGGGCGTGGCTTTTAACCGATTTTGCCTATTTTCAATAGCGCTCCGAGATAAGTGAAAAGGAACCTGCATACTAAATTTCATTGAGATATCTCAAGATTTACTCAAGTTATCGTGTTCACAGACGGACGGACGGACGGACGGACGGACAGACGGACGGACGGACATGGCTCAATCAATTTCTCTTTTCCTCCTGAACATTTTGATATATATAAGTCAATATCTATCTCGATTCGTTTATGCCGTTACATACTACCGTTAGGCCAATGAAGTTAATATACCTTGTGTGCGAAGCACTACTAGGTATAAAAAAGGCAGTAGGGTGTTAACTACTTGCCCGTAAATCTTGCTTGTTTGTTATTCGATTTGCGTAATTTTTGGCAGGAGTATACTACATACTATTGGGAAGCATCTCACAAAATTTCATTGAAATACATTCTTGAAATTCCAACCAATCGCTTTTGAAAATAGCAGAGCTTTTATGCTAAAAAGTGGGAGGCGCCACGCCTACTTCACCAAAATCCACAAAATTTTTTTACAGTTTAGTTTTGTTTAAAAAGGTTAATATGTGTGTAAAATCTTATTTATATAACTTATACAATTATGGAAATATCGCGATTTTAATTTTACGAAGAAATATTTTAGAACTATATTCAAAAAGTGGGCGTGTCCGTTCACCGATTTTGTTTATTTTTTCAGCAAAGAGTTAGCTTTATATGTTGAACACTTTCTTCAAATATCGTTTTAATAAATCAATTTTTACCGGAGTTATGGCATGGAAAGTTTTGTGGAATAATCCCCCATAAAGGGGCGGGGCCACGCCCATTTTCCAAAAATTTTGTGCTTTCGACTTTCTTTGCCCACGAACACTTTAGAGGTGAAATAGAAATGATATACAGCTAGTTTAAGCAAAGTTATAGCATATTCAATATATCCATGATCCTTTTCAAAATCTTTCGTATAAAATTGGGCGTGGACCTAATCCGATTTCGCTAATTTTTTTTCGAAATATTGCCTGTATTTATATAAATATGTGTGCTGAATTTTATTTTGCTATCTTGAGCGGTTTTTGATTTATGATTAATAATATTTCCAAATTTGACTTAATCAAAAGTGGGCGGTGCCACGCCCTTTTTTAAAAATTTCTTCACAAATTTATTTTTTGCTTTAACGGTAAGGTACACACCAAATTTTATCCTTATAGGTGTATTATGTACTGAATAATCACTCTTTTTGTATTTTCGAAAATATTATATATATAGAAAGTGGGCGTGGCTTTTAACCGATTTTGCCTATTTTCAATACCGTTCAGAGATATGTAAAAAGGAACCTGCATACAAAGTTTCATTGAGATATCTCAAGATTTACTCAAGTTATCGTGTTCACAGACGGACGGACGGACGGACGGACGGACGGACGGACGGACGGACATGGCTCAATCAATTTCTCTTCTCCTCCTGAACATTTTGATATATATAAGTCAATATCTATCTCGATTCGTTTATGCCGTTACATACTACCGTTAGGCCAATGAAGTTAATATACCTTGTGTGCGAAGCACTACTAGGTATAAAAAGGCAATAGGGAGTTAACTACTTTCCCGTAAATCTTGCTTGTTTGTCATTCGATTTGCATAATTTTTGGCAGGAGTATACTACATACTATTGGGAAGCATCTCACTAACTTTCATTGAAATACCTTCTTGAAATTTCAAGCAATCGCTTTTGAAAATAACAGACCTTTTTTGCTGAAAAGTGGGCGGCGCCACGCCTACTTCAACAAAATCCACAAAATTTGTTTGCAGTTTAGTTTTTCTTAAAAAGCTTATTAAGTGTGTAAAATCTTATATATATAACTTATACAGTTATGGAAATATCGCGATTTTAATTTTACGAAGAAATTTTTCAGAGCTGTGTTCAAAAAGTGGGCGTGTCCGTTCACCGATTTTGTTTATTTTTACAGCAAAGAGTTAGATTTATATGTTGAACACTTTCTCTAAATTTCAATAAGTCAATTTTTACCGGAGTTATGGCATGGAAAGTTTCATGGAATAATCCCCCATAAAGGGGCGGGGCCACGCCCATTTTCCAAAAATTTTGTGTTTTCGACTTTCTTTGCCCACGAACACTTTAGAGGTGAAATAGAAATGATATACAGCTAGTTTAAGCAAAGTTATAGCATATTCAATATATCTATGATCCTTTTCAAAATCTTTCGTATAAAATTGGGCGTGGACCTAACCCGATTTCGATAATTTTTTTTCGAAATATTGCCTGTATTAATATAAATATGTGTGCTGAATTTTATTTTTCTATCTTGAGCGGTTTTTGATTTATGATTAATAATATTTCCAAATTTGACTTAATCAAAAGTGGGCGGTACCACGCCCCATTTTAAAAATTTCTTCAAAAATGTATTTTTTGCCTTAACGCTAAAGTGCACACCAAATATTATCCTTATAGGTGTATTATGTACTGAATAATCACTCTTTTTGTATTTTCGAAAATATTATATATATTGAAAGTGGGCGTGGCTTTTAACCGATTTTGCCTATTTTCAATAGCGCTCCGAGATAAGTGAAAAGGAACCTGCATACTAAATTTCATTGAGATATCTCAAGATTTACTCAAGTTATCGTGTTCACAGACGGACGGACGGACGGACGGACGGACAGACGGACGGACGGACATGGCTCAATCAATTTCTCTTTTCCTCCTGAACATTTTGATATATATAAGTCAATATCTATCTCGATTCGTTTATGCCGTTACATACTACCGTTAGGCCAATGAAGTTAATATACCTTGTGTGCGAAGCACTACTAGGTATAAAAAAGGCAGTAGGGTGTTAACTACTTGCCCGTAAATCTTGCTTGTTTGTTATTCGATTTGCGTAATTTTTGGCAGGAGTATACTACATACTATTGGGAAGCATCTCACAAAATTTCATTGAAATACATTCTTGAAATTCCAACCAATCGCTTTTGAAAATAGCAGAGCTTTTATGCTAAAAAGTGGGAGGCGCCACGCCTACTTCACCAAAATCCACAAAATTTTTTTACAGTTTAGTTTTGTTTAAAAAGGTTAATATGTGTGTAAAATCTTATTTATATAACTTATACAATTATGGAAATATCGCGATTTTAATTTTACGAAGAAATATTTTAGAACTATATTCAAAAAGTGGGCGTGTCCGTTCACCGATTTTGTTTATTTTTTCAGCAAAGAGTTAGCTTTATATGTTGAACACTTTCTTCAAATATCGTTTTAATAAATCAATTTTTACCGGAGTTATGGCATGGAAAGTTTTGTGGAATAATCCCCCATAAAGGGGCGGGGCCACGCCCATTTTCCAAAAATTTTGTGCTTTCGACTTTCTTTGCCCACGAACACTTTAGAGGTGAAATAGAAATGATATACAGCTAGTTTAAGCAAAGTTATAGCATATTCAATATATCCATGATCCTTTTCAAAATCTTTCGTATAAAATTGGGCGTGGACCTAATCCGATTTCGCTAATTTTTTTTCGAAATATTGCCTGTATTTATATAAATATGTGTGCTGAATTTTATTTTGCTATCTTGAGCGGTTTTTGATTTATGATTAATAATATTTCCAAATTTGACTTAATCAAAAGTGGGCGGTGCCACGCCCTTTTTTAAAAATTTCTTCACAAATTTATTTTTTGCTTTAACGGTAAGGTACACACCAAATTTTATCCTTATAGGTGTATTATGTACTGAATAATCACTCTTTTTGTATTTTCGAAAATATTATATATATAGAAAGTGGGCGTGGCTTTTAACCGATTTTGCCTATTTTCAATACCGTTCAGAGATATGTAAAAAGGAACCTGCATACAAAGTTTCATTGAGATATCTCAAGATTTACTCAAGTTATCGTGTTCACAGACGGACGGACGGACGGACGGACGGACGGACGGACGGACGGACGGACGGACGGACATGGCTCAATCAATTTCTCTTCTCCTCCTGAACATTTTGATATATATAAGTCAATATCTATCTCGATTCGTTTATGCCGTTACATACTACCGTTAGGCCAATGAAGTTAATATACCTTGTGTGCGAAGCACTACTAGGTATAAAAAGGCAATAGGGAGTTAACTACTTTCCCGTAAATCTTGCTTGTTTGTCATTCGATTTTCATAATTTTTGGCAGGAGTATACTACATACTATTGGGAAGCATCTCACTAACTTTCATTGAAATACCTTCTTGAAATTTCAAGCAATCGCTTTTGAAAATAACAGACCTTTTTTGCTGAAAAGTGGGCGGCGCCACGCCTACTTCAACAAAATCCACAAAATTTGTTTGCAGTTTAGTTTTTCTTAAAAAGCTTATTAAGTGTGTAAAATCTTATATATATAACTTATACAGTTATGGAAATATCGCGATTTTAATTTTACGAAGAAATTTTTCAGAGCTGTGTTCAAAAAGTGGGCGTGTCCGTTCACCGATTTTGTTTATTTTTACAGCAAAGAGTTAGATTTATATGTTGAACACTTTCTCTAAATTTCAATAAGTCAATTTTTACCGGAGTTATGGCATGGAAAGTTTCATGGAATAATCCCCCATAAAGGGGCGGGGCCACGCCCATTTTCCAAAAATTTTGTGTTTTCGACTTTCTTTGCCCACGAACACTTTAGAGGTGAAATAGAAATGATATACAGCTAGTTTAAGCAAAGTTATAGCATATTCAATATATCTATGATCCTTTTCAAAATCTTTCGTATAAAATTGGGCGTGGACCTAACCCGATTTCGATAATTTTTTTTCGAAATATTGCCTGTATTAATATAAATATGTGTGCTGAATTTTATTTTTCTATCTTGAGCGGTTTTTGATTTATGATTAATAATATTTCCAAATTTGACTTAATCAAAAGTGGGCGGTACCACGCCCCATTTTAAAAATTTCTTCAAAAATGTATTTTTTGCCTTAACGCTAAAGTGCACACCAAATATTATCCTTATAGGTGTATTATGTACTGAATAATCACTCTTTTTGTATTTTCGAAAATATTATATATATTGAAAGTGGGCGTGGCTTTTAACCGATTTTGCCTATTTTCAATAGCGCTCCGAGATAAGTGAAAAGGAACCTGCATACTAAATTTCATTGAGATATCTCAAGATTTACTCAAGTTATCGTGTTCACAGACGGACGGACGGACGGACGGACGGACAGACGGACGGACGGACATGGCTCAATCAATTTCTCTTTTCCTCCTGAACATTTTGATATATATAAGTCAATATCTATCTCGATTCGTTTATGCCGTTACATACTACCGTTAGGCCAATGAAGTTAATATACCTTGTGTGCGAAGCACTACTAGGTATAAAAAAGGCAGTAGGGTGTTAACTACTTGCCCGTAAATCTTGCTTGTTTGTTATTCGATTTGCGTAATTTTTGGCAGGAGTATACTACATACTATTGGGAAGCATCTCACAAAATTTCATTGAAATACATTCTTGAAATTCCAACCAATCGCTTTTGAAAATAGCAGAGCTTTTATGCTAAAAAGTGGGAGGCGCCACGCCTACTTCACCAAAATCCACAAAATTTTTTTACAGTTTAGTTTTGTTTAAAAAGGTTAATATGTGTGTAAAATCTTATTTATATAACTTATACAATTATGGAAATATCGCGATTTTAATTTTACGAAGAAATATTTTAGAACTATATTCAAAAAGTGGGCGTGTCCGTTCACCGATTTTGTTTATTTTTTCAGCAAAGAGTTAGCTTTATATGTTGAACACTTTCTTCAAATATCGTTTTAATAAATCAATTTTTACCGGAGTTATGGCATGGAAAGTTTTGTGGAATAATCCCCCATAAAGGGGCGGGGCCACGCCCATTTTCCAAAAATTTTGTGCTTTCGACTTTCTTTGCCCACGAACACTTTAGAGGTGAAATAGAAATGATATACAGCTAGTTTAAGCAAAGTTATAGCATATTCAATATATCCATGATCCTTTTCAAAATCTTTCGTATAAAATTGGGCGTGGACCTAATCCGATTTCGCTAATTTTTTTTCGAAATATTGCCTGTATTTATATAAATATGTGTGCTGAATTTTATTTTGCTATCTTGAGCGGTTTTTGATTTATGATTAATAATATTTCCAAATTTGACTTAATCAAAAGTGGGCGGTGCCACGCCCTTTTTTAAAAATTTCTTCACAAATTTATTTTTTGCTTTAACGGTAAGGTACACACCAAATTTTATCCTTATAGGTGTATTATGTACTGAATAATCACTCTTTTTGTATTTTCGAAAATATTATATATATAGAAAGTGGGCGTGGCTTTTAACCGATTTTGCCTATTTTCAATACCGTTCAGAGATATGTAAAAAGGAACCTGCATACAAAGTTTCATTGAGATATCTCAAGATTTACTCAAGTTATCGTGTTCACAGACGGACGGACGGACGGACGGACGGACGGACGGACGGACGGACATGGCTCAATCAATTTCTCTTCTCCTCCTGAACATTTTGATATATATAAGTCAATATCTATCTCGATTCGTTTATGCCGTTACATACTACCGTTAGGCCAATGAAGTTAATATACCTTGTGTGCGAAGCACTACTAGGTATAAAAAGGCAATAGGGAGTTAACTACTTTCCCGTAAATCTTGCTTGTTTGTCATTCGATTTGCATAATTTTTGGCAGGAGTATACTACATACTATTGGGAAGCATCTCACTAACTTTCATTGAAATACCTTCTTGAAATTTCAAGCAATCGCTTTTGAAAATAACAGACCTTTTTTGCTGAAAAGTGGGCGGCGCCACGCCTACTTCAACAAAATCCACAAAATTTGTTTGCAGTTTAGTTTTTCTTAAAAAGCTTATTAAGTGTGTAAAATCTTATATATATAACTTATACAGTTATGGAAATATCGCGATTTTAATTTTACGAAGAAATTTTTCAGAGCTGTGTTCAAAAAGTGGGCGTGTCCGTTCACCGATTTTGTTTATTTTTACAGCAAAGAGTTAGATTTATATGTTGAACACTTTCTCTAAATTTCAATAAGTCAATTTTTACCGGAGTTATGGCATGGAAAGTTTCATGGAATAATCCCCCATAAAGGGGCGGGGCCACGCCCATTTTCCAAAAATTTTGTGTTTTCGACTTTCTTTGCCCACGAACACTTTAGAGGTGAAATAGAAATGATATACAGCTAGTTTAAGCAAAGTTATAGCATATTCAATATATCTATGATCCTTTTCAAAATCTTTCGTATAAAATTGGGCGTGGACCTAACCCGATTTCGATAATTTTTTTTCGAAATATTGCCTGTATTAATATAAATATGTGTGCTGAATTTTATTTTTCTATCTTGAGCGGTTTTTGATTTATGATTAATAATATTTCCAAATTTGACTTAATCAAAAGTGGGCGGTACCACGCCCCATTTTAAAAATTTCTTCAAAAATGTATTTTTTGCCTTAACGCTAAAGTGCACACCAAATATTATCCTTATAGGTGTATTATGTACTGAATAATCACTCTTTTTGTATTTTCGAAAATATTATATATATTGAAAGTGGGCGTGGCTTTTAACCGATTTTGCCTATTTTCAATAGCGCTCCGAGATAAGTGAAAAGGAACCTGCATACTAAATTTCATTGAGATATCTCAAGATTTACTCAAGTTATCGTGTTCACAGACGGACGGACGGACGGACGGACGGACAGACGGACGGACGGACATGGCTCAATCAATTTCTCTTTTCCTCCTGAACATTTTGATATATATAAGTCAATATCTATCTCGATTCGTTTATGCCGTTACATACTACCGTTAGGCCAATGAAGTTAATATACCTTGTGTGCGAAGCACTACTAGGTATAAAAAAGGCAGTAGGGTGTTAACTACTTGCCCGTAAATCTTGCTTGTTTGTTATTCGATTTGCGTAATTTTTGGCAGGAGTATACTACATACTATTGGGAAGCATCTCACAAAATTTCATTGAAATACATTCTTGAAATTCCAACCAATCGCTTTTGAAAATAGCAGAGCTTTTATGCTAAAAAGTGGGAGGCGCCACGCCTACTTCACCAAAATCCACAAAATTTTTTTACAGTTTAGTTTTGTTTAAAAGGTTAATATGTGTGTAAAATCTTATTTATATAACTTATACAATTATGGAAATATCGCGATTTTAATTTTACGAAGAAATATTTTAGAACTATATTCAAAAAGTGGGCGTGTCCGTTCACCGATTTTGTTTATTTTTTCAGCAAAGAGTTAGCTTTATATGTTGAACACTTTCTTCAAATATCGTTTTAATAAATCAATTTTTACCGGAGTTATGGCATGGAAAGTTTTGTGGAATAATCCCCCATAAAGGGGCGGGGCCACGCCCATTTTCCAAAAATTTTGTGCTTTCGACTTTCTTTGCCCACGAACACTTTAGAGGTGAAATAGAAATGATATACAGCTAGTTTAAGCAAAGTTATAGCATATTCAATATATCCATGATCCTTTTCAAAATCTTTCGTATAAAATTGGGCGTGGACCTAATCCGATTTCGCTAATTTTTTTTCGAAATATTGCCTGTATTTATATAAATATGTGTGCTGAATTTTATTTTGCTATCTTGAGCGGTTTTTGATTTATGATTAATAATATTTCCAAATTTGACTTAATCAAAAGTGGGCGGTGCCACGCCCTTTTTTAAAAATTTCTTCACAAATTTATTTTTTGCTTTAACGGTAAGGTACACACCAAATTTTATCCTTATAGGTGTATTATGTACTGAATAATCACTCTTTTTGTATTTTCGAAAATATTATATATATAGAAAGTGGGCGTGGCTTTTAACCGATTTTGCCTATTTTCAATACCGTTCAGAGATATGTAAAAAGGAACCTGCATACAAAGTTTCATTGAGATATCTCAAGATTTACTCAAGTTATCGTGTTCACAGACGGACGGACATGGCTCAATCAATTTCTCTTCTCCTCCTGAACATTTTGATATATATAAGTCAATATCTATCTCGATTCGTTTATGCCGTTACATACTACCGTTAGGCCAATGAAGTTAATATACCTTGTGTGCGAAGCACTACTAGGTATAAAAAGGCAATAGGGAGTTAACTACTTTCCCGTAAATCTTGCTTGTTTGTCATTCGATTTGCATAATTTTTGGCAGGAGTATACTACATACTATTGGGAAGCATCTCACTAACTTTCATTGAAATACCTTCTTGAAATTTCAAGCAATCGCTTTTGAAAATAACAGACCTTTTTTGCTGAAAAGTGGGCGGCGCCACGCCTACTTCAACAAAATCCACAAAATTTGTTTGCAGTTTAGTTTTTCTTAAAAAGCTTATTAAGTGTGTAAAATCTTATATATATAACTTATACAGTTATGGAAATATCGCGATTTTAATTTTACGAAGAAATTTTTCAGAGCTGTGTTCAAAAAGTGGGCGTGTCCGTTCACCGATTTTGTTTATTTTTACAGCAAAGAGTTAGATTTATATGTTGAACACTTTCTCTAAATTTCAATAAGTCAATTTTTACCGGAGTTATGGCATGGAAAGTTTCATGGAATAATCCCCCATAAAGGGGCGGGGCCACGCCCATTTTCCAAAAATTTTGTGTTTTCGACTTTCTTTGCCCACGAACACTTTAGAGGTGAAATAGAAATGATATACAGCTAGTTTAAGCAAAGTTATAGCATATTCAATATATCTATGATCCTTTTCAAAATCTTTCGTATAAAATTGGGCGTGGACCTAACCCGATTTCGATAATTTTTTTTCGAAATATTGCCTGTATTAATATAAATATGTGTGCTGAATTTTATTTTTCTATCTTGAGCGGTTTTTGATTTATGATTAATAATATTTCCAAATTTGACTTAATCAAAAGTGGGCGGTACCACGCCCCATTTTAAAAATTTCTTCAAAAATGTATTTTTTGCCTTAACGCTAAAGTGCACACCAAATATTATCCTTATAGGTGTATTATGTACTGAATAATCACTCTTTTTGTATTTTCGAAAATATTATATATATTGAAAGTGGGCGTGGCTTTTAACCGATTTTGCCTATTTTCAATAGCGCTCCGAGATAAGTGAAAAGGAACCTGCATACTAAATTTCATTGAGATATCTCAAGATTTACTCAAGTTATCGTGTTCACAGACGGACGGACGGACGGACGGACAGACGGACGGACGGACATGGCTCAATCAATTTCTCTTTTCCTCCTGAACATTTTGATATATATAAGTCAATATCTATCTCGATTCGTTTATGCCGTTACATACTACCGTTAGGCCAATGAAGTTAATATACCTTGTGTGCGAAGCACTACTAGGTATAAAAAAGGCAGTAGGGTGTTAACTACTTGCCCGTAAATCTTGCTTGTTTGTTATTCGATTTGCGTAATTTTTGGCAGGAGTATACTACATACTATTGGGAAGCATCTCACAAAATTTCATTGAAATACATTCTTGAAATTCCAACCAATCGCTTTTGAAAATAGCAGAGCTTTTATGCTAAAAAGTGGGAGGCGCCACGCCTACTTCACCAAAATCCACAAAATTTTTTTACAGTTTAGTTTTGTTTAAAAAGGTTAATATGTGTGTAAAATCTTATTTATATAACTTATACAATTATGGAAATATCGCGATTTTAATTTTACGAAGAAATATTTTAGAACTATATTCAAAAAGTGGGCGTGTCCGTTCACCGATTTTGTTTATTTTTTCAGCAAAGAGTTAGCTTTATATGTTGAACACTTTCTTCAAATATCGTTTTAATAAATCAATTTTTACCGGAGTTATGGCATGGAAAGTTTTGTGGAATAATCCCCCATAAAGGGGCGGGGCCACGCCCATTTTCCAAAAATTTTGTGCTTTCGACTTTCTTTGCCCACGAACACTTTAGAGGTGAAATAGAAATGATATACAGCTAGCTTAAGCAAAGTTATAGCATATTCAATATATCCATGATCCTTTTCAAAATCTTTCGTATAAAATTGGGCGTGGACCTAATCCGATTTCGCTAATTTTTTTTCGAAATATTGCCTGTATTTATATAAATATGTGTGCTGAGTTTTATTTTGCTATCTTGAGCGGTTTTTGATTTATGATTAATAATATTTCCAAATTTGACTTAATCAAAAGTGGGCGGTGCCACGCCCTTTTTTAAAAATTTCTTCACAAATTTATTTTTTGCTTTAACGGTAAGGTACACACCAAATTTTATCCTTATAGGTGTATTATGTACTGAATAATCACTCTTTTTGTATTTTCGAAAATATTATATATATAGAAAGTGGGCGTGGCTTTTAACCGATTTTGCCTATTTTCAATACCGTTCAGAGATATGTAAAAAGGAACCTGCATACAAAGTTTCATTGAGATATCTCAAGATTTACTCAAGTTATCGTGTTCACAGACGGACGGACGGACGGACGGACGGACGGACGGACGGACGGACATGGCTCAATCAATTTCTCTTCTCCTCCTGAACATTTTGATATATATAAGTCAATATCTATCTCGATTCGTTTATGCCGTTACATACTACCGTTAGGCCAATGAAGTTAATATACCTTGTGTGCGAAGCACTACTAGGTATAAAAAGGCAATAGGGAGTTAACTACTTTCCCGTAAATCTTGCTTGTTTGTCATTCGATTTGCATAATTTTTGGCAGGAGTATACTACATACTATTGGGAAGCATCTCACTAACTTTCATTGAAATACCTTCTTGAAATTTCAAGCAATCGCTTTTGAAAATAACAGACCTTTTTTGCTGAAAAGTGGGCGGCGCCACGCCTACTTCAACAAAATCCACAAAATTTGTTTGCAGTTTAGTTTTTCTTAAAAAGCTTATTAAGTGTGTAAAATCTTATATATATAACTTATACAGTTATGGAAATATCGCGATTTTAATTTTACGAAGAAATTTTTCAGAGCTGTGTTCAAAAAGTGGGCGTGTCCGTTCACCGATTTTGTTTATTTTTACAGCAAAGAGTTAGATTTATATGTTGAACACTTTCTCTAAATTTCAATAAGTCAATTTTTACCGGAGTTATGGCATGGAAAGTTTCATGGAATAATCCCCCATAAAGGGGCGGGGCCACGCCCATTTTCCAAAAATTTTGTGTTTTCGACTTTCTTTGCCCACGAACACTTTAGAGGTGAAATAGAAATGATATACAGCTAGTTTAAGCAAAGTTATAGCGTATTCAATATATCTATGATCCTTTTCAAAATCTTTCGTATAAAATTGGGCGTGGACCTAACCCGATTTCGATAATTTTTTTTCGAAATATTGCCTGTATTAATATAAATATGTGTGCTGAATTTTATTTTTCTATCTTGAGCGGTTTTTGATTTATGATTAATAATATTTCCAAATTTGACTTAATCAAAAGTGGGCGGTACCACGCCCCATTTTAAAAATTTCTTCAAAAATGTATTTTTTGCCTTAACGCTAAAGTGCACACCAAATATTATCCTTATAGGTGTATTATGTACTGAATAATCACTCTTTTTGTATTTTCGAAAATATTATATATATTGAAAGTGGGCGTGGCTTTTAACCGATTTTGCCTATTTTCAATAGCGCTCCGAGATAAGTGAAAAGGAACCTGCATACTAAATTTCATTGAGATATCTCAAGATTTACTCAAGTTATCGTGTTCACAGACGGACGGACGGACGGACGGACAGACGGACGGACGGACATGGCTCAATCAATTTCTCTTTTCCTCCTGAACATTTTGATATATATAAGTCAATATCTATCTCGATTCGTTTATGCCGTTACATACTACCGTTAGGCCAATGAAGTTAATATACCTTGTGTGCGAAGCACTACTAGGTATAAAAAAGGCAGTAGGGTGTTAACTACTTGCCCGTAAATCTTGCTTGTTTGTTATTCGATTTGCGTAATTTTTGGCAGGAGTATACTACATACTATTGGGAAGCATCTCACAAAATTTCATTGAAATACATTCTTGAAATTCCAACCAATCGCTTTTGAAAATAGCAGAGCTTTTATGCTAAAAAGTGGGAGGCGCCACGCCTACTTCACCAAAATCCACAAAATTTTTTTACAGTTTAGTTTTGTTTAAAAAGGTTAATATGTGTGTAAAATCTTATTTATATAACTTATACAATTATGGAAATATCGCGATTTTAATTTTACGAAGAAATATTTTAGAACTATATTCAAAAAGTGGGCGTGTCCGTTCACCGATTTTGTTTATTTTTTCAGCAAAGAGTTAGCTTTATATGTTGAACACTTTCTTCAAATATCGTTTTAATAAATCAATTTTTACCGGAGTTATGGCATGGAAAGTTTTGTGGAATAATCCCCCATAAAGGGGCGGGGCCACGCCCATTTTCCAAAAATTTTGTGCTTTCGACTTTCTTTGCCCACGAACACTTTAGAGGTGAAATAGAAATGATATACAGCTAGCTTAAGCAAAGTTATAGCATATTCAATATATCCATGATCCTTTTCAAAATCTTTCGTATAAAATTGGGCGTGGACCTAATCCGATTTCGCTAATTTTTTTTCGAAATATTGCCTGTATTTATATAAATATGTGTGCTGAGTTTTATTTTGCTATCTTGAGCGGTTTTTGATTTATGATTAATAATATTTCCAAATTTGACTTAATCAAAAGTGGGCGGTGCCACGCCCTTTTTTAAAAATTTCTTCACAAATTTATTTTTTGCTTTAACGGTAAGGTACACACCAAATTTTATCCTTATAGGTGTATTATGTACTGAATAATCACTCTTTTTGTATTTTCGAAAATATTATATATATAGAAAGTGGGCGTGGCTTTTAACCGATTTTGCCTATTTTCAATACCGTTCAGAGATATGTAAAAAGGAACCTGCATACAAAGTTTCATTGAGATATCTCAAGATTTACTCAAGTTATCGTGTTCACAGACGGACGGACGGACGGACGGACGGACGGACGGACGGACGGACGGACATGGCTCAATCAATTTCTCTTCTCCTCCTGAACATTTTGATATATATAAGTCAATATCTATCTCGATTCGTTTATGCCGTTACATACTACCGTTAGGCCAATGAAGTTAATATACCTTGTGTGCGAAGCACTACTAGGTATAAAAATCACGTGTCACATGTTCAATCAGGGTGAGCTCCTAAACTACTCAACCGATTTTAATGAAATTTGCACAGCATCTACAGTTTGATCCAACTTGAAAGATAGGATACCTTATATCTCAAGGGGGAGTGGAAATCGGTAAAAAACCATAAATTTTTTTGTTTACACAGCCACAAATCATAAACGGATCCACCGATTAGAATGAAACTTACTTGAAGTTAAACTTTGAAATATTTACTTTCGTTCTGCATCAAAAAAAATAGTTGATTCATATATTATTTAACCAAAATTGTTTAAACAATAGGAGCACCTTTTCTAAAAAAAAGCTGTTCGTGTGTTTGTTCGCTGTCAACCAAATGAATCGATTTAAGTTAAGCGAGCGCTCGGTAGCGGTACTTCGCTTCGTACATACATACATATGTATGTATGTATGACGCTTTAAATAAAAACAAAATTAACATTCATATGTACATATGTACGTTTTCGTGTTGCTGAGGGATAAGTAAAAATCAAATCCATATATGTACATATTTTGTAGTGAACGCATTTTGTGAAACCCCGTTATTCGTATTTTATACAATTGCTTCATTGTTCAAAAATATTTAATTAAAATACATATATACATATGTACATGTAAGTATTATCACATAATTATATTATTAATTTCTTATTTCATATTAATCAATTCAAAAATGATAGGAAAAAAATGAGAACGGCTGGACAGATTTGACTCAAGTTTTTTTTCAGTTCTTCGTAATTGGTAACGCGGTGTTTCCACCAAACCAAACACCGCGTTTAAAAGGGTTTGAGTTATGTAGAAATGGTTATGTAGAAATGTCAAGTTTTTCTACTGAGAGTTTACCGGAAAATGGGTTTACACCCACTAAATCGGAACGACGATCATAATAAATTGTTTAGTGGGTGTACACCCATTTTCCGGCAAACTATCAGTGGAAAACTTGACATTTGTACATAACCCAAACCCTTTTAAACACGGTGTTTGGTTTGGTGGAAACATAGCATAAGAGAAGGTTTGTGTGAGGGAAAATTTTGGGAAATATTTCCGGATTTTCAAGATTTATGTAATTTTGGAAAAGTGGGCGGTGCCACGCCCACATTTTTTGTATTCAGTACTTTGTTTGTACTTCCATAATGTCCAAAGTTTATGGTTGATCTGTTTTAAACTTTTCCAATACGTGAAAATCTTCGTGGGGTACGACATACATACATTTGTAAATTTTTTGGAAAAGTGGTCAGTTCTAAGACCAGAGCTAAGTAATATTTCAATTCGTTATATCCCTGAATGTATTTGCTTTAGTGACATTTTAACGTTCTTAAATCTTAATCAAAGCACTTAATTTCTTGTTTGTTATTGCCGTTTATACATATCCAGAGTATTATAGGATTTCCATAAAATCATAATAGTGGCGTTAAGTGGTAGATATAGGATATAATTAAATAAATACTAACTACACATCTGCTCAGCAGCGCATAATGGTTTGTGTCATAGCCATTGAGTTCAAAAGATTCGTTTTTTAAGTTGGACATTCAACAAATTTATTTGTTTATACCAAATACGTTAAAACCGGAAACATTGCATATACTAAAGCACTGCAATAAATGGAATGTTAAAAATTAATAGAAAAATAGTTGAAAATGTATTTCTAGGGAAGTCACTGGTCAGGCAGAACAACGTCTGCCGGGTCTGCTAGTATATTTATAATGCGTACAAGCTGGCGGTAGTGAAAGGGTTAATATTGTAATTTTTTGGGAAAAATTGATAATTGGAGAAAATCAACAGCGATAGATAGGATTACATGTTTCAGAGTTTCCAGGCTCATCATCAGATCCCTTTTCGGACACTGGGATATGAACCAGTGTCTGCACCAAAGCCGCTGTTAGAAAATTCTAACACTAAACTATGATGCCCTGCGACGTCACAATGCATTGATCTCCACTTCAATTTATTCCCTTTTTGTTTGTTTGTTCTTGCCAACAGTATACACAAATTTCTTAAGACATGCAGTCTATATGTTATTATGTGTGTTGGTCTTGTTGTTTGTACATATTTACATATGTACGTAAACCCGTGCTATGGTTTCAATGTATTATTCTTCATTACTTCGACCGAAAAATTAACACGCATATGTAAGTTAAGCTGTTGTCTATGGATAAAGGCTTTTTAAAAAGAGCCGCTCTATTACCTCGCGGTAAGTCAACGAGTGAATGTCACAACGATTGTGTTGTTGATCAAAAAACTAACTCGTTATTTTCAGTTTGGTCTTACTTATAGTGTTTACATTATTTACTTAAGAACTAAGTTCAGCTTTGAAATTGCAAAGATGTATGTTGAAATGGCTTGGCCTTGGAATGAAGATATCGATTTCTTATTAATGGAAAATTCCATCAATAACGGAAAGAGCATATTATAAACAAAAGACAGTTTTGTTATTCTCAAGTTTCGATTCAATTAAAAGACGGTTTGTTGTTCTAAAACTCGCGGTATGAAGAATCCAAATTTTGTTTAAAGTTACCATATGGTTGATATACTAGTGATACTCACAGGGTTACGGCCTTACTTGCGTTTGTCAGGTTTCCGAGTAATTAATAAGACGCACTATGTTTTATGAATATATTATTATTTAAAAAAGTCTTATTATTAGAAAAGATGAATTAACACTTAAATGTATTTTAAGTGGAATATATTCTTGTTAATTCGAAGTTTCATTCTAAGTGTTCGCGACAGACTCATCACTTACTCCTTTCTTCGTTTTTATTTCTCTTCTTAAAATGCGTTACTTCGTTGGAGTTACCATGTCGCCTATCCTGACACCAAGTCGGCCTCGATTTGATCAGAGTCATCGTCATCGTATTCGTCGAGTTCATGTGCATTGCGACACCAGGGCAGTACTAAATATTATTGCGATTAGTTATTTTGATCCCAGGGATATCTTCTATAAGGTATCAGTCGTTTCCCAAGTTTCAGGTAATAACGTATGGACCTCGAGACTTGGGTTCAAGATTTCTCTATTCTCCAGTTGCTGCTGGCTCGTGTTCGATAACTACGATGCCATCTTCATTATACGTGGTCAGAGTACGATACTTTCCGGGCAAAAAAAAGAGAGGCAGAAAAGCGTGTAATCAATGAGTATGAGATGCTAGCCAATGGGAATAATGCCCGAAAATGCTATCAAAAAATTCGGCAAATGACGGAAGGTTTCAAACCCGGGGAAAATTCCTGTAAGAACGAGAACGGCGACCTGGAGACTGATGTTCAGAGAATACTAGAGATATGGAGGGGTGACTTCTCTGCCCTTTTAAGTGGAGGAATTGAGCAAGAAACCAGAGAAGAGCTTGAGCCCGAACCCACAATCGAAGATGACGAAATTGACGTCCCAGAACCCGACTATAATGAGGTGCGAATAGCAATATCCCGGTTAAAAAACAACAAAGCAGCTGGCGCTGATGGTTTGCCTGCTGAGCTATTCAAGCATGGTGGCTAGGAGCTGGTCGGATAAATGCATGCCCGAAGATTGGAATCTAAGTGTTCTCTGCCCAATCCACAAGAAAGGTGACTTTGAAAGGCACCAACTATTGCGGAATCAGCCTTTGAATATCGCATATAAGGTCTTGTCAATCGTATTGTGCGAACGATTGAAGCCTCACGTGAACAGACTGATTGGACCTTATCAGTGTGGCTTCAGATCTGGAAAATCTACCATCGACCAGATTTTTACAATACGCCAAATCCTGGAGAAACCCGTGAGAAAAGAATCGACACACACCACTTCCTTGTTGGAGCTGCCTATATGCCGCTATGTCTGAATTTGGTTTCCCCGCAAAACTTATACGGCTATGCAAAATGACATTGAGCTCAGTCTGAATTGGGAAGGACCTCTCCGAGCCCTTTGAAACTAAACTAGGTTTCAGACAAGGTGACCCCTATCGTGGATTTCTTTAATTTGATGCTGGAGAAAGTAATACAAGCTGCATAACTTAAGCTGGAACAATATTCTATAAAAGCGTGCAACTGTTAGCCTATGCTGACGAAATTGACATTGTCGGCATTAACAACCGCGGCGTAACCTCTGCCTACTCCAAACTAGAAAAAATGGGTTTGTTGATGAAAGAGGGAAAAAGAAGTAAATGCTGTCATCAAGAAAAAAGTCAGCGCATTCGCGCCTTGGCACCCACGCTACTGCTGGCAACAAAAATTTCGAAATAGTGAAGGATCCAGCATTAACTCCACCAATAATGTCAGCCTAGAAATCCAACGAAGAATTGCTCTTGCAAATAAATGCTACTTTGGACTGAGTAGGCAATTGAAAAGTAAAGTCCTCTCTCGACGCAAGAAAATCACACTGTACAAGTCACTCATCGCTCCCGTCCTGCTATATGGTGCAGAGGGGTGAACACTAACATTATCTGACGAGGCTGCATTGGGAGTATTCGAGAGAAAAGTTCTGCGAAAGATTTGTGGGCCTCTACGCGTTGGCGACGGCGAGTACCGAAGAAGATTTAATGATAAGTTGTATGAGCTTTACGCAGGCGTCGACATAGTACAGCGCATTAAAACGCAGCGGCTTCGCTGGCTAGGCCACGTCGTGCGAATGAATGAAGGCGCTCCAGCCCAGAAGGTATACTTATCGGCACCCGCCGGTGGGAGCAGAGGGAGACCACCACTCCCATGGAAGGACCAAGTGGAGACCGACCTGCGATCTCGCGGGGTCTCCAATTGGCGCCAGATGGAAATGACTGGCGTGCTATGTTGGACGGTCAAAATCGCTCAGGCGGTTAGATGGCCATTTAATGAAGAAGAAGTAGAGTACGATCCTAATCTTCCAACCTACATTTCCATATCTCTCGTTCGTGGTTACTATTTTAAAGGGCTTGTTGCCGTGCGAGTGCTGCTGCCTTGCGTGGGCATTTCACACTCATGTTGTGTTACACACACTTCCCTACAAACCACTGCTTACCACATTTTCCAAAATTACCCACACATATGCATTTTTAGACTTCGATATTTCAAAAATTTTGGAATGATTTTGTTAACCTTAGGTGAGCAAAAAAAAAAAATTGCTCTATGTTTTATTGAAATATGCATATGTGCCCATAAGTAACAAGCATATATACTAGGGTTAATGTGCACAAGAATTGTGAAAAAGAGAAAACCTTGCTGATTTGGTAGCATTCATTATGTTATGAGTGCGAATGAAACAGCAAGAGCTTTTCAAAAAATATCCCAAAATCAAAATTTCAGAGCTATTGTCAAAAAAAATTTCAATCATTTTATTTCAAAATTCAAAAGAAACTAGTAAGGAAGTCTAAATTCGGGTGTAACCGAACATTAAATACCTAGTAGTGATCTGTTTTGGTATCCTAATTTACTCAGGCCTATTTTAATAACTGAAAATTTGTTATAAAGGCAACTGATTGTTTTCGATAAAAACACTTCTGTTGTGAGTGGTAAATCAAATTATTACTAAATAACAAAATATAAATACCTTTCCTCATGTTCATGAAAGGTATGAAAATAAAAAAAATTAATAAAAACAAGTTTTATGCTGTTTCGTATAGCTCGTCTTACATAACTGGTTCATAAAGAAGAATAGGCAGCTGCTAGTTAAAACATTCTACCGTGAATAAGTTGTATTGACACTGTCAATTTGACAAATATATTCTGAACGTATTGTCGAGAAAGAGGTAAAAACATTTGTAAAAACTAGTAAGGAAGTCTAAATTCGGGTGTAACCGAACATTAAATACCTAGTAGTGATCTGTTTTGGTATCCTAATTTACTCAGGCCTATTTTAATAACTGAAAATTTGTTATAAAGGCAACTGATTGTTTTCGATAAAAACACTTCTGTTGTGAGTGGTAAATCAAATTATTACTAAATAACAAAATATAAATACCTTTCCTCATGTTCATGAAAGGTATGAAAATAAAAAAAATTAATAAAAAAAAGGCAGTAGAGTGTTAACTACTTGCCCGTAAATCTTGCTTCTTTGTTATTCGATTTGCGTAATTTTTGGCAGGAGTATACTACATACTATTGGGAAGTATCTCACAAAATTTCATTGAAATACATTCTTCAAATTCCAAGCAATCGCTTTTGAAAATAGCAGAGCTTTTATGCTAAAAAGTGGGCGGCGCCACGCCTACTTCACCAAAATCCACAAAATTTGTATACAGTTTAGTTTTGGTTAAAAAGCTTATTATGTGTGTAAAATCTTATTTAAATAACTTATACAATTATGGAAATATCGCGATTTTAATTTTACGAAGAAATTTTTTAGAACTGTGTTCAAAAAGTGGGCGTGTCCGTTCACCGATTTTGTTTATTTTTACAGCAAAGAGTTAGCTTTATATGTTGAACACTTTCTCTAAATATCGTTCCAATAAGTCAATTTTTACCGGAGTTATGGCATGTAAAGTTTTGTGGAATAATCCCCCATAAAGGGGCGGGGCCACTCCCATTTTCCAAAAATTTTGTGCTTTCGACTTTCTTTGCCCACGAACACTTCAGAGGTGAAATAGAAATGATATACAGCTAGTTTAAGCAAAGTTATAGCATATACAATATATCTATGATCCTTTTCAAAATCTTTCGTATAAAATTGGGCGTGGACCTAACCCGATTTCAATAATTTTTTTTCGAAATATTGCTTGTATTAATATAAATATGTGTGCTGAATTTTGTTTTGCTATCTTGAGCGGTTTTTGATTTATGATAAATAATATTTCCAAACTTGACTATATCAAAAGTGGGCGGTACCACGCCCCTTTTTAAAATTTTTTTCAAAAATGTATTTGTTGCCTTAACGCTAAAGTGCATACCAAATATTATCCTTATAGGTGTATTATGTACTGAATAATCACTCTTTTTGTATTTTCGAAAATATTATATATATAGAAAGAGGGCGTGGCTTTTAACCGATTTTGCCTATTTTCAATAGCGCTCGGAGATAAGTGAAAAGGAACCTACATACCAAATTTCATTGAGATATCTCAAGATTTACTCAAGTTATCGTGTTCACAGACGGACGGACGGACGGACGGACGGACGGACGGACATGGCTCAATCAATTTCTCTTTTCCTCCTGAACATTTTGATATATATAAGTCAATATCTATCTCGATTCGTTTATGCCGTTACATACTACCGTTAGGCCAATGAAGTTAATATACCTTGTGTGCGAAGCACTACTAGGTATAAAACGGCAGTAGAGTGTTAACTACTTGCCCGTAAATCTTGCTTGTTTGTTCTTCGATTTGCGTAATTTTTGGCAGGAGTATACTACATACTATTGGGAAGTATCTCACAAAATTTCATTGAAATACATTTTTCAAATTCCAAGCAATCGCTTTTGAAAATAGCAGAGCTTTTATGCTAAAAAGTGGGCGGCGCCACGCCTACTTCACCAAAATCCACAAAATTTGTATACAGTTTAGTTTTGGTTAAAAAGCTTATTATGTGTGTAAAATCTTATTTAAATAACTTATACAATTATGGAAATATCGCGATTTTAATTTTACGAAGAAATTTTTTAGAACTGTGTTCAAAAAGTGGGCGTGTCCGTTCACCGATTTTGTTTATTTTTACAGCAAAGAGTTAGCTTTATATGTTGAACACTTTCTCTAAATATCGTTCCAATAAGTCAATTTTTACCGGAGTTATGGCATGTAAAGTTTTGTGGAATAATCCCCCATAAAGGGGCGGGGCCACTCCCATTTTCCAAAAATTTTGTGCTTTCGACTTTCTTTGCCCACGAACACTTCAGAGGTGAAATAGAAATGATATACAGCTAGTTTAAGCAAAGTTATAGCATATACAATATATCTATGATCCTTTTCAAAATCTTTCGTATAAAATTGGGCGTGGACCTAACCCGATTTCAATAATTTTTTTTCGAAATATTGCTTGTATTAATATAAATATGTGTGCTGAATTTTGTTTTGCTATCTTGAGCGGTTTTTGATTTATGATAAATAATATTTCCAAACTTGACTATATCAAAAGTGGGCGGTACCACGCCCCTTTTTAAAATTTTTTTCAAAAATGTATTTGTTGCCTTAACGCTAAAGTGCATACCAAATATTATCCTTATAGGTGTATTATGTACTGAATAATCACTCTTTTTGTATTTTCGAAAATATTATATATATAGAAAGAGGGCGTGGCTTTTAACCGATTTTGCCTATTTTCAATAGCGCTCGGAGATAAGTGAAAAGGAACCTACATACCAAATTTCATTGAGATATCTCAAGATTTACTCAAGTTATCGTGTTCACAGACGGACGGACGGACGGACGGACGGACGGACGGACGGACATGGCTCAATCAATTTCTCTTTTCCTCCTGAACATTTTGATATATATAAGTCAATATCTATCTCGATTCGTTTATGCCGTTACATACTACCGTTAGGCCAATGAAGTTAATATACCTTGTGTGCGAAGCACTACTAGGTATAAAAAGGCAGTAGAGTGTTAACTACTTGCCCGTAAATCTTGCTTGTTTGTTATTCGATTTGCGTAATTTTTGGCAGGAGTATACTACATACTATTGGGAAGTATCTCACAAAATTTCATTGAAATACATTCTTCAAATTCCAAGCAATCGCTTTTGAAAATAGCAGAGCTTTTATGCTAAAAAGTGGGCGGCGCCACGCCTACTTCACCAAAATCCACAAAATTTGTATACAGTTTAGTTTTGGTTAAAAAGCTTATTATGTGTGTAAAATCTTATTTAAATAACTTATACAATTATGGAAATATCGCGATTTTAATTTTACGAAGAAATTTTTTAGAACTGTGTTCAAAAAGTGGGCATGTCCGTTCACCGGTTTTGTTTATTTTTACAGCAAAGAGTTAGCTTTATATGTTGAACACTTTCTCTAAATATCGTTCCAATAAGTCAATTTTTACCGGAGTTATGGCATGTAAAGTTTTGTGGAATAATCCCCCATAAAGGGGCGGGGCCACTCCCATTTTCCAAAAATTTTGTGCTTTCGACTTTCTTTGCCCACGAACACTTCAGAGGTGAAATAGAAATGATATACAGCTAGTTTAAGCAAAGTTATAGCATATACAATATATCTATGATCCTTTTCAAAATCTTTCGTATAAAATTGGGCGTGGACCTAACCCGATTTCAATAATTTTTTTTCGAAATATTGCTTGTATTAATATAAATATGTGTGCTGAATTTTGTTTTGCTATCTTGAGCGGTTTTTGATTTATGATAAATAATATTTCCAAACTTGACTATATCAAAAGTGGGCGGTACCACGCCCCTTTTTAAAATTTTTTTCAAAAATGTATTTGTTGCCTTAACGCTAAAGTGCATACCAAATATTATCCTTATAGGTGTATTATGTACTGAATAATCACTCTTTTTGTATTTTCGAAAATATTATATATATAGAAAGAGGGCGTGGCTTTTAACCGATTTTGCCTATTTTCAATAGCGCTCGGAGATAAGTGAAAAGGAACCTACATACCAAATTTCATTGAGATATCTCAAGATTTACTCAAGTTATCGTGTTCACAGACGGACGGACGGACGGACGGACGGACGGATGGACGGACATGGCTCAATCAATTTCTCTTTTCCTCCTGAACATTTTGATATATATATGTCAATATCTATCTCGATTCGTTTATGCCGTTACATACTACCGTTAGGCCAATGAAGTTAATATACCTTGTGTGCGAAGCACTACTAGGTATAAAAAGGCAGTAGAGTGTTAACTACTTGCCCGTAAATCTTGCTTGTTTGTTATTCGAATGCGTAATTTTTGGCAGGAGTATACTACATACTATTGGGAAGTATCTCACAAAATTTCATTGAAATACATTCTTCAAATTCCAAGCAATCGCTTTTGAAAATAGCAGAGCTTTTATGCTAAAAAGTGGGCGGCGCCACGCCTACTTCACCAAAATCCACAAAATTTGTATACAGTTTAGTTTTGGTTAAAAAGCTTATTATGTGTGTAAAATCTTATTTAAATAACTTATACAATTATGGAAATATCGCGATTTTAATTTTACGAAGAAATTTTTTAGAACTGTGTTCAAAAAGTGGGCGTGTCCGTTCACCGATTTTGTTTATTTTTACAGCAAAGAGTTAGCTTTATATGTTGAACACTTTCTCTAAATATCGTTCCAATAAGTCAATTTTTACCGGAGTTATGGCATGTAAAGTTTTGTGGAATAATCCCCCATAAAGGGGCGGGGCCACTCCCATTTTCCAAAAATTTTGTGCTTTCGACTTTCTTTGCCCACGAACACTTCAGAGGTGAAATAGAAATGATATACAGCTAGTTTAAGCAAAGTTATAGCATATACAATATATCTATGATCCTTTTCAAAATCTTTCGTATAAAATTGGGCGTGGACCTAACCCGATTTCAATAATTTTTTTTCGAAATATTGCTTGTATTAATATAAATATGTGTGCTGAATTTTGTTTTGCTATCTTGAGCGGTTTTTGATTTATGATAAATAATATTTCCAAACTTGACTATATCAAAAGTGGGCGGTACCACGCCCCTTTTTAAAATTTTTTTCAAAAATGTATTTGTTGCCTTAACGCTAAAGTGCATACCAAATATTATCCTTATAGGTGTATTATGTACTGAATAATCACTCTTTTTGTATTTTCGAAAATATTATATATATAGAAAGAGGGCGTGGCTTTTAACCGATTTTGCCTATTTTCAATAGCGCTCGGAGATAAGTGAAAAGGAACCTACATACCAAATTTCATTGAGATATCTCAAGATTTACTCAAGTTATCGTGTTCACAGACGGACGGACGGACGGACGGACATGGCTCAATCAATTTCTCTTTTCCTCCTGAACATTTTGATATATATAAGTCAATATCTATCTCGATTCGTTTATGCCGTTACATACTACCGTTAGGCCAATGAAGTTAATATACCTTGTGTGCGAAGCACTACTAGGTATAAAAAGGCAGTAGAGTGTTAACTACTTGCCCGTAAATCTTGCTTGTTTGTTATTCGATTTGCGTAATTTTTGGCAGGAGTATACTACATACTATTGGGAAGTATCTCACAAAATTTCATTGAAATACATTCTTCAAATTCCAAGCAATCGCTTTTGAAAATAGCAGAGCTTTTATGCTAAAAAGTGGGCGGCGCCACGCCTACTTCACCAAAATCCACAAAATTTGTATACAGTTTAGTTTTGGTTAAAAAGCTTATTATGTGTGTAAAATCTTATTTAAATAACTTATACAATTATGGAAATATCGCGATTTAAATTTTACGAAGAAATTTTTTAGAACTGTGTTCAAAAAGTGGGCGTGTCCGTTCACCGATTTTGTTTATTTTTACAGCAAAGAGTTAGCTTTATATGTTGAACACTTTCTCTAAATATCGTTCCAATAAGTCAATTTTTACCGGAGTTATGGCATGTAAAGTTTTGTGGAATAATCCCCCATAAAGGGGCGGGGCCACTCCCATTTTCCAAAAATTTTGTGCTTTCGACTTTCTTTGCCCACGAACACTTCAGAGGTGAAATAGAAATGATATACAGCTAGTTTAAGCAAAGTTATAGCATATACAATATATCTATGATCCTTTTCAAAATCTTTCGTATAAAATTGGGCGTGGACCTAACCCGATTTCAATAATTTTTTTTCGAAATATTGCTTGTATTAATATAAATATGTGTGCTGAATTTTGTTTTGCTATCTTGAGCGGTTTTTGATTTATGATAAATAATATTTCCAAACTTGACTATATCAAAAGTGGGCGGTACCACGCCCCTTTTTAAAATTTTTTTCAAAAATGTATTTGTTGCCTTAACGCTAAAGTGCATACCAAATATTATCCTTATAGGTGTATTATGTACTGAATAATCACTCTTTTTGTATTTTCGAAAATATTATATATATAGAAAGAGGGCGTGGCTTTTAACCGATTTTGCCTATTTTCAATAGCACTCGGAGATAAGTGAAAAGGAACCTACATACCAAATTTCATTGAGATATCTCAAGATTTACTCAAGTTATCGTGTTCACAGACGGACGGACGGACGGACGGACGGACGGACGGACGGACATGGCTCAATCAATTTCTCTTTTCCTCCTGAACATTTTGATATATATAAGTCAATATCTATCTCGATTCGTTTATGCCGTTACATACTACCGTTAGGCCAATGAAGTTAATATACCTTGTGTGCGAAGCACTACTAGGTATAAAAAGGCAGTAGAGTGTTAACTACTTGCCCGTAAATCTTGCTTGTTTGTTATTCGATTTGCGTAATTTTTGGCAGGAGTATACTACATACTATTGGGAAGTATCTCACAAAATTTCATTGAAATACATTCTTCAAATTCCAAGCAATCGCTTTTGAAAATAGCAGAGCTTTTATGCTAAAAAGTGGGCGGCGCCACGCCTACTTCCCCAAAATCCACAAAATTTGTATACAGTTTAGTTTTGGTTAAAAAGCTTATTATGTGTGTAAAATCTTATTTAAATAACTTATACAATTATGGAAATATCGCGATTTTAATTTTACGAAGAAATTTTTTAGAACTGTGTTCAAAAAGTGGGCATGTCCGTTCACCGATTTTGTTTATTTTTACAGCAAAGAGTTAGCTTTATATGTTGAACACTTTCTCTAAATATCGTTCCAATAAGTCAATTTTTACCGGAGTTATGGCATGTAAAGTTTTGTGGAATAATCCCCCATAAAGGGGCGGGGCCACTCCCATTTTCCAAAAATTTTGTGCTTTCGACTTTCTTTGCCCACGAACACTTCAGAGGTGAAATAGAAATGATATACAGCTAGTTTAAGCAAAGTTATAGCATATACAATATATCTATGATCCTTTTCAAAATCTTTCGTATAAAATTGGGCGTGGACCTAACCCGATTTCAATAATTTTTTTTCGAAATATTGCTTGTATTAATATAAATATGTGTGCTGAATTTTGTTTTGCTATCTTGAGCGGTTTTTGATTTATGATAAATAATATTTCCAAACTTGACTATATCAAAAGTGGGCGGTACCACGCCCCTTTTTAAAATTTTTTTCAAAAATGTATTTGTTGCCTTAACGCTAAAGTGCATACCAAATATTATCCTTATAGGTGTATTATGAACTGAATAATCACTCTTTTTGTATTTTCGAAAATATTATATATATAGAAAGAGGGCGTGGCTTTTAACCGATTTTGCCTATTTTCAATAGCGCTCGGAGATAAGTGAAAAGGAACCTACATACCAAATTTCATTGAGATATCTCAAGATTTACTCAAGTTATCGTGTTCACAGACGGACGGACGGACGGACGGACGGACATGGCTCAATCAATTTCTCTTTTCCTCCTGAACATTTTGATATATATAAGTCAATATCTATCTCGATTCGTTTATGCCGTTACATACTACCGTTAGGCCAATGAAGTTAATATACCTTGTGTGCGAAGCACTACTAGGTATAAAACGGCAGTAGAGTGTTAACTACTTGCCCGTAAATCTTGCTTGTTTGTTATTCGATTTGCGTAATTTTTGGCAGGAGTATACTACATACTATTGGGAAGTATCTCACAAAATTTTATTGAAATACATTCTTCAAATTCCAAGCAATCGCTTTTGAAAATAGCAGAGCTTTTATGCTAAAAAGTGGGCGGCGCCACGCCTACTTCACCAAAATCCACAAAATTTGTATACAGTTTAGTTTTGGTTAAAAAGCTTATTATGTGTGTAAAATCTTATTTAAATAACTTATACAATTATGGAAATATCGCGATTTTAATTTTACGAAGAAATTTTTTAGAACTGTGTTCAAAAAGTGGGCGTGTCCGTTCACCGATTTTGTTTATTTTTACAGCAAAGAGTTAGCTTTATATGTTGAACACTTTCTCTAAATATCGTTCCAATAAGTCAATTTTTACCGGAGTTATGGCATGTAAAGTTTTGTGGAATAATCCCCCATAAAGGGGCGGGGCCACTCCCATTTTCCAAAAATTTTGTGCTTTCGACTTTCTTTGCCCACGAACACTTCAGAGGTGAAATAGAAATGATATACAGCTAGTTTAAGCAAAGTTATAGCATATACAATATATCTATGATCCTTTTCAAAATCTTTCGTATAAAATTGGGCGTGGACCTAACCCGATTTCAATAATTTTTTTTCGAAATATTGCTTGTATTAATATAAATATGTGTGCTGAATTTTGTTTTGCTATCTTGAGCGGTTTTTGATTTATGATAAATAATATTTCCAAACTTGACTATATCAAAAGTGGGCGGTACCACGCCCCTTTTTAAAATTTTTTTCAAAAATGTATTTGTTGCCTTAACGCTAAAGTGCATACCAAATATTATCCTTATAGGTGTATTATGTACTGAATAATCACTCTTTTTGTATTTTCGAAAATATTATATATATAGAAAGAGGGCGTGGCTTTTAACCGATTTTGCCTATTTTCAATAGCGCTCGGAGATAAGTGAAAAGGAACCTACATACCAAATTTCATTGAGATATCTCAAGATTTACTCAAGTTATCGTGTTCACAGACGGACGGACGGACGGACGGACGGACATGGCTCAATCAATTTCTCTTTTCCTCCTGAACATTTTGATATATATAAGTCAATATCTATCTCGATTCGTTTATGCCGTTACATACTACCGTTAGGCCAATGAAGTTAATATACCTTGTGTGCGAAGCACTACTAGGTATAAAAAGGCAGTAGAGTGTTAACTACTTGCCCGTAAATCTTGCTTGTTTGTTATTCGATTTGCGTAATTTTTGGCAGGAGTATACTACATACTATTGGGAAGTATCTCACAAAATTTCATTGAAATACATTCTTCAAATTCCAAGCAATCGCTTTTGAAAATAGCAGAGCTTTTATGCTAAAAAGTGGGCGGCGCCACGCCTACTTCACCAAAATCCACAAAATTTGTATACAGTTTAGTTTTGGTTAAAAAGCTTATTATGTGTGTAAAATCTTATTTAAATAACTTATACAATTATGGAAATATCGCGATTTTAATTTTACGAAGAAATTTTTTAGAACTGTGTTCAAAAAGTGGGCATGTCCGTTCACCGATTTTGTTTATTTTTACAGCAAAGAGTTAGCTTTATATGTTGAACACTTTCTCTAAATATCGTTCCAATAAGTCAATTTTTACCGGAGTTATGGCATGTAAAGTTTTGTGGAATAATCCCCCATAAAGGGGCGGGGCCACTCCCATTTTCCAAAAATTTTGTGCTTTCGACTTTCTTTGCCCACGAACACTTCAGAGGTGAAATAGAAATGATATACAGCTAGTTTAAGCAAAGTTATAGCATATACAATATATCTATGATCCTTTTCAAAATCTTTCGTATAAAATTGGGCGTGGACCTAACCCGATTTCAATAATTTTTTTTCGAAATATTGCTTGTATTAATATAAATATGTGTGCTGAATTTTGTTTTGCTATCTTGAGCGGTTTTTGATTTATGATAAATAATATTTCCAAACTTGACTATATCAAAAGTGGGCGGTACCACGCCCCTTTTTAAAATTTTTTTCAAAAATGTATTTGTTGCCTTAAC
>OX608078.1:89063843-89155281 GCA_951509765.1 Sphenella marginata
GTTAAAAAGCTTATTATGTGTGTAAAATCTTATTTAAATAACTTATACAATTATGGAAATATCGCGATTTTAATTTTACGAAGAAATTTTTTAGAACTGTGTTCAAAAAGTGGGCATGTCCGTTCACCGATTTTGTTTATTTTTACAGCAAAGAGTTAGCTTTATATGTTGAACACTTTCTCTAAATATCGTTCCAATAAGTCAATTTTTACCGGAGTTATGGCATGTAAAGTTTTGTGGAATAATCCCCCATAAAGGGGCGGGGCCACTCCATTTTCCAAAAATTTTGTGCTTTCGACTTTCTTTGCCCACGAACACTTCAGAGGTGAAATAGAAATGATATACAGCTAGTTTAAGCAAAGTTATAGCATATACAATATATCTATGATCCTTTTCAAAATCTTTCGTATAAAATTGGGCGTGGACCTAACCCGATTTCAATAATTTTTTTTCGAAATATTGCTTGTATTAATATAAATATGTGTGCTGAATTTTGTTTTGCTATCTTGAGCGGTTTTTGATTTATGATAAATAATATTTCCAAACTTGACTATATCAAAAGTGGGCGGTACCACGCCCCTTTTTAAAATTTTTTTCAAAAATGTATTTGTTGCCTTAACGCTAAAGTGCATACCAAATATTATCCTTATAGGTGTATTATGTACTGAATAATCACTCTTTTTGTATTTTCGAAAATATTATATATATAGAAAGAGGGCGTGGCTTTTAACCGATTTTGCCTATTTTCAATAGCGCTCGGAGATAAGTGAAAAGGAACCTACATACCAAATTTCATTGAGATATCTCAAGATTTACTCAAGTTATCGTGTTCACAGACGGACGGACGGACGGACATGGCTCAATCAATTTCTCTTTTCCTCCTGAACATTTTGATATATATAAGTCAATATCTATCTCGATTCGTTTATGCCGTTACATACTACCGTTAGGCCAATGAAGTTAATATACCTTGTGTGCGAAGCACTACTAGGTATAAAAAAGGCAGTAGAGTGTTAACTACTTGCCCGTAAATCTTGCTTGTTTGTTATTCGATTTGCGTAATTTTTGGCAGGAGTATACTACATACTATTGGGAAGTATCTCACAAAATTTCATTGAAATACATTCTTCAAATTCCAAGCAATCGCTTTTGAAAATAGCAGAGCTTTTATGCTAAAAAGTGGGCGGCGCCACGCCTACTTCACCAAAATCCACAAAATTTGTATACAGTTTAGTTTTGGTTAAAAAGCTTATTATGTGTGTAAAATCTTATTTAAATAACTTATACAATTATGGAAATATCGCGATTTAAATTTTACGAAGAAATTTTTTAGAACTGTGTTCAAAAAGTGGGCGTGTCCGTTCACCGATTTTGTTTATTTTTACAGCAAAGAGTTAGCTTTATATGTTGAACACTTTCTCTAAATATCGTTCCAATAAGTCAATTTTTACCGGAGTTATGGCATGTAAAGTTTTGTGGAATAATCCCCCATAAAGGGGCGGGGCCACTCCCATTTTCCAAAAATTTTGTGCTTTCGACTTTCTTTGCCCACGAACACTTCAGAGGTGAAATAGAAATGATATACAGCTAGTTTAAGCAAAGTTATAGCATATACAATATATCTATGATCCTTTTCAAAATCTTTCGTATAAAATTGGGCGTGGACCTAACCCGATTTCAATAATTTTTTTTCGAAATATTGCTTGTATTAATATAAATATGTGTGCTGAATTTTGTTTTGCTATCTTGAGCGGTTTTTGATTTATGATAAATAATATTTCCAAACTTGACTATATCAAAAGTGGGCGGTACCACGCCCCTTTTTAAAATTTTTTTCAAAACTGTATTTGTTGCCTTAACGCTAAAGTGCATACCAAATATTATCCTTATAGGTGTATTATGTACTGAATAATCACTCTTTTTGTATTTTCGAAAATATTATATATATAGAAAGAGGGCGTGGCTTTTAACCGATTTTGCCTATTTTCAATAGCGCTCGGAGATAAGTGAAAAGGAACCTACATACCAAATTTCATTGAGATATCTCAAGATTTACTCAAGTTATCGTGTTCACAGACGGACGGACGGACGGACGGACGGACGGACGGACGGACGGACGGACATGGCTCAATCAATTTCTCTTTTCCTCCTGAACATTTTGATATATATAAGTCAATATCTATCTCGATTCGTTTATGCCGTTACATACTACCGTTAGGCCAATGAAGTTAATATACCTTGTGTGCGAAGCACTACTAGGTATAAAACGGCAGTAGAGTGTTAACTACTTGCCCGTAAATCTTGCTTGTTTGTTATTCGATTTGCGTAATTTTTGGCAGGAGTATACTACATACTATTGGGAAGTATCTCACAAAATTTCATTGAAATACATTCTTCAAATTCCAAGCAATCGCTTTTGAAAATAGCAGAGCTTTTATGCTAAAAAGTGGGCGGCGCCACGCCTACTTCACCAAAATCCACAAAATTTGTATACAGTTTAGTTTTGGTTAAAAAGCTTATTATGTGTGTAAAATCTTATTTAAATAACTTATACAATTATGGAAATATCGCGATTTTAATTTTACGAAGAAATTTTTTAGAACTGTGTTCAAAAAGTGGGCGTGTCCGTTCACCGATTTTGTTTATTTTTACAGCAAAGAGTTAGCTTTATATGTTGAACACTTTCTCTAAATATCGTTCCAATAAGTCAATTTTTACCGGAGTTATGGCATGTAAAGTTTTGTGGAATAATCCCCCATAAAGGGGCGGGGCCACTCCCATTTTCCAAAAATTTTGTGCTTTCGACTTTCTTTGCCCACGAACACTTCAGAGGTGAAATAGAAATGATATACAGCTAGTTTAAGCAAAGTTATAGCATATACAATATATCTATGATCCTTTTCAAAATCTTTCGTATAAAATTGGGCGTGGACCTAACCCGATTTCAATAATTTTTTTTCGAAATATTGCTTGTATTAATATAAATATGTGTGCTGAATTTTGTTTTGCTATCTTGAGCGGTTTTTGATTTATGATAAATAATATTTCCAAACTTGACTATATCAAAAGTGGGCGGTACCACGCCCCTTTTTAAAATTTTTTTCAAAAATGTATTTGTTGCCTTAACGCTAAAGTGCATACCAAATATTATCCTTATAGGTGTATTATGTACTGAATAATCACTCTTTTTGTATTTTCGAAAATATTATATATATAGAAAGAGGGCGTGGCTTTTAACCGATTTTGCCTATTTTCAATAGCGCTCGGAGATAAGTGAAAAGGAACCTACATACCAAATTTCATTGAGATATCTCAAGATTTACTCAAGTTATCGTGTTCACAGACGGACGGACGGACGGACGGACGGACCGACGGACATGGCTCAATCAATTTCTCTTTTCCTCCTGAACATTTTGATATATATAAGTCAATATCTATCTCGATTCGTTTATGCCGTTACATACTACCGTTAGGCCAATGAAGTTAATATACCTTGTGTGCGAAGCACTACTAGGTATAAAAACAGCACCCTAGACACCTGAAGAATACAAAAACAAGTGGGCGACATAGAGGAGCATCAGCAGAATCCAGGCAAGAATTGCTGCTAAGAGCCGGCGTCGACGTCACAGCAGCAGCGCAGCTAGAGTAAAGTATACAAGTGATTTCTTGTTGACTGCACACACAAAAGAAAACATCGAAAAACTTGTGTGACTGCTTTGTTGTTGCGCTACAGCATCTATACACCTGATCTTCTTCTTGGTTTTGTTTGTTTTTCGCGTTGCTTCTGCTCGTGCAGGGCGATTAATATTGGCGCCGTTTTCCTTCGCCACTGCTTTGCATTGGTGAGCGACAGAAGAATATAGTGAGAAATAAACAAGATTAGGAATAAAAAAAAGAGATCAGCTGTAGCGGTAGCGCTGCCACTCCGTTTTAGTTAAGGTTTATATATTTTAAGTAGAAATTATGAATAGAGTCGACTTTAAATCGTAGTCGGGTTACTTTTATATTATTACCTTATTGTTGAACGTGTATGTTTGTATTATTTATACAAGCTATATACATTAAAAATGCCGACTGAATGTAAAGAATGTACGGCTAAATTGGTCCAAGTAGACGAAATGATAGCATGCTCTGGTGGGTGTGGCTATAGCTTTTGCTTAACATGTAGCAATATTAAAAGAAACGAGGTTAAAATGATCAGCGAAAATTTTAATTTGAAATGGTTTTGTAATCAATGCACTTTGTCGGACACTAATACAAAGTTCATGGAGATTAAACACTTAATAAATAAAACCGAAGAAGCGAAATTAAAATTGCCTGATGTCAAAGAAATTGTTGAACAAATATTTAACAATAAATTAAGTCAGTTAAAAGCTAGCATAACAACGGAGTTTAACAAGCTTGTGGAGCACAATATTGCAGTAAAAGTAACCGAAATGAAAAATGATATTTTGAAAGATATATCTAGTGAATTTAAAAAGAGTAATGAAATGGTCAGTAATTTGAATGTAGCGCCAAACGTGAGTAATGAAACGGCGACAACATATGCTCAAGCCGCTAAGACAAATGATTACAAGCTTGTTATTTAACTAAAAAACAAAACTAAAAAAGCAAAAGACACTGAGGATGCATTAAAAAAAGTAGTTGAGCCAACTGATTGCCTTGTCAGAAAAGTCAAAGAAATAAATAAAGGAGCTATAATTGTTGAGTGCATAAACAAGGATGCTCGTGAGCAAGTGCAAAAGAAAGTATTATAGTCCATAGGAGAAGATTATGAGGCAGAAAAAACTAAGAATAAAAGTGATATAAAAAGGATAGTTAAAATAGTAGGCATAACTGATAAAATCAGTAATGAGCGTCTGATAGAGTGTATAACGAAGCAAAACGATACATGTGCTGGTAAAGACTTCAAAGTCTTAAAGCTGTATGAAAATACCAATCGCAGGGAAGTAAGTTATATTGCCTTAGTTGAGACAGATGCATTGATTTTCGAAAATATTGTGCAACATAAAAAGTTATATATAGAATGGGATACTTGTGTCGCCTACGAGCATGTGAGCGTATTAAGATGTTTTAAATGCAAGGGATATAAACATAGAGCCAGTGAGTGTCCAAATAGAGTAGCATGCAGCAGGTGTGCTGAAGCCCACGAAACCAAGGATTGTAACTCAAATGTAATAAAATGTGTAAACTGTGAAGAGTTGGTAAAAAGAAAAGTCATAAATGTCGATATAAATCATTATGCTTTTAGTACAGATTGCCCAGCGTATAAGAAACATACGCAGTCAAAAAATAACACAAGGGTCTAGCAACGAATGGATAATGAATTAAACTGTATATACTTAAATATTAATAGTATTGTTGCAAATAAATTCGAACTGGAGCGTCTAATAGAAGTACAAAAACCAGACTTGGTCTTCTGTTCGGAGACGTGTGCGACTAGCGAAATTACCAGTCAAGAATTACAGATACAAACGTACAAACTTATAGTATGTAACTCGCACAGTAGGCACACAGGAGGAGTTTTGATATATGCAAAAGAGTCAATACAATACAGAACAATCTACAATAAAGCGTTAGGTAAAAATACCTTGTGTATAATCATTAAAATCAAAAACTTTGTTCCTAAATATAAAATTGCTCTAGTCTATCATTCGCCGAGCTCGAGTGATGCGGACTTTATAATGTACTTACACGACATTTTAAATGTTAATAACACAGGATAACACAATATTTATAGGTGATTTCAATATCAATCTTTACAATAGCACCACTTACAGTAGACAGCTTGTTGATTTATTCCGGTCCTTTGCTATGGAACAAAAAATTGATTTTTATACACGGAGGGGAGAAGATAGTGAAACAATGATTGACCTATTGTTTACTAACAGCAAATCGATTTCATGTGTAAGATTGGAATAATACCAAATTTCTGATCACGAAACGATTCAGTTTAAAATAAAATTAGATACAACTTTCCAAATGAGAGCTAGAAGAACCATAACTTCTTGGGAAAACTACTCAAGTGATAATCTTGTTAATGAACTACGGCAATATAACTATACCGACTTTGAGAACCTAAGTATAGAAAATAAGGTCACGTTGCAATATAATACACTGTCGAATGCAATGAACACGCTAACACACTCCAAAGAAATTATTGTAAAGCTTATGAACAAGTGGTATGACTCTCAGACAACTGGGGAATGGACGGAATATAATAGTACCAAGCGGAAATACAAGCGGCTTATCAAGGTAAAAAGAGCTAAGTATATGGAACTTAAAATTACTCATAATCTTGGTGATAGCAAGGCTATGTGGAAACACTTAAAAAGCTGCATATCGATGGGAAAGGAAAATAATGTTATAAGCAATATAACAATAAACGACCGAATGTATACAGAGGAAAACGAGATAGAAAAGCTTTAAATAATTACTTTATTGACAGCATTTTAGATATCAACCAAAATATTCCAGTAGCTCCCGTCAGTCCCACCAACACATTGGAGGAGAAAATTGCACTCGGGTATTTAAATTTAAGAAAATAGGTACAAATAAGAAACTTGAAATAGTTAGTAGGTTTAAAAATAAAATTGGAGGAAAAAAGCTAGTATCAGAAGGAGAGGTTAAAGACTCAATAACTTATACTGGATTTGTCTATGCCCAAATTGTAAATGAATGCCTGGAAAAAGGTGTCGTCCCTAACATATGGAAATCATCTATAGTTGTGCCAATACAGAAAGTCAAAAATACCATTAAGGCTGACGAAGTTAGGCCAATAAACACGCTGCAGTGTGACGAAAAAATTCTGGAAACTGTAGTGAAAGATCAGCTCGTAAAGTATTTAGAAGATAACGACATTATAATATCGCAGCAATCTGGTTTTAGAAAGAAACACTCTTGTGAAAGTGCTTTGAATTTGGTGATAGCTAACTGGAAAGAAGACTTGAGCAGAAACAAACATATAGTAGCAGTATTTTTGGATTTGAAACGAGCATTTGAGACAATTGACCAAAACCTGCTACTAAAAAAGTTGGCCAATATGGGTGTAAAAGGCTCGGAGCTTAAGTGGTTTGAAGATTTCACTACGAATAGATATCAATCGACAATCATTGGATCTTCCTTATCAAACAAAAGAGAGGTGCCTATTGGCTTACCGCAAGGGTCAGCGCTGGCACCCATATTGTTCAACATATATGTATATTAATAATATAACTAGTTCTATAAAACACTGCGATATCAAACTGTTCGCTGATGATACACTACTGATGCTTAGTGGAGACAATGTAACTGAAATATACAATAAACTACAGGAAGACCTAAACCGAGTCTACGACTGGTTATGCGTCTAAAGACTAAAAGTGAATGTCAACAAAACTAAGTTTATGGTTATATCCAGACGGAATTTCCAAAATAGTGAGATGCGAAACGTAAGCATAAACCATGAAGCAATTGAGAAAGTCAACACAATCAAATACTTAGGAGTAAAAATAGATGAGAAACTAAACTTTAATGAACATGTTGACTACACAGTGGGTAAAATAGCCAAAAAAATTTACTTTATGCAAAGAACCTGCAAATTTTTAAGTAAAAGATACAAGGTCATGGTTTATAGATCCATAATCGAACCTCACTTTATTTACTGTCCTACAATATTTTTTATAATGCGAGATAGTCAGATATATAAACTGCAAAAGCAACAGAACCGAGCAATGAGGTTTATTCTCAAAAAACGCTATGACACACCCATAAGGGACGTGCTGTCTTCTCTAAATTGCTTAAGTATTAAACAACAGCTTTTTTACTATACAATGAAGTTTATTAAAAACATAATAGAAGGTAACCTGCCTGATTATATGAAGAGTAGCATAAAATATGCTAGAGATAGGCACTCTATAAATACACGAAGCAGAAATGATTTTAATCTCCCTGCTTATAGAACTGAAGCATACAAATGTAACCTGTATTATAAAGGATTAAAACATTACAATGAACTGCCAAATAATGTAAAATCATGCAATGGAAATAAGTTTAAGCAAGAATTGTATAACTACTGCAGAACACTGCCAATATAGTGCTGAATAGGCATGTTTCCAGAGCACCAAAAACAGGGCATGCGTGCCTTGTATCCTGTAATACAGCGCCGGTACTTCCAACGCACACGCAAAAGAAAAGTCCGTCCAGATGCTGCCTTCGCGCTTTACTTGCGTAAATGGCCTGTATCCTACAGATAACTCCTACCTTCCCTGTTGGGGATGATCTGGAAGTTTGTCACAGTCCAGCACTACGCAGCAGTCCATAGATGTAAATAGATTAGATTAAATAGTCTAGTTAATAATTTTAATTGTATACATTTTAAATAGGCATAAGCTAGGCTAAGAATAAGCTGTAAGAAATAAATAAACTAAACTAAACTATACATACGTATTACTTCAGAACTTTCGGAATTTCTATACGTAATGCATATGCATAATGTGTTTATTGTAGTGAAAGAAAAATATGTATTTTTTTGGACAGGTCATTTTTACTGCACTAATTTTTCCAATAAAACCAACCCATTTTCGGTACCGCTGAACACTTTTTCGCATAGGTTGCCTACGGCTACGCTTCAAACAAAAAGAAACTCTCCGAAAAATATGCGTATTGCCCTCGATATTAATAATTCGAAAGCGGATGGCTGCCCAAATCCAGTTGCTCCGGGCTACATCCCTCCGAACACAAACCTGCTAGTTTCTTCTAAACTTTCGGGGCTACTTGCTGTGCGTCCCCCAATGTACTCAGTGGCCAACGTCGATCTAGCATCGCACCGCCAACTGTTCTAGTCCCTGTCCCTAGCACTCTTAACTCCCCCCCAGCAAATTTTGTGCAATGCCCGCTGTCGCTCACGCCCACCGGCACCATCACCTCAAACGGCCACTTGGTGTGTTTTAGCAGTTGCAAAACTTAATACATTCCAATAAAAGTATATGTATTGATATCTTTTGGCATAACATAATATTTTTTACAATTGTTGTTGATCCAGCAAAGCAAACAATTTTATATCGGCTTCCCGCATCTTCTTTGCATGTTTCACTTGCATAAGCTGTTCTGTTTAATATGTATGACTCATCTCCTCTGGATCAGTTATTTTACTTCGCCATTCCTGGATTTCTAATTGAAAGTCAGTTTCAACTTGTTTACGTAGTGTTAGCAAATGTTTTTCCGTAACATTTTGTATTTCCATGAGCCCCTTAACGATCTCAAAAATGGTGTTGTTTAACAATGAATTTGCAAGTTCTGTTAACAACTCATACGATATGCGTATTTGGTAGTTCCTAAAAAACATGGTATTAATGTGAGTCCGAACCTTTTGTAGAATGAATTACCCTGGTAATTGCGCATGCATATGCTTCAGCTGATCCACCATAAACACGTCCAAAATTATCGGGAAAAGTATCAAAATACGTTGACCTCGATGTCAATAATCCGAAAGCGGCAAATAAACTTTCGATGGCAATCAAACGTTGTATGTAAAAAGCGTTTATTTCTGTTCGTTTGCTTATGAGCTATTTTTTCGCTTGTTTCACTATGGATTTTTTAGAATTTGTTTTTAATCGTTTAGTATTACGATACAGTTAATATTTCAATATTTTTATACCTAGTAGTGCTTCGCACACAAGGTATATTAACTTCATTGGCCTAACGGTAGTATGTAACGGCATAAACGAATCGAGATAGATATTGACTTATGTATATCAAAATGTTCAGGATGAAAAGAGAAATTGATTAAGCCATGTCCGTCCGTCCGTCCGTCCGTCCGCCCGTCTGTAAACACGATAACTTGAGTAAATCTTGAGATATCTCAATGAAATTTGGTATGCAGGTTCCTTTTCACTTATCTCGGAGCGCTATTGAAAATAGGCAAAGTCGGTTAAAAGCCACGCCCACTTTCTATATATATAATATTTTCGAAAATACAAAAAGAGTGATTATTCAGTAAATTATACACCAACAAGGATAAAATTCGGTGTGTACGTTAGCGTTAAGGCAAAAAGTAAATTTTTGAAGAAATTTTTAAAAGCCGCCCACTTTTGATTAAGTCAATTTTGGAAATATAATTAATCATAAATCAAAAACCGCTCAAGATAGCAAAAAGAAATTGAGCACACATATTTATATTAATAAGGCAATATTTCGAAAAAAAATTACCGAAATCGGCTAAAGCCACGCCCAATTTTATACAAAAGATTTTGAAAAGGATCATAGATATATTGAATATGCAATAACTTTGCTTAAACTACCTGTATATCATTTATATTTCACCTCTAAAGTGATCGTGGCAAAGAAAGTCGAATGCACAATATTTTTGGAAAATGGGCGTGGCCCCGCCCCTTTATGGTGGATTATTCCACAAAACTTTCCATGCCATAACTCCGGTAAAAATTGATTTATTGAAACGATATTGGGAGAACGTGTTCAATATATAAAGCTAACTCTTTGCTGTAAAAATAAACAAAATTGGTTAACGGACACGCCCACTTTTTGAACACAGTTCTGAAAAATTTCTTTGGGAAATTAATATCGCGATATTTTCCTAATTATAAAAGTAATATAAATAATATTTTAAACACATAATAAGCTTTTTAAGCAAAACTAAACTGTAAAAAAATTTTGTTGATTTTGTTGAAGTAGGCGTGGCGCCGCCCACTTTTTAGCAAAAAAGGTCTATTATTTTCAAAAGCGATTGCTTGAAATTTCAAGAAGTTATTTCAATGAAAATAAGTGAGATGCTTCCCAATAGTATGTAGTATACTCCTGCCGAAAATTATGCAAATCGAATAACAAACAAGCAAGATTTAGGGGAAAGTATTTAACACCCTATTGCCTTTTTATACCTAGTAGTGCTTCGCACACAAGGTATATTAACTTCATTGGCCTAACGGTAGTATGTAACGGCATAAACGAATCGAGATAGATATTGACTTATGTATATCAAAATGTTCAGGAGGAAAAGAGAAATTGATTAAGCCATGTCCGTCCGTCCGTCCGTCTGTAAACACGATAACTTGAGTAAATCTTGAGATATCTCAAAGAAATTTGGTATGCAGGTTCCTTTTCACTTATCTCGGAGCGCTATTGAAAATAGACAAAATCGGTTAAAAGCCACGCCCACTTTCTATATATATAATATTTTCGAAAATACAAAAAGAGTGATTATTCAGTAAATTATACACCAACAAGGATAAAATTCGGTGTGTACGTTAGCGTTAAGGCAAAAAGTAAATTTTTGAAGAAATTTTTAAAAAGGGGCGTGGCACCGCCCACTTTTGATTAAGTCAATTTTGGAAATATAATTAATCATAAATCAAAAACCGCTCAAGATAGCAAAACGAAATTGAGCACACATATTTATATTAATACAGGCAATATTTCGAAAAAATTTACGAAATCGGGTAAAGCCACGCCCAATTTTATACAAAAGATTTTGAAAAGGATCATAGATATATTGAACATGCAATAACTTTGCTTAAACTACCTGTATATCATTCCTATTTCACCTCTAAAGTCTTCGTGGCAAAGAAAGTCGAATGCACAACATTTTTGGAGAACTAAACTGTAAAAAATTTTTGTGGATTTTGTTGAAGTAGGCATGGCGCCGCCCACTTTTCAGCAAAAAAGGTCTATTATTTTCAAAAGCGATTGCTTGAAGTTTCAAGAAGGTATTTCAGTGAATATAAGTGAGATGCTTCCTAATAGTATGTAGTATACTCCTGCCAAAAATTTGCAAATCGAATAACAAACAAGCAAGATTTAGGGGAAAGTAGTTAACACCCTATTGCCTTTTTATACCTTTCATGAACATGAAATGGTATTACAACTTTGGTCCGATGTTTGTAAGTATGAGAAGAAGAAGAGATAGACCCACCATTAAGTATACCGAAATGATCAGGATGATAAGCTGAGTTTATTTAGCCATGTCCGTCTGTCCGTCCGTCTGTCCGTCTGTCTGTTTGAACGCAAACTAGTCCCTCAATTTAAGACCTATCTCGATGAAATTTGGTATAGGGCCGCCATTTTGCATGGGATTAATCATTTGTCGGAACCAGCCAGATCGGACCGATACAAAGCATAGCTCCCATACAATCGATTGTTCCGATAAACGGGTTTTGGTCTATAAATCTTGCAATGAAAGGCTAGGACCGCAAAATTTTGCACTTTTCGTACATATTGTATAAGTAACATGTGTAGTGAAAATGACTCAAATCGGACCAACCAAACATATAGCTCGCATATAACCGATAGGTTCGATAAATGGGTTTTGGGCTATAGATTTTGCAGTTAAGAAGCTAGGAACGTAAAATTTTGCAGGTTTGGTACTTATTACATATGTGATGTGTGTAGTGAAAATCATACAGATCGGACTAACATAACATATAGCTCCCATATAATCGATTGCTCCGATAACTCTGGTTTGGGCCATGTATTTTCAAATTAACAGTTTTGAAGAGTTTGTACCAATTGTAAGTAAGGATCGGACACTTAAAAAAGTTATGCGTATTCATGAAAGGTATGAAGCCTTCGGCACAGCCATGTCCTTTCCTTACTTGTTTATACCTAGTAGTGCTTCGCACACAAGGTATATTAACTTCATTGGCCTAACGGTAGTACGTAACGGCATAAACGAATCGAGATAGATATTGACTTATGTATATCAAAATGTTCAGGAGGAAAAGAGAAATTGATTAAGCCATGTCCGTCCGTCCGTCCGTCCGTCTGTAAACACGATAACTTGAGTAAATCTTGAGATATCTCAATGAAATTTGGTATGCAGGTTCCTTTTCACTTATCTCGGAGCGCTATTGAAAATAGGCAAAGTCGGTTAAAAGCCACGCCCACTTTCTATATATATAATATTTTCGAAAATACAAAAAGAGTGATTATTCAGTAAATTATACACCAACAAGGATAAAATTCGGTGTGTACGTTAGCGTTAAGGCAAAAAGTAAATTTTTGAAGAAATTTTTAAAAGCCGCCCACTTTTGATTAAGTCAATTTTGGAAATATAATTAATCATAAATCAAAAACCGCTCAAGATAGCAAAACGAAATTGAGCACACATATTTATATTAATAAGGCAATATTTCGAAAAAAAATTACCGAAATCGGCTAAAGCCACGCCCAATTTTATACAAAAGATTTTGAAAAGGATCATAGATATATTGAACATGCAATAACTTTGCTTAAACTACCTGTATATCATTCCTATTTCACCTCTAAAGTGTTCGTGGCAAAGAAAGTCGAATGCACAACATTTTTGGAAAATGGGCGTGGCCCCGCCCCTTTATGGTGGATTATTCCACAAAACTTTCCATGCCATAACTCCGGTAAAAATTGATTTATTGAAACGATATTGGGAGAAAGTGTTCAATATATAAAGCTAACTCTTTGCTGTAAAAACAAACAAAATTGGTTAACGGACACGCCCACTTTTTGAACACAGTTCTGAAAATTTTCTTTGTAAAATTAAAATCGCGATATTTTTCTAATTATAAAAGTTATATAAATAATATTTTAAACACATAATAAGCTTTTTAAGCAAAACTAAACTGTAAAAAAATTTTGTGGATTTTGTTGAAGTAGGCGTGGCGCCGCCCACTTTTCAGGAAAAAAGGTCTATTATTTTCAAAAGCGATTGCTTGAAATTTCAATAATGTTTTTCAACGAAAATGAGTGAGATGCTTCCCTATAGCATGTAGTATACTAATGCCAAAAATTATGCAAATCGAATAACAAACAAGCAAGATTTAGGGGAAAGTAGTTAACACCCTATTGCCTTTTTTATACCTAGTAGTGCTTCGCGCACAAGGTATATTAACTTCATTGGCCTAACGGTAGTATGTAACGGCATAAACGAATCGAGATAGATATTACCTTATGTATATCAAAATGTTCAGGAGGAAAAGAGAAATTGATTAAGCCATGTCCGTCCGTCCGTCCGTCCGTCTGCAAACACGATAACTTGAGTAAATCTTGAGATATCTCAATGCAATTTGGTATGCAGGTTCCTTTTCACTTATCTCGGAGCGCTATTGAAAAAAGGCAAAATCGGTTAAAAGCCACGCCCATTTTCTATATATATAATACTAGCAGACCCGGCAGACGTTGTTCTGCCTGACCAGTGACTTCCCTAGAAATACATTTTCAAATATTTTTCTTTAACTTTTAACATTCCATTTATTGCAGTGCTTAAGGATATACAATGTTTCTGGCTCTAAAGTCTTTGGTATAAACAAATAAATTTTTTGGATGTCCAACTCAAAAAACGGATATTTTGAACTCAATGGGTATGACAAAAACCATTATGCGCTGCTGAGCAGATGTATAGTTAGTACTTATTTAATTATATCCTATATCTACCTATAATACTCTGGATATGTATGAACGGCAATAACAAAAAAAAAAAATTAAGTGCTTTGATTAAAATTTAAGAACGTTAAAATGTCACTAAAGCAAATACATTCAGGGATATAACGAATTGAAATATTACTTAGCTTGTGGTCCTGGAACTGCCCACTTTTCCAAAGAATGTAGCCTATGTATATCGTACCCAACGAAGATTTTAACGTATTGGAAAAGTTTAAAACAGATCAACCATAAACTTTGGACATTATTGAAGTACAAACAAAGCACTGAACACAAAAAATGTTGGTGTGGGACCGCCCACTTTTCCCAAATTATATCCATCTTGACTAAAGGACACACATATCCAAAAATCTTTAACTTAGACCTAATATGTTCAGAGTTATGAAGAATTTAAATTTTATATAGCCTGGGGGCGTGGCACTGGCTATTTTTCCAAAAATTCATATAGCCTGAATCGTACACAACAATCTTCTGAACCAATCTTGAAAGTTTAAAAGATATCGACCATAAACTTTGGACATTATTGAAGTACAAACAAAACACAAAAAATGTGGGCGTGGCACCGCCCACTTTTCCAAAATTACATAAATCTTGACCAAAGGACACACATATCCAGAAATCATTAATTTAGACCAAAAATATTCAAAGTTAAGATGATTTAAATTTTATATAGCTTGGGGGCGTGGCACCGCCCACTTTCCCAAAAATTGATATAGCCTAAATCGATAAATTGATCGATAACTAGGTTATCGGTCAAAATTCCATTGCCCAAAAACCTTAATATTACCCTACAATATGGGTATCAAACGAAAGGGGATGGCCCCAGGTTTCATTTGGGCTGTTATTGCACAAAAACCTTAAAATTGCCCTACAATATGGGTATCAAACGAAAGGGGATGGCCCCAGGTTTCATTTGGGCTTCGATATATTTCGATAAATTTATCGATAACTGAGTTATCGGTGATTGCCCAAAAAACTTAACATTACCCTATAATATGGGTATCAAACGAAAGGGGAGGGCCCCAGGTTTCATTTGGGCTTCGATATATTTCGATAAATTTATCGATAACTGAGTTATCGGTGAAAATGTTATTGCACAAAAACCTTAAAACTGTCCTACAATATGGGTATCAAACGAAAGGGGATAGCTCCAGGTTACATTTGGACTTCGATATATTTCGATAAATTTATCGATAACTGAGTTATCGGTGAAAATGTTATTGCACAAAAACCTTAAAATTGCCCTACAGTATGGGTATCAAACGAAAGGGGATAGCTCCAGGTTACATTTGGACTTCGATATATTTCGATAAATTTATCGATAACTGAGTTATCGGTGATTGCCCAAAAAACTTAACATTACCCTATAATATGGGTATCAAACGAAAGGGGAGGGCCCCAGGTTTCATTTTGGCTTCGATATATTTCGATAAATTGATCGATAACTAAGTTATCGGTCAAAATTCGATTGCCCAAAAACCTTAAAATTGCCCTACAATATGGGTATCAAACGATAGGGGTAGCTCCAGGTTACATTTGGACTTCGATATATTTCGATAAATTTATCGATAACTGAGTTATCGGTGATTGCCCAAAAAACTTAACATTACCCTATAATATGGGTATCAAACGAAAGGGGAGGGCCCCAGGTTTAATTTGGGCTTCGATATATTTCGATAAATTTATCGATAACTGAGTTATCGGTGATTGCCCAAAAAAATTAACATTACCCTATAATATGGGTACCAAACGAAAGGGGAGGGCCCCAGGTTTCATTTTGGCTTCGATATATTTCGATAAATTGATCGATAACTAAGTTATTGGTCAAAATTCGATTGCCAAAAAACCTTAAACTTGCTCTACAATATGGGTGTCAAACGAAAGGGAATGGCCCCAGGTGCATTTGGAGTTAGATATATTTCGATAAATTGTTCGATAACTATGCGATTGCCCGAAAACCTTAATATTACCCTACAATATGGGTATCAAACGAATGGGGATGGTCCCGGGTTTCATTTTTACTTCGATATATTTCGATAAATTTATCGTTAATTAGTTGTCGGTGAGAATGTGATTGCCCTAAAACCCTACAATTTACGTACAATATGGTATCAAATCAACTTTTGAATGTCCATTCATCCTGAAACAATTAGTCAAAAAGCATTTAGTGTCAAAATTAAATAAAAATGTCAAAAAATTTTGTGTCATTTCATTACACCATTTACATTTTTGAGTGAATATATTTGAAATAAATAAACTACAAATTGTGTCAATTTCCAATAAATAAACTGTGTCAAGTGAATATAAGTGAATATTTTTAACAAATAACCGACTAATTGTGTGGAGAAAATTTAAAAATATCATAATGTAAGTAAAAATTCAAAAAAGAAAAAAATGTGGTAGTCATGTAAAAAGCTTTTTTATAAATTCTCAATAAAACTAAAGTGAAGTAGCACAGGTTTAATTTCGGCTTTGCTATACTCCAAGCTTGCGTAAAATACCTGCTAAATCCCGTTCTTAGCAAAATCCACTTTTTCATGCTGTTCGAAGGAGTAAACGATTTTGCAGTTGGCAAACAAAAGAAAAAAAGTAAAGTAAAATAAAATAAAATGCTTTTTTTTAAAGCTTTTTTGATTAATTTGCTTAGAAACTTACACCCTTTCAACACATTTTTATGCTAATTTAACCGCTAATTTTGAAATGCCAACGAACACCGCAAAAGAAAATGTTTGAAAACCGTTTTTCAAATACTCTTTTTTTCAAAATTTTAGCAATATTCGAATAAGTTAAATTCTTCAGTAGGCAATCCTACTAATATTATAAATGTGAATGTAGCGATGTTTGGATGTTTGGATGTCCAGACGTTTGCTTTTGTTCCCTAAAAACGTGAGAATGGCTGGACGGATTTTGTTGAGATTTGGCACGCCTACAGGTTATAGTCTGGAAGGAGCTATAGGCTATTTTTTTTTAAATTTTGGGGGTTCCGACCCTGCTAGGGACCGTTTCTTTTCGAAATTTTTTTTATTCCATATAACTCTAAGTATATTGAACCTATACTTATGATATTTCGCATATAGGTATAGAAATATCGTACAATATGGGTATCAAACGAAAGGGGAGGGCCCCAGGTTTCATTTTGGCTTCGATATATTTCGATAAATTGATCGATAACTAAGTTATCGGTCAAAATTCGATTGCCCAAAAACCTTAATATTACCCTACAATATGGGTATCAAACGAAAGGGGATGGCCCCAGGTTTCATTTGGGCTTCGATATATTTCGATAAATTTATCGATAAATGAGTTATCGGTGAAAATGTTATTGCACAAAAGCCTTAAAATTGCCCTACAATATGGGTATCAAACGAAAGGGGATGGCCCCAGGTTTCATTTGGGCTTCGATATATTTCGATAAATTTATCGATAACTGAGTTATCGATGAAAATATTATTGCACAAAAACCTTAAAATTGCCCTACAATATGGGTATCAAACGAAAGGGGATAGCTCCAGGTTACATTTGGACTTCGATATATTTCCATAAATTTATCGATAACTGAGTTATCGGTGATTGCCCAAAAAACTTAACATTACCCTATAATATGGGTATCAAACGAAAGGGGAGGGCCCCAGGTTTCATTTTGGCTTCGATATATTTCGATAAATTGATCGATAACTAAGTTATCGGTCAAAATTCGATTGCCCAAAAACCTTAATATTACCCTACAATATGGGTATCAAACGAAAGGGGATGGCCCCAGGTTTCATTTGGGCTTCGATATATTTCGATAAATTTATCGATAACTGAGTTATCGGTGATTGCCCAAAAAACTTAACATTACCCTATAATATGGGTATCAAACGAAAGGGGAGGGCCCCAGGTTTCATTTGGGCTTCGATATATTTCGATAAATTTATCGATAACTGAGTTATCGGTGAAAATGACATTGCACAAAAACCTTAAAATTGCCCTACAATATGGGTATCAAACGAAAGGGGATAGCTCCAGGTTACATTTGGACTTCGATATATTTCGATAAATTTATCGATAACTGAGTTATCGGTGATTGCCCAAAAAACTTAACATTACCCTATAATATGGGTATCAAACGAAAGGGGAGGGCCCCAGGTTTCATTTTGGCTTCGATAAATTGATCGATAACTAAGGTATCGGTCAAAATTCGATTGCCCAAAAACCTTAAAATTGCCCTACAATATGGGTATAAAACGATAGGGGTAGCTCCAGGTTACATTTGGACTTCGATATATTTCGATAAATTTATCGATAACTGAGTTATCGGTGATTGCCCAAAGAACTTAACATTACCCTATAATATGGGTATCAAACGAAAGGGGAGGGCCCCACGTTTCATTTGGGCTTCGGTATATTTCGATAAATTTATCGATAACTGAGTTATCGGTGAAAATGTTATTGCACAAAAACCTTAAAATTGCCCTACAATATGGGTATCAAACGAAAGGGGATAGCTCCAGGTTACATTTGGACTTCGATATATTTCGATAAATTTATCGATAACTGAGTTATCGGTGATTGCCCAAAAAAATTAACATTACCCTATAATATGGGTACCAAACGAAAGGGGAGGGCCCCAGGTTTCATTTGGGCTTCGGTATATTTCGATAAATTTATCGATAACTGAGTTATCGGTGAAAATGTTATTGCACAAAAACCTTAAAATTGCCCTACAATATGGGTATCAAACGAAAGGGGATAGCTCCAGGTTACATTTGGACTTCGATATATTTCGATAAATTTATCGATAACTGAGTTATCGGTGATTGCCCAAAAAAATTAACATTACCCTATAATATGGGTACCAAACGAAAGGGGAGGGCCCCAGGTTTCATTTTGGCTTCGATATATTTCGATAAATTGATCGATAACTAAGTTATCGGTCAAAATTCGATTGGCAAAAAACCTTAAACTTGCTCTACAATATGGGTGTCAAACGAAAGGGAATGGCCCCAGGTGCATTTGGAGTTAGATATATTTCGATAAATTGTTCGATAACTGAGCTATCGGTCAAAACGCGATTGCCCGAAAACCTTAATGTTACCCTACAATATGGGTACCAAACGAATGGGGATGGTCCCGGGGTTCATTTTTACTTCGATATATTTCGATAAATTTATCGTTAATTTAGTTGTCGGTGAGAATGTGATTGTCCTAAAACCCTAAAATTTACGTACAATATGGTATCAAATCAACTTTTAAATGTCCATTCATCCTGACACAATTAGTCAAAAAGCATTTAGTGTTAAAATTAAATAAAAATGTCAAAAAATTTGGTGTCATTTCATTACACCATTTACATTTTTGAGTGAATATATCCTACTAATATTATAAATGTGAATGTAGCGATGTTTGGATGTTTGGATGTCCAGACGTTTGCTTTTGTTCCCTAAAAACGTGAGAATGGCTGGACGGATTTTGTTGAAATTTGGCACGCCTACAGGTTATAGTCTGGAAGGATCTATAGGCAATTTTTATACCTAGTAGTGCTTCGCACACAAGGTATATTAACTTCATTCGCCTAACGGTAGTATGTAACGGCATAAACGAATCGAGATAGATATTGACTTATGTATATCAAAATGTTCAGGAGGAAAAGAGAAATTGATTGAGCCATGTCCGTCCGTCCGTCCGTCAGTCCGTCCGTCCGTCTGTGAACACGATAACTTGAGTAAATCTTGAGATATCTCAATGAAATTTGGTATGTAGGTTCCTTTTCACTTATCTCCGAGCGCTATTGAAAATAGGCAAAATCGGTTAAAAGCCACGCCCTCTTTCTATATATATAATATTTTCGAAAATACAAAAAGAGTGATTATTCAGTACATAATACACCTATAAGGATAATATTTGGTATGCACTTTAGCGTTAAGGCAACAAATACATTTTTGAAAAAAATTTTAAAAAGGGGCGTGGTACCGCCCACTTTTGATATAGTCAAGTTTGGAAATATTATTAATCATAAATCAAACACCGCTCAAGATAGCAAAATAAAATTCAGCACACATATTTCTATTAATACAGGCAATATTTCGAAAAAAAATTAGCGAAATCGGATTAGGTCCACGCCCAATTTTATACGAAAGATTTCGAAAAGGATCATGGATATATTGAATATGCTATAACTTTGCTTAAACTAGCTGTATATCATTTCTATTTCACCTGTAAAGTGTTCGCGGGCAAAGAAAGTCGAAAGCACAAAATTTTTGGAAAATGGGCGTGGCCCCGCCCCTTTATGGGGGATTATTCCACAAAACTTTCCATGCCATAACTCCAGTAAAAATTTACTTATTGAAACGATATTTAGAGAAAGTGTTCAACATATAAAGCTAACTCTTTGCTGAAAAAATAAACAAAATCGGTGAACGGACACGCCCACTTTTTGAACATAGTTCTAAAAAATTTCTTCGTAAAATTAAAATCGCGATATTTCCATAATTGTATAAGTTATATAAATAAGATTTTACACACATAATAGCCTTTTTAAACAAAACTAAACTGTAAACAAATTTTGTGGATTTTGGTGAAGTAGGCGTGGCGCCGCCCACTTTTTAGCATAAAAGCTCTGCTATTTTCAAAAGCGATTGCTTGGAATTTCAAGAATGTATTTCAATGAAATTTAGTGAGATACTTCCCAATAGTATGCAGTATACTCCTGCCAAAAATTACGCAAATCGAATAACAAACAAGGAAGATTTACGGGCAAGTAGTTAACACCCTACTGCCTTTTTTTTTTTTTTAATTTTTTTTATTTTCATACCTTTCATGAACATGAGGAAAGCTATTTATATTTTGTTATTTAGTGATAATTGAATTTACCACTCACAAAAGAAGTGTTTTTAATCGAAAACAATCAGTTGCCTTAATAACAACTTTTCCGTTATTAAAATAGACCTGAGTAAATTGGGATACCAAAACAGATCACTACTAGGTATTTAATGTTCGGTTACACCCGAACTTAGACTTCCTTACTAGTTATACCTAGTAGTGCTTCGCACACAAGGTATATTAACTTCATTGGCCTAACGGTAGTATGTAACGGCATAAACGAATCGAGATAGATATTGACTTATATATATCAAAATGTTCAGGAGGAAAAGAGAAATTGATTGAGCCATGTCCGTCCGTCCGTCCGTCCGTCCGTCCGTCCGTCCGTCCGTCCGTCCGTCCGTCTGTGAACACGATAACTTGAGTAAATCTTGAGATATCTCAATGAAATTTGGTATGTAGGTTCCTTTTCACTTATCTCCGAGCGCTATTGAAAATAGGCAAAATCGGTTAAAAGCCACGCCCTCTTTCTATATATATAATATTTTCGAAAATACAAAAAGAGTGATTATTCAGTACATAATACACCTATAAGGATAATATTTGGTATGCACTTTAGCGTTAAGGCAACAAATACATTTTTGAAAAAAATTTTAAAAAGGGGCGTGGTACCGCCCACTTTTGATATAGTCAAGTTTGGAAATATTATTTATCATAAATCAAAAACCGCTCAAGATAGCAAAACAAAATTCAGCACACATATTTATATTAATACAAGCAATATTTCGAAAAAAAATTATTGAAATCGGGTTAGGTCCACGCCCAATTTTATACGAAAGATTTTGAAAAGGATCATAGATATATTGTATATGCTATAACTTTGCTTAAACTAGCTGTATATCATTTCTATTTCACCTCTGAAGTGTTCGTGGGCAAAGAAAGTCGAAAGCACAAAATTTTTGGAAAATGGGAGTGGCCCCGCCCCTTTATGGGGGATTATTCCACAAAACTTTACATGCCATAACTCCGGTAAAAATTGACTTATTGGAACGATATTTAGAGAAAGTGTTCAACATATAAAGCTAACTCTTTGCTGTAAAAATAAACAAAATCGGTGAACGGACACGCCCACTTTTTGAACACAGTTCTAAAAAATTTCTTCGTAAAATTAAAATCGCGATATTTCCATAATTGTATAAGTTATTTAAATAAGATTTTACACACATAATAAGCTTTTTAACCAAAACTAAACTGTATACAAATTTTGTGGATTTTGGTGAAGTAGGCGTGGCGCCGCCCACTTTTTAGCATAAAAGCTCTGCTATTTTCAAAAGCGATTGCTTGGAATTTGAAGAATGTATTTCAATGAAATTTTGTGAGATACTTCCCAATAGTATGTAGTATACTACTGCCAAAAATTACGCAAATCGAATAACAAACAAGCAAGATTTACGGGCAAGTAGTTAACACTCTACTGCCTTTTTATACCTAGTAGTGCTTCGCACACAAGGTATATTAACTTCATTGGCCTAACGGTAGTATGTAACGGCATAAACGAATCGAGATAGATATTGACTTATATATATCAAAATGTTCAGGAGGAAAAGAGAAATTGATTGAGCCATGTCCGTCCGTCCGTCCGTCCGTCCGTCCGTCCGTCTGTGAACACGATAACTTGAGTAAATCTTGAGATATCTCAATGAAATTTGGTATGTAGGTTCCTTTTCACTTATCTCCGAGCGCTATTGAAAATAGGCAAAATCGGTTAAAAGCCACGCCCTCTTTCTATATATATAATATTTTCGAAAATACAAAAAGAGTGATTATTCAGTACATAATACACCTATAAGGATAATATTTGGTATGCACTTTAGCGTTAAGGCAACAAATACATTTTTGAAAAAAATTTTAAAAAGGGGCGTGGTACCGCCCACTTTTGATATAGTCAAGTTTGGAAATATTATTTATCATAAATCAAAAACCGCTCAAGATAGCAAAACAAAATTCAGCACACATATTTATATTAATACAAGCAATATTTCGAAAAAAAATTATTGAAATCGGGTTAGGTCCACGCCCAATTTTATACGAAAGATTTTGAAAAGGATCATAGATATATTGTATATGCTATAACTTTGCTTAAACTAGCTGTATATCATTTCTATTTCACCTCTGAAGTGTTCGTGGGCAAAGAAAGTCGAAAGCACAAAATTTTTGGAAAATGGGAGTGGCCCCGCCCCTTTATGGGGGATTATTCCACAAAACTTTACATGCCATAACTCCGGTAAAAATTGACTTATTGGAACGATATTTAGAGAAAGTGTTCAACATATAAAGCTAACTCTTTGCTGTAAAAATAAACAAAATCGGTGAACGGACATGCCCACTTTTTGAACACAGTTCTAAAAAATTTCTTCGTAAAATTAAAATCGCGATATTTCCATAATTGTATAAGTTATTTAAATAAGATTTTACACACATAATAAGCTTTTTAACCAAAACTAAACTGTATACAAATTTTGTGGATTTTGGTGAAGTAGGCGTGGCGCCGCCCACTTTTTAGCATAAAAGCTCTGCTATTTTCAAAAGCGATTGCTTGGAATTTGAAGAATGTATTTCAATGAAATTTTGTGAGATACTTCCCAATAGTATGTAGTATACTCCTGCCAAAAATTACGCAAATCGAATAACAAACAAGCAAGATTTACGGGCAAGTAGTTAACACTCTACTGCCTTTTTATACCTAGTAGTGCTTCGCACACAAGGTATATTAACTTCATTGGCCTAACGGTAGTATGTAACGGCATAAACGAATCGAGATAGATATTGACTTATATATATCAAAATGTTCAGGAGGAAAAGAGAAATTGATTGAGCCATGTCCGTCCGTCCGTCCGTCCGTCCGTCCGTCCGTCCGTCTGTGAACACGATAACTTGAGTAAATCTTGAGATATCTCAATGAAATTTGGTATGTAGGTTCCTTTTCACTTATCTCCGAGCGCTATTGAAAATAGGCAAAATCGGTTAAAAGCCACGCCCTCTTTCTATATATATAATATTTTCGAAAATACAAAAAGAGTGATTATTCAGTACATAATACACCTATAAGGATAATATTTGGTATGCACTTTAGCGTTAAGGCAACAAATACATTTTTGAAAAAAATTTTAAAAAGGGGCGTGGTACCGCCCACTTTTGATATAGTCAAGTTTGGAAATATTATTTATCATAAATCAAAAACCGCTCAAGATAGCAAAACAAAATTCAGCACACATATTTATATTAATACAAGCAATATTTCGAAAAAAAATTATTGAAATCGGGTTAGGTCCACGCCCAATTTTATACGAAAGATTTTGAAAAGGATCATAGATATATTGTATATGCTATAACTTTGCTTAAACTAGCTGTATATCATTTCTATTTCACCTCTGAAGTGTTCGTGGGCAAAGAAAGTCGAAAGCACAAAATTTTTGGAAAATGGGAGTGGCCCCGCCCCTTTATGGGGGATTATTCCACAAAACTTTACATGCCATAACTCCGGTAAAAATTGACTTATTGGAACGATATTTAGAGAAAGTGTTCAACATATAAAGCTAACTCTTTGCTGTAAAAATAAACAAAATCGGTGAACGGACACGCCCACTTTTTGAACACAGTTCTAAAAAATTTCTTCGTAAAATTAAAATCGCGATATTTCCATAATTGTATAAGTTATTTAAATAAGATTTTACACACATAATAAGCTTTTTAACCAAAACTAAACTGTATACAAATTTTGTGGATTTTGGTGAAGTAGGCGTGGCGCCGCCCACTTTTTAGCATAAAAGCTCTGCTATTTTCAAAAGCGATTGCTTGGAATTTGAAGAATGTATTTCAATAAAATTTTGTGAGATACTTCCCAATAGTATGTAGTATACTCCTGCCAAAAATTACGCAAATCGAATAACAAACAAGCAAGATTTACGGGCAAGTAGTTAACACTCTACTGCCGTTTTATACCTAGTAGTGCTTCGCACACAAGGTATATTAACTTCATTGGCCTAACGGTAGTATGTAACGGCATAAACGAATCGAGATAGATATTGACTTATATATATCAAAATGTTCAGGAGGAAAAGAGAAATTGATTGAGCCATGTCCGTCCGTCCGTCCGTCCGTCCGTCTGTGAACACGATAACTTGAGTAAATCTTGAGATATCTCAATGAAATTTGGTATGTAGGTTCCTTTTCACTTATCTCCGAGCGCTATTGAAAATAGGCAAAATCGGTTAAGAGCCACGCCCTCTTTCTATATATATAATATTTTCGAAAATACAAAAAGAGTGATTATTCAGTACATAATACACCTATAAGGATAATATTTGGTATGCACTTTAGCGTTAAGGCAACAAATACATTTTTGAAAAAAATTTTAAAAAGGGGCGTGGTACCGCCCACTTTTGATATAGTCAAGTTTGGAAATATTATTTATCATAAATCAAAAACCGCTCAAGATAGCAAAACAAAATTCAGCACACATATTTATATTAATACAAGCAATATTTCGAAAAAAAATTATTGAAATCGGGTTAGGTCCACGCCCAATTTTATACGAAAGATTTTGAAAAGGATCATAGATATATTGTATATGCTATAACTTTGCTTAAACTAGCTGTATATCATTTCTATTTCACCTCTGAAGTGTTCGTGGGCAAAGAAAGTCGAAAGCACAAAATTTTTGGAAAATGGGAGTGGCCCCGCCCCTTTATGGGGGATTATTCCACAAAACTTTACATGCCATAACTCCGGTAAAAATTGACTTATTGGAACGATATTTAGAGAAAGTGTTCAACATATAAAGCTAACTCTTTGCTGTAAAAATAAACAAAATCGGTGAACGGACACGCCCACTTTTTGAACACAGTTCTAAAAAATTTCTTCGTAAAATTAAAATCGCGATATTTCCATAATTGTATAAGTTATTTAAATAAGATTTTACACACATAATAAGCTTTTTAACCAAAACTAAACTGTATACAAATTTTGTGGATTTTGGTGAAGTAGGCGTGGCGCCGCCCACTTTTTAGCATAAAAGCTCTGCTATTTTCAAAAGCGATTGCTTGGAATTTGAAGAATGTATTTCAATGAAATTTTGTGAGATACTTCCCAATAGTATGTAGTATACTACTGCCAAAAATTACGCAAATCGAATAACAAACAAGCAAGATTTACGGGCAAGTAGTTAACACTCTACTGCCTTTTTATACCTAGTAGTGCTTCGCACACAAGGTATATTAACTTCATTGGCCTAACGGTAGTATGTAACGGCATAAACGAATCGAGATAGATATTGACTTATATATATCAAAATGTTCAGGAGGAAAAGAGAAATTGATTGAGCCATGTCCGTCCGTCCGTCCGTCCGTCCGTCCGTCCGTCTGTGAACACGATAACTTGAGTAAATCTTGAGATATCTCAATGAAATTTGGTATGTAGGTTCCTTTTCACTTATCTCCGAGCGCTATTGAAAATAGGCAAAATCGGTTAAAAGCCACGCCCTCTTTCTATATATATAATATTTTCGAAAATACAAAAAGAGTGATTATTCAGTACATAATACACCTATAAGGATAATATTTGGTATGCACTTTAGCGTTAAGGCAACAAATACATTTTTGAAAAAAATTTTAAAAAGGGGCGTGGTACCGCCCACTTTTGATATAGTCAAGTTTGGAAATATTATTTATCATAAATCAAAAACCGCTCAAGATAGCAAAACAAAATTCAGCACACATATTTATATTAATACAAGCAATATTTCGAAAAAAAATTATTGAAATCGGGTTAGGTCCACGCCCAATTTTATACGAAAGATTTTGAAAAGGATCATAGATATATTGTATATGCTATAACTTTGCTTAAACTAGCTGTATATCATTTCTATTTCACCTCTGAAGTGTTCGTGGGCAAAGAAAGTCGAAAGCACAAAATTTTTGGAAAATGGGAGTGGCCCCGCCCCTTTATGGGGGATTATTCCACAAAACTTTACATGCCATAACTCCGGTAAAAATTGACTTATTGGAACGATATTTAGAGAAAGTGTTCAACATATAAAGCTAACTCTTTGCTGTAAAAATAAACAAAATCGGTGAACGGACATGCCCACTTTTTGAACACAGTTCTAAAAAATTTCTTCGTAAAATTAAAATCGCGATATTTCCATAATTGTATAAGTTATTTAAATAAGATTTTACACACATAATAAGCTTTTTAACCAAAACTAAACTGTATACAAATTTTGTGGATTTTGGTGAAGTAGGCGTGGCGCCGCCCACTTTTTAGCATAAAAGCTCTGCTATTTTCAAAAGCGATTGCTTGGAATTTGAAGAATGTATTTCAATGAAATTTTGTGAGATACTTCCCAATAGTATGTAGTATACTCCTGCCAAAAATTACGCAAATCGAATAACAAACAAGCAAGATTTACGGGCAAGTAGTTAACACTCTACTGCCTTTTTATACCTAGTAGTGCTTCGCACACAAGGTATATTAACTTCATTGGCCTAACGGTAGTATGTAACGGCATAAACGAATCGAGATAGATATTGACTTATATATATCAAAATGTTCAGGAGGAAAAGAGAAATTGATTGAGCCATGTCCGTCCGTCCGTCCGTCCGTCCGTCCGTCTGTGAACACGATAACTTGAGTAAATCTTGAGATATCTCAATGAAATTTGGTATGTAGGTTCCTTTTCACTTATCTCCGAGCGCTATTGAAAATAGGCAAAATCGGTTAAAAGCCACGCCCTCTTTCTATATATATAATATTTTCGAAAATACAAAAAGAGTGATTATTCAGTACATAATACACCTATAAGGATAATATTTGGTATGCACTTTAGCGTTAAGGCAACAAATACATTTTTGAAAAAAATTTTAAAAAGGGGCGTGGTACCGCCCACTTTTGATATAGTCAAGTTTGGAAATATTATTTATCATAAATCAAAAACCGCTCAAGATAGCAAAACAAAATTCAGCACACATATTTATATTAATACAAGCAATATTTCGAAAAAAAATTATTGAAATCGGGTTAGGTCCACGCCCAATTTTATACGAAAGATTTTGAAAAGGATCATAGATATATTGTATATGCTATAACTTTGCTTAAACTAGCTGTATATCATTTCTATTTCACCTCTGAAGTGTTCGTGGGCAAAGAAAGTCGAAAGCACAAAATTTTTGGAAAATGGGAGTGGCCCCGCCCCTTTATGGGGGATTATTCCACAAAACTTTACATGCCATAACTCCGGTAAAAATTGACTTATTGGAACGATATTTAGAGAAAGTGTTCAACATATAAAGCTAACTCTTTGCTGTAAAAATAAACAAAATCGGTGAACGGACACGCCCACTTTTTGAACACAGTTCTAAAAAATTTCTTCGTAAAATTAAAATCGCGATATTTCCATAATTGTATAAGTTATTTAAATAAGATTTTACACACATAATAAGCTTTTTAACCAAAACTAAACTGTATACAAATTTTGTGGATTTTGGTGAAGTAGGCGTGGCGCCGCCCACTTTTTAGCATAAAAGCTCTGCTATTTTCAAAAGCGATTGCTTGGAATTTGAAGAATGTATTTCAATGAAATTTTGTGAGATACTTCCCAATAGTATGTAGTATACTCCTGCCAAAAATTACGCAAATCGAAGAACAAACAAGCAAGATTTACGGGCAAGTAGTTAACACTCTACTGCCGTTTTATACCTAGTAGTGCTTCGCACACAAGGTATATTAACTTCATTGGCCTAACGGTAGTATGTAACGGCATAAACGAATCGAGATAGATATTGACTTATATATATCAAAATGTTCAGGAGGAAAAGAGAAATTGATTGAGCCATGTCCGTCCGTCCGTCCGTCCGTCCGTCCGTCCGTCTGTGAACACGATAACTTGAGTAAATCTTGAGATATCTCAATGAAATTTGGTATGTAGGTTCCTTTTCACTTATCTCCGAGCGCTATTGAAAATAGGCAAAATCGGTTAAAAGCCACGCCCTCTTTCTATATATATAATATTTTCGAAAATACAAAAAGAGTGATTATTCAGTACATAATACACCTATAAGGATAATATTTGGTATGCACTTTAGCGTTAAGGCAACAAATACATTTTTGAAAAAAATTTTAAAAAGGGGCGTGGTACCGCCCACTTTTGATATAGTCAAGTTTGGAAATATTATTTATCATAAATCAAAAACCGCTCAAGATAGCAAAACAAAATTCAGCACACATATTTATATTAATACAAGCAATATTTCGAAAAAAAATTATTGAAATCGGGTTAGGTCCACGCCCAATTTTATACGAAAGATTTTGAAAAGGATCATAGATATATTGTATATGCTATAACTTTGCTTAAACTAGCTGTATATCATTTCTATTTCACCTCTGAAGTGTTCGTGGGCAAAGAAAGTCGAAAGCACAAAATTTTTGGAAAATGGGAGTGGCCCCGCCCCTTTATGGGGGATTATTCCACAAAACTTTACATGCCATAACTCCGGTAAAAATTGACTTATTGGAACGATATTTAGAGAAAGTGTTCAACATATAAAGCTAACTCTTTGCTGTAAAAATAAACAAAATCGGTGAACGGACACGCCCACTTTTTGAACACAGTTCTAAAAAATTTCTTCGTAAAATTAAAATCGCGATATTTCCATAATTGTATAAGTTATTTAAATAAGATTTTACACACATAATAAGCTTTTTAACCAAAACTAAACTGTATACAAATTTTGTGGATTTTGGTGAAGTAGGCGTGGCGCCGCCCACTTTTTAGCATAAAAGCTCTGCTATTTTCAAAAGCGATTGCTTGGAATTTGAAGAATGTATTTCAATGAAATTTTGTGAGATACTTCCCAATAGTATGTAGTATACTCCTGCCAAAAATTACGCAAATCGAATAACAAAGAAGCAAGATTTACGGGCAAGTAGTTAACACTCTACTGCCTTTTTTTTATTAATTTTTTTTATTTTCATACCTTTCATGAACATGAGGAAAGGTATTTATATTTTGTTATTTAGTAATAATTTGATTTACCACTCACAACAGAAGTGTTTTTATCGAAAACAATCAGTTGCCTTTATAACAAATTTTCAGTTATTAAAATAGGCCTGAGTAAATTAGGATACCAAAACAGATCACTACTAGGTATTTAATGTTCGGTTACACCCGAATTTAGACTTCCTTACTAGTTTTTACAAATGTTTTTACCTCTTTCTCGACAATACGTTCAGAATATATTTGTCAAATTGACAGTGTCAATACAACTTATTCACGGTAGAATGTTTTAACTAGCAGCTGCCTATTCTTCTTTATGAACCAGTTATGTAAGACGAGCTATACGAAACAGCATAAAACTTGTTTTTATTAATTTTTTTTATTTTCATACCTTTCATGAACATGAGGAAAGGTATTTATATTTTGTTATTTAGTAATAATTTGATTTACCACTCACAACAGAAGTGTTTTTATCGAAAACAATCAGTTGCCTTTATAACAAATTTTCAGTTATTAAAATAGGCCTGAGTAAATTAGGATACCAAAACAGATCACTACTAGGTATTTAATGTTCGGTTACACCCGAATTTAGACTTCCTTACTAGTTTTTTTTTAATTTTGGGGGTTCCGACCCTGCTAGGGACCGTTTCTTTTCGAAATTTTTTTTATTCCATATAACTCTAAGTATATTGAACCTATACTTTTGATATTTCGCATATAGGTATAGAAATATCGTAAAATATGGGTATCAAACGAAAGGGGAGGGCCCCAGGTTTCATTTGGGCTTCGATATATTTCGATAAATTTATCGATAACTGAGTTATCGGTGAAAATGTTATTGCACAAAAACCTTAAAATTGCCCTACAATATGGGTATCAAACGAAAGGGGATGGCCCTAGGTTTCATTTGGGCTTCGATATATTTCGATAAATTTATCGATAACTGAGTTATCGGTGAAAATGTTATTGCACAAAAACCTTAAAATTGCCCTACAATATGGGTATCAAACGAAAGGGGATGGCCCCAGATTTCATTTGGGCTTCGATATATTTCGATAAATTTATCGATAACTGAGTTATCGGTGAAAATGTTATTTCACAAAAACCTTAAAATTGCCCTACAATATGGGTATCAAACGAAAGGGGATGGCCCTAGGTTTCATTTGGGCTTCGATATATTTCGATAAATTTATCGATAACTGAGTTATCGGTGAAAATGTTATTGCACAAAAACCTTAAAATTGCCCTACAATATGGGTAGCAAACGAAAGGGGATAGCTCCAGGTTACATTTGGACTTCGATATATTTCGATAAATTTATCGATAACTGAGTTATCGGTGATTGCCCAAAAAACTTAACATTACATTATAATATGGGTATCAAACGAAAGGGGAGGGCCCCAGGTTTCATTTTGGCTTCGATATATTTCGATAAATTTATCGATAACTGAGTTATCGGTGAAAATGTTATTGCACAAAAACCTTAAAATTGCCCTACAATATGGGTATCAAACGAAAGGGGAGGGCCCCAGGTTTCATTTGGGCTTCGATATATTTCGATAAATTTATCGATAACTGAGTTATCGGTGAAAATGTTATTGCACAAAAACCTTAAAATTGCCCTACAATATGGGTATCAAACGAAAGGGGGTGGCCCCAGGTTTCATTTGGGCTTCGATATATTTCGATAAATTTATCGATAGCTGAGTTATCGGTGAAAATGTTATTGCACAAAAACCTTAAAATTGCCCTACAATATGGGTATCAAACGAAAGGGGATGGCCCCAGGTTTCATTTGGGCTTCGATATATTTCGATAAATTTATCGATAACTGAGTTATCGGTGAAAATGTTATTGCACAAAAACCTTAAAATTGCCCTACAATATGGGTATCAAACGAAAGGGGAGGGCCCCAGGTTTCATTTGGGCTTCGATATATTTCGATAAGTTTATCGATAACTGAGTTATCGGTGAAAATGTTATTGCACAAAAACCTTAAAATTGCCCTACAATATGGGTATCAAACGAAAGGGGATGGCCCCAGGTTTCATTTGGGCTTCGATATATTTCGATAAATTTATCGATAACTGAGTTATCGGTGAAAATGTTATTGCACAAAAACCTTAAAATTGTCCTACAATATGGGTGGCAAACGAAAGGGGATAGCTCCAGGTTACATTTGGACTTCGATATATTTCGATAAATTTATCGATAATTGAGTTATCGGTGATTGCCCAAAAAACTTAACATTACCCTATAATATGGGTATCAAACGAAAGGGGAGGGCCCCAGGTCTCATTTTGTCTTCGATATATTTCGATAAATTGATCGATAACTAAGTTATCGGTCAAAATTCGATTGCCAAAAAGCCTTAAACTTGCTCTACAATATGGGTGTCAAACGAAAGGGAATGGCCCCAGGTGCATTTGGAGTTAGATATATTTCGATAAATTGTTCGATAACTGAGTTATCGGTCAAAATGCGATTGCCCGAAAACCTTAATATTACCCTACAATATGGGTATCAAACGAATGGGGATGGTCCCGGGTTTCATTTTTACTTCGATATATTTCGATAAATTTATCGTTAATTTAGTTGTCGGTGAGAATGTGATTGCCCTAAAACCCTAAAATTTACGTACAATATGGTATCAAATCAACTTTTGAATGTCCATTCATCCTGACACAATTAGTCAAAAAGCATTTACTGTCAAAATTAAATAAAAATGTAAAAAAATTTGGTTTCATTTCATTACACCATTTACATTTTTGAGTTAATATATTTGAAATAAATAAACTACAAATTGTGTCAATTTCCAATAAATAAACTGTGTCAAGTGAATATAAGTGAATATTTTTAACAAATAACCGACTAATTGTGTGGAGAAAATATAAAAATATCATAATGTAAGTAAAAATTCAAAAAAGAAAAAAATGTGGTAGTCATGTAATAACCCTATAGGTGGAATAGCGCATCGGAAGCACTTTAGCAGCGCTTCGTAGATGCAATGAAGCGCATCGTTTATGTAGCACATTACGCCTCTTTTAACATTGGCATGTCATTGGAAATCGGCGCCTCACTTTCTTATGAATGTTGCGCAGGTAGAACGCTTCACGAGTCGCTTGACGGATGCGCCCTAAATAAGCGACCAATAATGCAGAAGTGATGCGCATCGATTACGCGACTAATACTGCGGTAAAGAGGCACATCCCTTTGGCATCTAAAAATGCGACAGGGATGTGCATCGAATATGCAACTAATTTTACAGGAGTGATGCGCAACGACTACGCAACTAGTGCTGCGGTCTAGAGGCGCATCTTTTTTGGCATATAATAATGAGAGGAAGATGCAAAAATATACAAATTTATTCAGTGTTTTCTTGCGAACTGCACTCACCTCTTAAAACTGCTTTTCTATTTACGATACTAAGTTTAATAAGAACAAGGATATGAATTGTTTAAATGAACATAGGCTTAGTGTATATTTAAATTCATTTTTAGTACATAAACCTTTAATTTCTTACGGTTAGCGAAGAATTTACGATTGTCTTTTGAAAATAGATTAATGAGATTTATAAGTATAATAAATGGTGAAAATAAATGCATATAAATACTTAAGTTTACGCTTCAAATTATACGTTTTGTCTTTTCATTTTACACTGTACACTGGAATTCATTAAATTGCATTATGCTAATGTACATTTATTTTTAACTTAAAATGGAATAACTATGAATAAAGTTGCCAAATAAATACTTCTAGTTTAGTTTGCATATGTATGTATTACAAAAGAAAATATTACTGATTGGATTTGCTTTTATACATTTTGTTTTTCGCGGATCGGACCCCCTTTCGCATTTCACTGTCAAATTTAGAAAAATCCATATCGGAACCATGAACTGCACCTGTTAAATGGAAGTAAAGTTTTAACGTTAAATACAAATGTGTAGAGATTTATGCTTACGAAAAACGATCTCATTGAAAAACTTTAGCGATTTGATTGGAAATCTTTGGTGACGACCATCCCAATTAATAAAAGGCAGAGTACATTCAGCAAATAAGAAGGGAACAATTTTTCTTATTGGAGTAACTCCCACAGTAGTGCGTACGTATGCGACCTGAAATTATATTAAATATAGTTTTAGCTAAAAGTTGTGATATGAAGAGGTTAACGTTGGACAATACCAATTCATCTCGAGAGTACTGTGATAAAATTTCGTCTGCAGACTTAATCTCTTCAATCGTTTTGAACGGAAGAATTGTTAAATTTGATGTGTTTGGTAAGACTCTCTTCACCAATTTTTCGATAACCACATCTTGGCTTGCCATTCTTTGTTTGATTGCTAATATCTCTGTTTTTAGTTCCTTTAGAAGTTCAAGCTGCTGAGACAAAATGGTTTTAATGTCTGCTATATCTGTTCTTTGATCATTCTTGATTTTAGTTTGCTCTGCGTTCTGAAATTCTACCAAAAGATGTATTAAATTTTAGAAAAAAATCAAGTACTGGAAATAAATCGTAGTTTCTTAATTTCAACGAAGGTACTCTTACCAATTTTTGGGCATTTTGCTTGCAACTGGCTGTTCTCCTCTAAATTGCCGAGCATTTCTTTTTGCGCTCCCTTCGTTAAAAAACTTCTCTTCATGCCCTTCATTCTTCAAGCGGTCACCCTTTTTTAATAATAATGTAAAACTGGTACAACAACTGCTCTCTCTCCTATTGGCAAAAGCATACATTTGCTGATTAAGTTTGTAACTGGAAATATTTCTTCATTACTAAGATTGCCTACATATGCAATCCCTAACGACGACATTGAATCCACAGGTTCAGTGAAAAAACTACTTTTATTAAGAAAAACTTTTGCTACAATATATTCTTGGCCAGACTGATCTTTGAAAAACCCATTTATTTTTGCAGGCACAAATGGTTTAAAGTAGCAATAACAATCGGGTGCGTCGATACTTAAAAAGAATTCGTTGAACTTGTAATTTGTATATAAAGGGGAATTTGAATATGGAAACCTATGAGTAACTATATTTTTACCCAAGCCTATTTTATTTTTAGTTGACACTTCGTTTCGTTCATTGATTCTATTACAAATCTGTTGTAATATAGAGTTAGGCTTCCGGCAATCTTTTTTTAATACTTGAAGATAATTTTCATACCTATAGGCTGAAAAGGAATTTACATTTCCAAATAGCTGCACACAACTTGCAATATGAAGCAGATTATGCACATTATAGCTTACTTTGTTTTCGCAATAAATATATTGAAAATTATGAACAAATATTTCTAACATACTTTGCACACAGTCTAAATTAGATTGGCAGTTAGTAGATGAAATAAGCCTGTAAGACGCATGAAGGAGAAGGAAATGTATGTACATCGTTTCCGATAGAAAGTTTTTAAACAGAACAGGACCCACATATAAAACAATCAGCCTGAACTCTGTCGCCTTCCAGCGGCATAAGTCATTGAAAGATCGTGGTTTCCTTTGGAACTCCTTTGGAATACAGTTTCTTAAAGATACGAAAAGTTTATCTATATCGTCTTTTTTTTCTTTTGAAATCTTTTCACTGCAAAGGTTATTATTCCATATTAAAAGCAGCATTTTCTTAACAACTCCCAGGTCTATTAGATGCATTACGTCTAAAGGGAACTGACTTATCATGTTAACATTTAACTTTTCTAGAATATGTTCATTGTCTATAAACATTTTTAGATGGAATTTTTGATCCTTTCTCGTCTTGAAGTCATCGTCGGTTCTCAAGGGCCCAACTGTTACGCTATATGTCAAGCGTTTCTTTTTTATCACAGCCTGTTCTGCGCAATTAGAACATTCACTTTTTTGCATAGCCTGTTTTGTGCACTTAGAGCATCCAGTGGCAGAAGTATGACCTACAGTTCCGCTAACGAAAGCACGAGCGGGAGCATCGCATATAATTGCTCGGAGTCTAATAAAAACTCTAGAAGATCCCAGCTCAATGCCTCTTTCCTTTAAAATCAAAAACTCCTGCACAAAATCTAATAGGAAATCGTTAATATCTTCAGGTTTTTTTTGCCCAATGTAGCATCCAATTAGAAATGGGGACATATTGGTATGGTTTGCTACTGATCCAAGAATTGGCCATAATGAAGTTGAGGAACTTTTATATAGGGGAAGACCATCGATACCAATGTCTAACTCTAAAATGCTTTGATCTAGAGGGACTTTCAACTGCAAACATTTTTTAATGCCCTCCTCTATCCCATAATGAAAATATTCCCCAGGTTTTACCACACGCGTCTGAATAGCTTGTTTTACAAAAAGACCACTTGTTGAATTAGGGACATTAAGACCAGATTTGTTTAACAAATGAAGCATATCTTCAGCAGCGGCTCGTCTTATTTTATGGTTCACCATCCATTCCTTAAATCCCTTGACAATATTGAATGGCGGTTCCATAGGAAGCATCTCAAATTCTGCACTTTCCGGAACAATAATTTCACTGGCATCGGAATTTTCTTTATCTGTGCACAATTCAGGGCGATTTGTTGAATCTTTTGAGGCTTCCTCATCTACGGTTATGTTACTATTTAATTCCCTGGCTACAAGTCGCTTGAAATGCCGTTTGCTATAGCCCAAAAATGCATAACTCATTTTACCTGGCTGATGCAACTAGTTCCCTGCAAGATTAAAATTGCATTGGTAATCGTTTACGTGGGGTACCGAGCGCTAATACGCGTCCAAAAATGTTGGGATATGTATCAGGAGACGTGCTTTGGCCCTAGGAGCATGAATATAACTCCGCTGAACCAATATTTTCAGTAATTGCGAGATATTTGCAATCAAAGTTCAGAATTTTCTGTCGAATTACACTGTGAGAAAAGTGTGGGCGTATGCGGAAAGGTATTCTGCACATAAAAAACATGGATCGGGCCCCCAAATCAGAATTTGACCTGGGTCATATGTCGGTTTTTCGCAAATATTTCCCAAAATATTGAAAATACTGGTTCAGCGGAAATATATTCATGCTCATGGGACCAAAGCGAGTCTCATGATACATATCCCAACATTTTTGGACGCATATTAGCGCTCGGTACCCCACGTAAACGATTACCATTTCATTGTACGTGGTGCAATGAGATTTATTCCATGCGGCACTTGTAGAATGCACTTTGCCCAAACGGATTCAACTGAAATTCACTCTACTCACCTTCAAAAATAAAAAATATGATGAAAACCAAGCCAGCAAGAGTTTGTATTATTCTGGAAAGCTCCCACTTCTATATTTCATTCGCTGGAAGTTACACCAATCCGATTTTTATGTTTTTGCCAAATTTCCAACTTAGTTTATATTTTCATAAACACCGCACATATTTTATTACAATATTTAGATTTATTTATCTATTTTTATTAATAAATTAAATCGCGACAAACACGCACGTGCAGAAAACTCAATCTTCGACTGCTGAACTCGAAATGAAATAAAACAAAATGGCAGAAACATATAAGCAAATTAGCGCTTGCTGATTTTCTGCATGTTAGGTAGCGAATACGGAGCACTATGCTAAATGCCTATCTTTCAGCGTTTTTGGAAGTGGAAAGGTAGCGCATCAAAAATGAAGTTTACAGAAGCGCATGAATAAATTCTGCTGGGAAGCTTTTTTATAAATCCTACTAATATTATAAATGTGAATGTAGCGATGTTTGGATGTTTGGATGTCCAGACGTTTGCTTTTGTTCCCTAAAAACGTGAGAATGGCTGGACGGATTTTGTTGAAATTTGGCACGCCTACAGGTTATAGTCTGGAAGGAGCTATAGGCAATTTTTTTTTTTTGGGGTTCCGACCCTGCTAGGGACCGTTTCTTTTCGAAATTTTTTTTATTCCATATAACTCTAAGTATATTGAACCTATACTTATGATATTTCGCATATAGGTATAGAAATATCGTACAATATGGGTATCAAACGAAAGGGGAGGGCCCCAGGTTTCATTTTGGCTTCGATATATTTCGATAAATTGATCGATAACTAAGTTATCGGTCAAAATTCGATTGCCCAAAAACCTTAATATTACCCTACAATATGGGTATCAAACGAAAGGGGATGGCCCCAGGTTTCATTTGGGCTTCGATATATTTCGATAAATTTATCAATAACTGAGTTATCGGTGAAAATGTTATTGCACAAAAGCCTTAAAATTGCCCTACAATATGGGTATCAAACGAAAGGGGATGGCCCCAGGTTTCATTTGGGCTTCGATATATTTCGATAAATTTATCGATAACTGAGTTATCGGTGAAAATGTTATTGCACAAAAACCTTAAAATTGCCCTACAATATGGGTATCAAACGAAAGGGGATAGCTCCAGGTTACATTTGGACTTCGATATATTTCGATAAATTTATCGATAACTGAGTTATCGGTGATTGCCCAAAAAACTTAACATTACCCTATAATATGGGTATCAAACGAAAGGGGAGGGCCCCAGGTTTCATTTTGGCTTCGATATATTTCGATAAATTGATCGATAACTAAGTTATCGGTCAAAATTCGATTGCCCAAAAACCTTAATATTACCCTACAATATGGGTATCAAACGAAAGGGGATGGCCCCAGGTTTCATTTGGGCTTCGATATATTTCGATACATTTATCGATAACTGAGTTATCGGTGATTGCCCAAAAAACTTAACATTACCCTATAATATGGGTATCAAACGAAAGAGGAGGGCCCCAGGTTTCATTTTGGCTTCGATATATTTCGATAAATTGATCGATAACTACGTTATCGGTCAAAATTCGATTGCCCAAAAACCTTAAAATTGCCCTACAATATGGGTATAAAACGATAGGGGTAGCTCCAGGTTACATTTGGACTTCGATATATTTCGATAAATTTATCGATAACTGAGTTATCGGTGATTGCCCAAAAAAATTAACATTACCCTATAATATGGGTACCAAACGAAAGGGGAGGGCCCCAGGTTTCATTTTGGCTTCGATATATTTCGATAAATTGATCGATAACTAACCGAAAACCTTAATATTACCCTACAATATGGGTATCAAACGAATGGGGATGGTCCCGGGTTTCATTTTTACTTCGATATATTTCGATAAATTTATCGTTAATTTAGTTGTCGGTGAGAATGTGATTGCCCTAAAACCCTAAAATTTACGTACAATATGGTATCAAATCAACTTTTGAATGTCCATTCATCCTGACACAATTAGTCAAAAAGCATTTAGTGTTAAAATTAAATAAAAATGTCAAAAAATTTGGTGTCATTTCATTACACCATTTACATTTTTGAGTGAATATATCCTACTAATATTATAAATGTGAATGTAGCGATGTTTGGATGTTTGGATGTTTGAATGTTTGGATGTCCAGACGTTTGCTTTTGTTCCCCAAAAACGTGAGAATGGCTGGACGGATTTTGTTGAAATTTGGCACGCCTACAGGTTATAGTCTGAAAGGAGCTATAGGCTATTTTTTTTTTTTTAATTTTGGGGGTTCCGACCCTGCTAGGGACCGTTTCTTTTCGAAATTTTTTTTATTCCATATAACTCTAAGTATATTGAACCTATACTTTTGATATTTCGCATATAGGTATAGAAATATCGTAAAATATGGGTATCAAACGAAAGGAGAGGGCCCCAGGTTTCATTTGGGCTTCGATATATTTCGATAAATTTATCGATAACTGAGTTATCGGTGAAAATGTAATTGCACAAAAACCTTAAAATTGCCCTACAATATGGGTATCAAACGAAAGGGGATGGCCCCAGGTTTCATTTGGGCTTCGATATATTTCGATAAATTTATCGATAACTGAGTTATCGGTGAAAATGTTATTGCACAAAAACCTTAAAATTGCCCTACAATATGGGTAGCAAACGAAAGGGGATAGCTCCAGGTTACATTTGGACTTCGATATATTTCGATAAATTTATCGATAACTGAGTTATCGGTGATTGCCCAAAAAACTTAACATTACCCTATAATATGGGTATCAAACGAAAGGGGAGGGCCCCAGGTTTCATTTTGGCTTCAATATATTTCGATAACTAAGTTATCGGTCAAAATTCGATTGCCCAAAAACCTTAATATTACTCTACAATATGGGTATCAAACGAAAGGGGAGGGCCCCAGGTTTCATTTGGGCTTCGATATATTTCGATAAATTTATCGATAACTGAGTTATCGGTGAAAATGTTATTGCACAAAAGCCTTAAAATTGCCCTACAATATGGGTATCAAACGAAAGGGGATGGCCCCAGGTTTCATTTGGGCTTCGATATATTTCGATAAATTTATCGATAACTGAGTTATCGGTGAAAATGTTATTGCACAAAAACCTTAAAATTGCCCTACAATATGGGTATCAAACGAAAGGGGATAGCTCCAGGTTACATTTGGACTTCGATATATTTCGATAAATTTATCGATAACTGAGTTATCGGTGATTGCCCAAAAAACTTAACATTACCCTATAATATGGGTATCAAACGAAAGGGGAGGGCCCCAGGTTTCATTTTGGCTTCGATATATTTCGATAAATTGATCGATAACTAAGTTATCGGTCAAAATTCGATTGCCCAAAAACCTTAATATTACCCTACAATATGGGTATCAAACGAAAGGGGATGGCCCCAGGTTTCATTTCGGCTTCGATATATTTCGATAAATTTATCGATAACTGATTTATCGGTGAAAATGTTATTGCACAAAAACCTTAATATTGCCCTACAATATGGGTAGAAAACGAAAGGGGATAGCTCCAGGTTACATTTGGACTTCGATATATTTCGATAAATTTATCGATAATTGAGTTATCGGTGATTGCCCAAAAAACTTAACATTACCCTATAATATGGGTATCAAACGAAAGGGGAGGGCCCCAGGTTTCATTTTGGCTTCGATATATTTCGATAAATTTATCGATAACTAAGTTATCGATCAAAATTCGATTGCCCGAAAACCTTAATATTACCCTGGGATGGCCCCAGGTTTCATTTGGGCTTCGATATATTTCGATAAATTTATCGATAACTGAGTTATCGGTGAAAATGTTATTGCACAAAAACCTTAAAATTGCCCTACAATATGGGTATCAAACGAAAGGGGATAGCTCCAGGTTACATTTGGACTTCGATATATTTCGATAAATTTATCGATAAGTGAGTTATCGGTGATTGCCCAAAAAACTTAACATTACCCTATAATATGGGTATCAAACGAAAGGGGAGGGCCCCAGGTTTCATTTTGGCTTCGATATATTTCGATAAATTGATCGATAACTAAGTTATCGGTCAAAATTCGATTGCCCAAAAACCTTAAAATTGCCCTACAATATGGGTATAAAACGATAGGGGTAGCTCCAGGTTACATTTGGACTTCGATATATTTCGATAAATTTATCGATAACTGAGCTATCGGTGATTGCCCAAAGAACTTAACATTACCCTATAATATGGGTATCAAACGAAAGGGGAGGGCCCCAGGTTTCATTTGGGCTTCGATATATTTCGATAAATTTATCGATAACTGAGTTATCGGTGAAAATGGGTTTGCACAAAAACCTTAAAATTGCCCTACAATATGGGTATCAAACGAAAGGGGATAGCTCCAGGTTACATTTGGACTTCGATATATTTCGATAAATTTATCGATAACTGAGTTATCGGTGATTGCCCAAAAAAATTAACATTACCCTATAATATGGGTACCAAACGAAAGGGGAGGGCCCCAGGTTTCATTTTGGCGTCGATATATTTCGATAAATTGATCGATAACTAAGTTATCGGTCAAAATTCGATTGCCAAAAAACCTTAAACTTGCTCTACAATATGGGTGTCAAACGAAAGGGAATGGCCCCAGGTGCATTTGGAGTTAGATATATTTCGATAAATTGTTCGATAACTGAGTTATCGGTCAAAATGCGATTGCCCGAAAACCTTAATATTACCCTACAAAATGGGTATCAAACGAATGGGGATGGTCCCGGGTTTCATTTTTACTTCGATATATTTCGATAAATTTATCGTTAATTTAGTTGTCGGTGAGAATGTGATTGCCCTAAAACCCTAAAATTTACGTACAATATGGTATCAAATCAACTTTTGAATGTCCATTCATCCTGACACAATTAGTCAAAAAGCATTTAGTGTTAAAATTAAATAAAAATGTCAAAAAATTTGGTGTCATTTCATTACACCATTTACATTTTTGAGTGAATATATCCTACTAATATTATAAATGTGAATGTAGCGATGTTTGGATGTTTGGATGTCCAGACGTTTGCTTTTGTTCCCTAAAAACGTGAGAATGGCTGGACGGATTTTGTTGAAATTTGGCACGCCTACAGGTTATAGTCTGGAAGGATCTATAGGCAATTTTTTTTTTTAATTTTGGGGGTTCCGACCCTGCTAGGGACCGTTTCTTTTCGAAATTTTTTTTATTCCATATAACTCTAAGTATATTGAACCTATACTTTTGATATTTCGCATATAGGTATAGAAATATTGTAAAATATGGGTATCAAACGAAAGGGGAGGGCCCCAGGTTGCATTTGGGCTTCGATATATTTCGATAAATTTATCGATAACTGAGTTATCGGTGAAAATGTTATTGCACAAAAACCTTAAAATTGCCCTACAATATGGGTATCAAACGAAAGGTGTAACGACAGCCTTTGAAGATTTCTCTGACTACGCGCAAGCGGGTATTTGAACGGATGTATAGGCAACCGCCAACTATTCGTTTTTACGATATTAGCGTAGCGGATGGTTATTGGTGTGAGTGGGTTAAATGATGCTTATACATAAGTACATATACTTGCCGCTTAAGGGTCGAACGCGGATTGGTTTGACCATAGGCAGGCAGGCGATTCGAGCCTTACGGTTTCGGAAATGCCGCAAAGATTAATAGGTATAAAAGGAGATTCCGCTGATCGACGGATCAAAATTTGAAAAGTCGCGGTCTTATAAGTGCCAAAGTGCTTGTGAAAAATCAAAGTTATTTTTAAAGTGCGTTGAATCCACCTTAAAGTGTAGGTGCGCGTGTGGAAAAAAAAGTATATTTTTTATAAAGTGCGGTTTCACGCTTCAGTTAACGCGAGCGTAAATAAAGTGTGAAGTTCCTGAAATCTAGGAATCCTTTCGAGGATCCTAGCCAGCGCCAGGAGAGCCGCCACCCAAGGCGTGAAAAGTTCTTTACAAGAATTCATCAGTCACCGGTAAGTCACTTTTTAAAATTTTTGAAATTTGTTGAAAAACTTTTTATTAAAGCTTATTGAAAATAATTTTTTTGTGAAATTTCAATCGAATGGGTTTTGGTGAATTGGGAGATTTTGTTATTCTTGTGTAAATTCTCGATTAAAGTTTATTTTTGTAAATGTAAATTGTGGTTTTCTGGCAGACGGTTTTTTTTAAATTCGTATATATAAATTTTTTTTATTTTTTTTACACAAAGCATTGCTTCGTAATTTTTGATTTCTCTTTGTAGATATTTTGTGGCCCTGAAAAGGACCGTTTATTTCATTGCATCAGCATCCACTAAAATAATCCCGGAATACCTATTAAGTTATATATTTTTTTTGATTTTTTTTAAATTTTTGTTAAAGTTTTTTATTTCTAAAAATTTTGTTTGAAAAATTCTTGAAGATTAAAAAACTGCATAAATGCACTTACGTGTACATATGTATGTAAATATGTACACGAGCATGAAAGCAAACAAAAGGGTAGATTTTTTTGTGAATAAATTTATACACATTTATTAAAATCACAAAATTTTAAACCACTAATTAATTTTTTTTTTGACCCAAAACCCTGTTTTTTTACTTTTGGATTTTACTGGAATTTTAATTTAGAGAAAATTTTATTTAATTTCAAAAGTTCAAAAATATTAAAATATGCACAGGTGCATCTACGTATACATATATACCTACATATGTACACGAGCACGTATGCAAACAAGGAAGAAGAGAAAAAAAAAATTTTTCGAAGGAATTAATTTATTGGATTTTGGATAATTTTTTTTACGAGGGAATTTGTATTTAATTTAAAAATGCCAGAAAAGAAAAAAATTTACCAAGAAATTTGAAAAATAGAGAGTTCGAAAGAAAAATAATTTTTTTATTGCAGCTCACGAAGCCTACCGAAGGCCGCGACATTTTTGCCACTTACACCCACACACGAATTTTACACGACATCACATCAACAAAATAATTTTTTTTACGAGGGAATTTGTATTTAATTTAAAAATGCCAGAAAAGAAAAAAATTTACCAAGAAATTTGAAAAATAGAGAGTTCGAAAGAAAAATAATTTTTTTATTGCAGCTCACGAAGCCTACCGAAGGCCGCGACATTTTTGCCACTTACACCCACACACGAATTTTACACGACATCACATCAACAAAATCTACGAAACCACATATAAAAATCTAAATCGAAAACAACAACATAAATTTGAGATATTGGAGGGAATTTGTACCTGGTCAAAAGTCAGCATTTGGGCCAAAACCAAATTCGGAAATCAGGCCAAAACTTAGGTTCACACGCACACACTCACACTCACACAATAAAACACAAGGAAGTCTCCAAATCCAACCCGAACACCGAACATCTTGATCGAACACTACACAAGAGGGTAGAACTCAACATTTTTACGACACAACACAATAGCAACATTATTCTTTGCCACAGCAAAGTGTTGTGAAACATTAAGTGGCGCAACCAAGTACGGCTCAGCAACATCAGCACACTTTGGCAACATTCCATATCAACAGTCTCAGCAACATCAAAACACAACACTAACACAATCACACAGAAGAGCGAGAAGAGCGGCTCACCAACTCTAGTTTTAATTTTTAACACTACCACCATCACACATAACATTATTACATATTAGGGTGTAACACCCAACATTTTTTTTTTTTCGGAACTTGTAAATTTACTTTTGAATTTTTATCTTTGAATTTTTTATTGTGAATTCCTTGATTTTTTTCTATTTTTAATTATTTATAATAGTAATTTAATATTTAGTTAGTATAAGTTTTATTGGATCAAAGCACATTTTTTCTTACCTTTAGTTTTCTTTCGGCTATTTTTTTTTTTTAATTTTGGGGGTTCCGACCCTGCTAGGGACCGTTTCTTTTCGAAATTTTTTTTATTCCATATAACTCTAAGTATATTGAACCTATACTTTTGATATTTCGCATATAGGTATAGAAATATCGTAAAATATGGGTATCAAACGAAAGGGGAGGGCCCCAGGTTTCATTTGGGCTTCGATATATTTCGATAAATTTATCGATAACTGAGTTATCGGTGAAAATGTTATTGCACAAAAACCTTAAAATTGCCCTACAATATGGGTATCAAACGAAAGGGGATGGCCCCAGGTTTCATTTGGGCTTCGATATATTTCGATAAATTTATCGATAACTGAGTTATCGGTGAAAATGTTATTGCACAAAAACCTTAAAATTGCCCACAATATGGGTATCAAACGAAAGGGGATGACCCCAGGTTTCATTTGGGCTTCGATATATTTCGATAAATTTATCGATAACTGAGTTATCGGTGAAAATGTTATTGCACAAAAACCTTAAAATTGCCTACAATATGGGTAGCAAACGAAAGGGGATAGCTCCAGGTTACATTTGGACTTCGATATATTTCGATAAATTTATCGATAACTGAGTTATCGGTGATTGCTCAAAAAACTTAACATTACCCTATAATATGGCTATCAAACGAAAGGGGAGGGCCCCAGGTTTCATTTTGGCTTCGATATATTTCGATAAATTGATCGATAACTAAGTTATCGGTCAAAATTCGGTTGCCCAAAAACCTTAATATTACCCTACAATATGGGTATCAAACGAAAGGGGATAGCTCAAGGTTACATTTGGACTTCGATATATTTCGATAAATTTATCGATAACTGAGTTATCGGTGAAAATGTTATTGCACAAAAACCTTAAAATTGCCCTACAATATGGGTAGCAAACGAAAGGGGATAGCTCCAGGTTACATTTGGACTTCGATATATTTCGATAAATTTATCGATAATTGAGTTATCGGTGATTGCCCAAAAAACTTAACATTACATTATAATATGGGTATCAAACGAAAGGGGAGGGCCCCAGGTTTCATTTTGGCTTCGATATATTTCGATAAATTTATCGATAACTGAGTTATCGGTGAAAATGTTATTGCACAAAAACCTTAAAATTGCCCTACAATATGGGTATCAAACGAAAGGGGATGGCCCCAGGTTTCATTTGGGCTTCGATATATTTCGATAGATTTATCGATAATTGAGTTATCGGTGATTGCCCAAAAAACTTAACATTAAAAAAAATTTTTTTTATTCCATATAACTCTAAGTATATTGAACCTATACTTATGATATTTCGCATATAGGTATAGAAATATCGTACAATATGGGTATCAAACGAAAGGGGAGGGCCCCAGGTTTCATTTGGGCTTCGATATATTTCGATAAATTTATCGATAACTGAGTTATCGGTGAAAATGTTATTGCACAAAAGCCTTAAAATTGCCCTACAATATGGGTATCAAACGAAAGGGGATGGCCCCAGGTTTCATCTTGGCTTCGATATATTTCGATAAATTGATCGATAACTAAGTTATCGGTCAAAATTCGATTGCCCAAAAACCTTAATATTACCCTACAATATGGGTATCAAACGAAAGGGGATGGCCCCAGGTTTCATTTGGGCTTCGATATATTTCGATACATTTATCGATAACTGAGTTATCGGTGAAAATGTTATTGCACAAAAGCCTTAAAATTGCCCTACAATATGGGTATCAAACGAAAGGGGATGGCCCCAGGTTTCATTTGGGCTTCGATATATTTCGATAAATTTATCGATAACTGAGTTAATGGTGATTGCCCAAAAAACTTAACATTACCCTATAATATGGGTATCAAACGAAAGGGGAGGGCCCCAGGTTTCATTTTGGCTTCGATATATTTCGATAAATTGATCGATAACTAAGTTATCGGTCAAAATTCGATTGCCCAAAAACCTTAATATTACCCTACAATATGGGTATCAAACGAAAGGGGATGGCCCCAGGATTCATTTCGGCTTCGATATATTTCGATAAATTTATCGATAACTGAGTTATCGGTAAAAATGTTACTGCACAAAAACCTTAAAATTGCCCTACAATATGGGTAGAAAACGAAAGGGGATAGCTCCAGGTTACATTTGGACTTCGATATATTTCGATAAATTTATCGATAACTGAGTTATCGGTGATTGCCCAAAAAACTTAACATTACCCTATAATATGGGTATCAAACGAAAGGGGAGGGCCCAGGTTTCATTTTGGCTTCGATATATTTCGATAAATTGATCGATAACTAAGTTATCGGTCAAAATTCGATTGCCCAAAAACCTTAAAATTGTCCTACAATATGGGTATAAAACGATAGGGGTAGCTCCAGGTTACATTTGGACTTCGATATATTTCGATAAATTTATCGATAACTGAGTTATCGGTGATTGCACAAAGAACTTAACATTACCCTATAATATGGGTATCAAACGAAAGGGGAGGGCCCCAGGTTTCATTTGGGCTTCGATATATTTCGATAAATTTATCGATAACTGAGTTATCGGTGAAAATGTTATTGCACAAAAACCTTAAAATTGCCCTACAATATGGGTATCAAACGAAAGGGGATAGCTCCAGGTTACATTTGGACTTCGATATATTTCGATAAATTTATCGATAACTGAGTTATCGGTGATTGCCCAAAAAAATTAACATTACAATCTAATATGGGTACCAAACGAAAGGGGAGGGCCCCAGGTTTCATTTTGGCTTCGATATATTTCGATAAATTGATCGATAACTAAGTTATTCGATTGCCAAAAAACCTTAAACTTGCTCTACAATATGGGTGTCAAACGAAAGGGAATGGCCCCAGGTGCATTTGGAGTTAGATATATTTCGATAAATTGTTCGATAACTGAGTTATCGGTCAAAATGCGATTGCCCGAAAACCTTAATATTACCCTACAATATGGGTATCAAACGAATGGGGATGGTCCCGGGTTTCATTTTTACTTCGATATATTTCGATAAATTTATCGTTAATTTAGTTGTCGGTGAGAATGTGATTGCCCTAAAACCCGAAAATTTACGTACATTATGGTATCAAATCAACTTTTGAATGTCCATTCATCCTGACACAATTAGTCAAAAAGCATTTAGTGTTAAAATTAAATAAAAATGTCAAAAAATTTGGTGTCATTTCATTACACCATTTACATTTTTGAGTGAATATATCCTACTAATATTATAAATGTGAATGTAGCGATGTTTGGATGTTTGGATGTCCAGACGTTTGCTTTTGTTCCCCAAAAACGTGAGAATGGCTGGACGGATTTTGTTGAAATTTGGCACGCCTACAGGTTATAGTCTGAAAGGAGCTATAGGCTATTTTTTTTTTTTAATTTTGGGGGTTCCGACCCTGCTAGGGACCGTTTCTTTTCGAAATTTTTTTTATTTCATATAACTCTAAGTATATTGAACCTATACTAATGATATTACGCATATAGGTATAGAAAAATCGTACAATATGGGTAACAAACGAAAGGGGAGGGCCCCAGGTTTCATTTGGGCTTCGATTTATTTCGATAAATTTATCGATAACTGAGTTATCGGTGAAAATGTTATTGCACAAAAACCTTAAAATTGCCCTACAATATGGGTATCAAACGAAAGGGGATGGTCCAAGGTTTCATTTGGGCTTCGATATATTTCGATAAATTTATCGATAACTGAGTTATCGGTGAAAATGTTATTGCACAAAAACCTTAAAATTGCCCTAAAATATGGGTAGCAAACGAAAGGGGATAGCTCCAGGTTACATTTGGACTTCGATATATTTCGATAAATTTATCGATAACTGAGTTATCGGTGATTGCCCAAAAAACTTAACATTACCCTATAATATGGGTATCAAACGAAAGGGGATAGCTCCAGGTTACATTTGGACTTCGATATATTTCGATAAATTGATCGATAACTAAGTTATCGGTCAAAATTCGATTGCCCAAAAACCTTAATATTACCCTACAATATGGGTATCAAACGAAAGGGGATAGCTCAAGGTTACATTTGGACTTCGATATATTTCGATAAATTTATCGATAACTGAGTTATCGGTGAAAATGTTATTGCACAAAAACCTTAAAATTGCCCTACAATATGGGTAGCAAACGAAAGGGGATAGCTCCAGGTTACATTTGGACTTCGATATATTTCGATAAATTTATCGATAATTGAGTTATCGGTGATTGCCCAAAAAACTTAACATTACATTATAATATGGGTATCAAACGAAAGGGGATAGCTCCAGGTTACATTTGGACTTCGATATATTTCGATAGATTTATCGATAATTGAGTTATCGGTGATTGCCCAAAAAACTTAACATTACATTATAATATGGGTATCAAACGAAAGGGGATAGCTCAAGGTTACATTTGGACTTCGATATATTTCGATAAATTTATCGATAACTGAGTTATCGGTGAAAATGTTATTGCACAAAAACCTTAAAATTGCCCTACAATATGGGTAGCAAACGAAAGGGGATAGCTCCAGGTTACATTTGGACTTCGATATATTTCGATAAATTTATCGATAATTGAGTTATCGGTGATTGCCCAAAAAACTTAACATTACATTATAATATGGGTATCAAACGAAAGGGGATAGCTCAAGGTTACATTTGGACTTCGATATATTTCGATAAATTTATCGATAACTGAGTTATCGGTGAAAATGTTATTGCACAAAAACCTTAAAATTGCCCTACAATATGGGTAGCAAACGAAAGGGGATAGCTCCAGGTTACATTTGGACTTCGATATATTTCGATAGATTTATCGATAATTGAGTTATCGGTGATTGCCCAAAAAACTTAACATTACCCTATAATATGGGTATCAAACGAAAGGGGAGGGCCCCAGGTTTCATTTGGGCTTCGATATATTTCGATAAATTTATCGATAACTGAGTTATCGGTGAAAATGTTATTGCACAAAAACCTTAAAAATGCCCTACAATATGGGTAGCAAACGAAAGGGGTTAGCTCCAGGTTACATTTGGACTTCGATATATTTCGATAAATTTATCGATAATTGAGTTATCGGTGATTGCCCAAAAAACTTAACATTACCCTATAATATGGGTATCAAACGAAAGGGGAGGGCCCCAGGTTTCATTTTGGCTTCGATATATTTCGATAAATTGATCGATAACTAAGTTATCGATCAAAATTCGATTGCCCAAAAACCTTAATATTACCCTACAATATGGGTATCAAACGATAAATTTATCGTTAATTTAGTTGTCGGTGAGAATGTGATTGCCCTAAAACCCTAAAATTTACGTACAATATGGTATCAAATCAACTTTTGAATGTCCATTCATCCTGACACAATTAGTCAAAAAGCATTTAGTGTTAAAATTAAATAAAAATGTCAAAAAATTTGGTGTCATTTCATTACACCATTTACATTTTTGAGTGAATATATCCTACTAATATTATAAATGTGAATGTAGCGATGCTTGGATGTTTGGATGGCCAAACGTTTGCTTTTGTTCCCTAAAAACGTGAGAATGGCTGGACGGATTTTGTTGAAATTTGGCACGTCTACAGGTTATAGTCTGGAAGGAGCTATAGGCTATTTTTTTTTTTAATTTTGGGGGTTCCGACCCTGTTAGGGACCGTTTCTTTTCGAAATTTTTTTTATTCCATATAACTCTAAGTATATTGAACCTATACTTATGATATTTCGCATATAGGTATAGAAATATCGTACAATATGGGTATCAAACGAAAGGGGAGGGCCCCAGGTTTCATTTGGGCTTCGATATATTTCGATAAATTTATCGATAACTGAGTTATCGGTGAAAATGTTATTGCACAAAAACCTTAAAATTGCCCTACAATATAGGTATCAAACGAAAGGGGATGGCCCCAGGTTTCATTTGGGCTTCGATATATTTCGATAAATTTATCGATAACTGAGTTACCGGTGAAAATGTTATTGCACAAAAACCTTAAAATTGCCCTACAATATGGGTAGCAAACGAAAGGGGATAGCTCCAGGTTACATTTGGACTTCGATATATTTCGATAAATTTATCGATAACTGAGTTATCGGTGATTGCCCAAAAAACTTAAAATTGCCCTACAATATGAGTATCAAACGAAAGGGGATGGCCCCAGGTTTCATTTCGGCTTCGATATATTTCGATAAATTTATCGATAACTGAGTTATCGGTGAAAATGTTATTGCACAAAAACCTTAAAATTGCCCTACAATATGAGTATCAAACGAAAGGGGATGGCCCCAGGTTTCATTTGGGCTTCGATATATTTCGATAAATTTATCGATAACTGAGTTACCGGTGAAAATGTTATTGCACAAAAACCTTAAAATTGCCCTACAATATGGGTAGCAAACGAAAGGGGATAGCTCCAGGTTACATTTGGACTTCGATATATTTCGATAAATTTATCGATAACTGAGTTATCGGTGATTGCCCAAAAAACTTAACATTACCCTATAATATGGGTATCAAACGAAAGGGGAGGGCCCCAGGTTTCATTTTGGCTTCGACATATTTCGATAAATTGATCGATAACTAAGTTATCGGTCAAAATTCGATTGCCCAAAAACCTTAATATTACCCTACAATATGGTTATCAAACGAAAGGGGATAGCTCCAGGTTACATTTGGACTTCGATATATTTCGATAAATTTATCGATAACTGAGTTATCGGTGAAAATGTTATTGCACAAAAACCTTAAAATTGCCCTACAATATGGGTAGCAAACGAAAGGGGATAGCTCCAGGTTACATTTGGACTTCGATATATTTCGATAAATTTATCGATAATTGAGTTATCGGTGATTGCCCAAAAAACTTAACATTACATTATAATATGGGTGTCAAACGAAAGGGGAGGGCCCCAGGTTTCATTTTGGCTTCGATATATTTCGATAAATTTATCGATAACTGAGTTATCGGTGAAAATGTTATTGCACAAAAACCTTAAAATTGCCCTACAATATGGATATCAAACGAAAGGGGATGGCCCCAGGTTTCATTTGGGCTTCGATATATTTCGATAGATTTATCGATAATTGAGTTATCGGTGATTGCCCAAAAAACTTAACATTACATTATAATATGGGTGTCAAACGAAAGGGGAGGGCCCCAGGTTTCATTTTGGCTTCGATATATTTCGATAAATTTATCGATAACTGAGTTATCGGTGAAAATGTTATTGCACAAAAACCTTAAAATTGCCCTACAATATGGATATCAAACGAAAGGGGATGGCCCCAGGTTTCATTTGGGCTTCGATATATTTCGATAGATTTATCGATAATTGAGTTATCGGTGATTGCCCAAAAAACTTAACATTACATTATAATATGGGTGTCAAACGAAAGGGGATGGCCCCAGGTTTCATTTGGGCTTCGATATATTTCGATAGATTTATCGATAATTGAGTTATCGGTGATTGCCCAAAAAACTTAACATTACCCTATAATATGGGTATCAAACGAAAGGGGATAGCTCCAGGTTTCATTTTGGCTTCGATATATTTCGATAAATTTATCGATAACTGAGTTATCGGTTATTGCCCAAAAAACAACATTACCCTATAATATGGGTATCAAACGAAAGGGGAGGGCCCCAGGTTTCATTTGGGCTTCGATATATTTCGATAAATTTATCGATAACTGAGTTATCGGTGAAAATGGTATTGCACAAAAACTTTAAAATTGCCCTAAAATATGGGTAGCATACGAAAGGGGATAGCTCCAGGTTACATTTGGACTTCGATATATTTCGATAAATTTATCGATAACTGAGTTATCGGTGATTGCGTAAAAAAATTAGCATTACCCTATAATATGGGTACCAAACGAAAGGGGAGGGCCCCAGGTTTCATTTTGGCTTCGATATATTGCGATAAATTGATCGATAACTAAGTTATCGGTCAAAATTCGATTGCCAAAAAACCTTAATATTACCCTACAATATAGGTGTCAAACGAAAGGGAATGGTCCCAGGTGCATTTGGAGTTAGATATATTTCGATAAATTGTTCGATAACTGAGCTATCGGTCAAAATGCGATTGCCCGAAAACCTTAATATTACCCTACAATATGGGTATCAAACGAATGGGAATGGTCCCGGGTTTCATTTTTACTTCGATATATTTCGATAAATGTATCGTTAATTTAGTTGTCGGTGATAATGTGATTGCCCTAAAACCTTAAAATTTACGTACAATATGGTATCAAATCAACTTTTGAATGTCCATTCATCCTGACACAATTAGTCAAAAAGCATTTAGTGTCAAAATTAAATAAAAATGTCAAAAAATTTGGTGTCATTTCATTACACCATTTACATTTTTGAGTGAATATATTTGAAATAAATAAACGAATATTTTTAAATATAAGTGAATATTTTTAACAAATAACCGACTAATTGTGTGGAGAAAATATAAAAATATCATAATGTAAGTAAAAATTCAAAAAAGAAAAAAATGTGGTAGTCATGTAATAAGCTTTTTTATAAATTCTCAATAAAACTAAAGTGAAGTAGCACAGGTTTAATTTCGCCTTTGCTATACTCCAAGCTTGCGTAAAATACCTGCTAAATCCCGTTCTTAGCAAAATCCACTTTTTCATGCGGTTCGATGGAGTAAACGATTCTGCAGTTGGCAAACAAAAGAAAAAAAGTAAAGTAAAATAAAATAAAGTAAAATAAAATAGAATGCTTTTTTTTAAAGCTTTTTTGATTAATTTGCTTAGAAACTTACACCCTTTCAACACATTTGTATGCTAATTTAACCGCTAATTTTGAAATGCCAACGAACACCGCAAAAGAAAATGTTTGAAAACCGTTTTTCAATACCCTTTTTTTCAAAATTTTAGCAATATTCGAATTAGGTAAATTCTTCAGTAGGCAATAATCTATATATGTATATAAAATAGGATGTATGTACGTATGTATGTATGTATGTTATAGACTCCGGAACTACAGAGCCGATTTTGTTAATATTTACAGGATAGCTCAGTAGGAGTCCGGAGAGTGTTTATGTAAAGTTTTATTCCGGGAAGTGGACCAGGGACCGAAATATTGCAAACTTTTTTATTTATGGTGCGATTTTCTTCAAATTTGGTACAAAGGTAGTATTTTACTTTTGCTAAAATTTGGGGTAATTTTTTTCCGGGAAGTGGACCAGGGACCGAAATATTCCAAACTTTTTTATTTATCGTGCGATTTTTTCCCTAAATTTGGGCAGAAAAACGTCTGCCGGGTCCTTCTAGTTCTCAATAAAACTAAAGTGAAGTAGCACAGGTTTAATTTCGCCTTTGCTATACTCCAAGCTTGCGTAAAATACCTGCGAAATCCCGTTCTTAGCAAAATCCACTTTTCATGCGGTTCGAAGGAGTAAACGATTCTGCAGTTGGCAAACAAAAGAAAAAAAGTAAAGTAAAATAAAATAAAGTAAAATAAAATAAAATGCTTTTTTTTAAAGCTTTTTTGATTAATTTGCTTAGAAACTTACACCCTTTCAACACATTTTTATGCTAATTTAACCGCTAATTTTGAAATGCCAACGAACACCGCAAAAGAAAATGTTTGAAAACCGTTTTTCAATACTCTTTTTTTTCAAAATTTTAGCAATATTCGAATTAGGTAAATTCTTCAGTAGGCAATCCTACTAATATTATAAATGTGAATGGAGCGATGTTTGGATGTTTGGATGTCCAGACGTTGCTTTTGTTCCCTAAAAACGTGAGAATGGCTGGACGGATTTTGTTGAAATTTGGCACGCCTACAGGTTATAGTCTGGAAGGAGCTATAGGCTATTTTTTTTTTTAATTTTGGGGGTTCCGACCCTGCTAGGGACCGTTTCTTTTCGAAATTTTTTTTATTCCATATAACTCTAAGTATATTGAACCTATACTTATGATATTTCGCATATAGGTATAGAAATATCGTACAATATGGGTATCAAACGAAAGGGGAGGGCCCCAGGTTTCATTTTGGCTTCGATAACTAAGTTATCGGTCAAAATTCGATTGCCCAAAAACCTTAATATTACCCTACAATATGAGTATCAAACGAAAGGGGATGGCCCCAGGTTTCATTTGGGCTTCGATATATTTCGATAAATTTATCGATAACTGAGTTATCGGTGAAAATGTTATTGCACAAAAGCCTTAATATTACGCTACAATATGGGTATCAAACGAAAGGGGATAGCTCCAGGTTACATTTGGACTTCTATATATTTCGATAAATTTATCGATAACTGAGTTATCGGTGATTGCCCAAAAAACTTAACATTACCCTATAATATGGGTATCAAACGAAAGGGGAGGGCCCCAGGTTTCATTTTGGCTTAGATATATTTCGATAAATTTATCGATAACTGAGTTATCGGTGAAAATGTTATTGCACAAAAACCTTAAAATTGCCCTACAATATGGGTAGAAAACGAAAGGGGATAGCTCCAGGTTACATTTGGACTTCGATATATTTCGATAAATTTATCGATAATTGAGTTATCGGTGATTGCCCAAAAAACTGAACATTACCCTATAATACAGTGCACTCGCGAAAACTCGAACTAATGAAAACCAGCCCTGTCCGAGTTATCGAAATGTTCGAGTTTTCGAACGTTATGTATTTTTAATCGATATACATATGTATTCTTTTTAACAGTTTTTATACCCTGTCCAATTTTATGGTATTATTAATCAAAGAGATTCTCTGGTTTGATGTTTTGTAGTTCATTGCTAGTTTATTTAATAAAAAATGCTAGCAAATATGAATGTTGTTTACAAATTATGTTTTAGAAAAAAAAGCAGTGATTTTGGTTTGATGTTTCTTATTTTCTACCGCATTTAATACAGCCTTTTTTGCTAAACTTAAAACATTTAGTTTTCGTCCCATTATAACACGCAAATAAATTTGATCCTAACCGCGCAAAATCCCGTGTATCACTGACCAATATCAATCAACTTAAAAGAAAAGTTCCGTAATTAGCACGAAACCTAGCCAGTGCGGCGCCTTAGAATGAAACAAAAGACTCACATAACGACAAAAATTGAATATCGGCCCTTACAGCACATGCAAAACGACAGTTTCTAACATGTTTTTCCATGAAAAAAAGAAAATAATTGTTCGAGTTTTAGAGTAGCTACATTTTGTTCGAGTTTTAAAGTAGTCAATGGAGAAAAAAAAATGTTCAAGTTTCCGAATGTTCGAGTTATCGTGTGTTCGAGTTTTCGCGAGTGCACTGTATATGTATCAAACGAAAGGGGAAGGCCCCAGGTTATCGGTGAAAATGTTATTGCACAAAAACCTTAAAATTGCCCTACAATATGGGTAGAAAACGAAAGGGGATAGCTCCAGGTTACATTTGGACTTTGATATATTTCGATAAATTTATCGATAATTGAGTTATCGGTGATTGCCCAAAAAACTTAACATTACCCTATAATATGGGTATCAAATGAAAGGGGAGGGCCCCAGGTTTCATTTTGGCTTCGATATATTTCGATAAATTGATCGATAACTAAGTTATCGGTCAAAACTCGATTGCCCAAAAACCTTAATATTACCCTACAATATGGGTATCAAACGAAAGGGGATGGCCCGAGGTTTCATTTCGGCTTCGATATATTTCGATAAATTTATCGATAACTGAGTTATCGGTGAAAATGTTATTGCACAAAAACCTTAATATTACCCTACAATATAGGTGTCAAACGAAAGGGAATGGTCCCAGGTGCATTTGGAGTTAGATATATTTCGATAAATTGTTCGATAACTGAGCTATCGGTCAAAATGCGATTGCCCGAAAACCTTAATATTACCCTACAATATGGGTATCAAACGAATGGGAATGGTCCCGGGTTTCATTTTTACTTCGATATATTTCGATAAATGTATCGTTAATTTAGTTGTCGGTGATAATGTGATTGCCCTAAAACCTTAAAATTTACGTACAATATGGTATCAAATCAACTTTTGAATGTCCATTCATCCTGACACAATTAGTCAAAAAGCATTTAGTGTCAAAATTAAATAAAAATGTCAAAAAATTTGGTGTCATTTCATTACACCATTTACATTTTTGAGTGAATATATTTGAAATAAATAAACGAATATTTTTAAATATAAGTGAATATTTTTAACAAATAACCGACTAATTGTGTGGAGAAAATATAAAAATATCATAATGTAAGTAAAAATTCAAAAAAGAAAAAAATGTGGTAGTCATGTAATAAGCTTTTTTATAAATTCTCAATAAAACTAAAGTGAAGTAGCACAGGTTTAATTTCGCCTTTGCTATACTCCAAGCTTGCGTAAAATACCTGCTAAATCCCGTTCTTAGCAAAATCCACTTTTTCATGCGGTTCGATGGAGTAAACGATTCTGCAGTTGGCAAACAAAAGAAAAAAAGTAAAGTAAAATAAAATAAAGTAAAATAAAATAGAATGCTTTTTTTTAAAGCTTTTTTGATTAATTTGCTTAGAAACTTACACCCTTTCAACACATTTGTATGCTAATTTAACCGCTAATTTTGAAATGCCAACGAACACCGCAAAAGAAAATGTTTGAAAACCGTTTTTCAATACCCTTTTTTTCAAAATTTTAGCAATATTCGAATTAGGTAAATTCTTCAGTAGGCAATAATCTATATATGTATATAAAATAGGATGTATGTACGTATGTATGTATGTATGTTATAGACTCCGGAACTACAGCGCCGATTTTGTTAATATTTACAGGATAGCTCAGTAGGAGTCCGGAGAGTGTTTATGTAAAGTTTTATTCCGGGAAGTGGACCAGGGACCGAAATATTGCAAACTTTTTTATTTATGGTGCGATTTTCTTCAAATTTGGTACAAAGGTAGTATTTTACTTTTGCTAAAATTTGGGGTAATTTTTTTCCGGGAAGTGGACCAGGGACCGAAATATTCCAAACTTTTTTATTTATCGTGCGATTTTTTCCCTAAATTTGGGCAGAAAAACGTCTGCCGGGTCCTTCTAGTTCTCAATAAAACTAAAGTGAAGTAGCACAGGTTTAATTTCGCCTTTGCTATACTCCAAGCTTGCGTAAAATACCTGCGAAATCCCGTTCTTAGCAAAATCCACTTTTCATGCGGTTCGAAGGAGTAAACGATTCTGCAGTTGGCAAACAAAAGAAAAAAAGTAAAGTAAAATAAAATAAAGTAAAATAAAATAAAATGCTTTTTTTTAAAGCTTTTTTGATTAATTTGCTTAGAAACTTACACCCTTTCAACACATTTTTATGCTAATTTAACCGCTAATTTTGAAATGCCAACGAACACCGCAAAAGAAAATGTTTGAAAACCGTTTTTCAATACTCTTTTTTTTCAAAATTTTAGCAATATTCGAATTAGGTAAATTCTTCAGTAGGCAATCCTACTAATATTATAAATGTGAATGGAGCGATGTTTGGATGTTTGGATGTCCAGACGTTGCTTTTGTTCCCTAAAAACGTGAGAATGGCTGGACGGATTTTGTTGAAATTTGGCACGCCTACAGGTTATAGTCTGGAAGGAGCTATAGGCTATTTTTTTTTTTAATTTTGGGGGTTCCGACCCTGCTAGGGACCGTTTCTTTTCGAAATTTTTTTTATTCCATATAACTCTAAGTATATTGAACCTATACTTATGATATTTCGCATATAGGTATAGAAATATCGTACAATATGGGTATCAAACGAAAGGGGAGGGCCCCAGGTTTCATTTTGGCTTCGATAACTAAGTTATCGGTCAAAATTCGATTGCCCAAAAACCTTAATATTACCCTACAATATGAGTATCAAACGAAAGGGGATGGCCCCAGGTTTCATTTGGGCTTCGATATATTTCGATAAATTTATCGATAACTGAGTTATCGGTGAAAATGTTATTGCACAAAAGCCTTAATATTACGCTACAATATGGGTATCAAACGAAAGGGGATAGCTCCAGGTTACATTTGGACTTCTATATATTTCGATAAATTTATCGATAACTGAGTTATCGGTGATTGCCCAAAAAACTTAACATTACCCTATAATATGGGTATCAAACGAAAGGGGAGGGCCCCAGGTTTCATTTTGGCTTAGATATATTTCGATAAATTTATCGATAACTGAGTTATCGGTGAAAATGTTATTGCACAAAAACCTTAAAATTGCCCTACAATATGGGTAGAAAACGAAAGGGGATAGCTCCAGGTTACATTTGGACTTCGATATATTTCGATAAATTTATCGATAATTGAGTTATCGGTGATTGCCCAAAAAACTGAACATTACCCTATAATACAGTGCACTCGCGAAAACTCGAACTAATGAAAACCAGCCCTGTCCGAGTTATCGAAATGTTCGAGTTTTCGAACGTTATGTATTTTTAATCGATATACATATGTATTCTTTTTAACAGTTTTTATACCCTGTCCAATTTTATGGTATTATTAATCAAAGAGATTCTCTGGTTTGATGTTTTGTAGTTCATTGCTAGTTTATTTAATAAAAAATGCTAGCAAATATGAATGTTGTTTACAAATTATGTTTTAGAAAAAAAAGCAGTGATTTTGGTTTGATGTTTCTTATTTTCTACCGCATTTAATACAGCCTTTTTTGCTAAACTTAAAACATTTAGTTTTCGTCCCATTATAACACGCAAATAAATTTGATCCTAACCGCGCAAAATCCCGTGTATCACTGACCAATATCAATCAACTTAAAAGAAAAGTTCCGTAATTAGCACGAAACCTAGCCAGTGCGGCGCCTTAGAATGAAACAAAAGACTCACATAACGACAAAAATTGAATATCGGCCCTTACAGCACATGCAAAACGACAGTTTCTAACATGTTTTTCCATGAAAAAAAGAAAATAATTGTTCGAGTTTTAGAGTAGCTACATTTTGTTCGAGTTTTAAAGTAGTCAATGGAGAAAAAAAAATGTTCAAGTTTCCGAATGTTCGAGTTATCGTGTGTTCGAGTTTTCGCGAGTGCACTGTATATGTATCAAACGAAAGGGGAAGGCCCCAGGTTATCGGTGAAAATGTTATTGCACAAAAACCTTAAAATTGCCCTACAATATGGGTAGAAAACGAAAGGGGATAGCTCCAGGTTACATTTGGACTTTGATATATTTCGATAAATTTATCGATAATTGAGTTATCGGTGATTGCCCAAAAAACTTAACATTACCCTATAATATGGGTATCAAATGAAAGGGGAGGGCCCCAGGTTTCATTTTGGCTTCGATATATTTCGATAAATTGATCGATAACTAAGTTATCGGTCAAAACTCGATTGCCCAAAAACCTTAATATTACCCTACAATATGGGTATCAAACGAAAGGGGATGGCCCGAGGTTTCATTTCGGCTTCGATATATTTCGATAAATTTATCGATAACTGAGTTATCGGTGAAAATGTTATTGCACAAAAACCTTAAAATTGCCCTACAATATGGGTAGAAAACGAAAGGGGATAGCTCCAGGTTACATTTGGACTTCGATATATTTCGATAAATTTATCGATAATTGAGTTATCGGTGATTGCCCAAAAAACTTAACATTACCCTATAATATGGGTATCAAATGAAAGGGGAGGGCCCCAGGTTTCATTTTGGCTTCGATATATTTCGATAAATTGATCGATAACTAAGTTATCGGTCAAAACTCGATTGCCCAAAAACCTTAATATTACCCTACAATATGGGTATCAAACGAAAGGGGATGGCCCGAGGTTTCATTTCGGCTTCGATATATTTCGATAAATTTATCGATAACTGAGTTATCGGTGAAAATGTTATTGCACAAAAACCTTAAAATTGCCCTACAATATGGGTAGAAAACGAAAGGGGATAGCTCCAGGTTACATTTGGACTTCGATATATTTCGATAAATTTATCGATAATTGAGTTATCGGTGATTGCCCAAAAAACTTAACATTACCCTATAATATATGTATCAAACGAAAGGGGAAGGCCCCAGGTTTCATTTTGGCTTCGATATATTTCGATAAATTGATCGATAACTAAGTTATCGATCAAAATTCGATTGCCCAAAAACCTTAATATTACCCTACAATATAAAAAAACCTTAAAATTGCCCTACAATATGGGTAGCAAACGAAAGGGGATAGCTCCAGGTTACATTTGGACTTCGATATATTTCGATAAATTTATCGATAACTGAGTTATCGGTGATTGCCCAAAAAACGTAACATTACCCTATAATATGGGTATCAAACGAAAGGGGAGGGCCCAGGTTTCATTTTGGCTTCGATATATTTCGATAAATTGATCGATAACTAAGTTATCGGTCAAAATTCGATTGCCAAAAAACCTTAAACTTGCTCTACAATATGGGTGTCAAACGAAAGGGAATGGCCCCAGGTGCATTTGGAGTTAGATATATTTCGATAAATTGTTCGATAACTGAGTTATCGGTCAAAATGCGATTGCCCGAAAACCTTAATATTACCCTACAATATGGGTATCAAACGAATGGGGATGGTCCCGGGTTTCATTTTTACTTCGATATATTTCGATAAATTTATCGTTAATTTAGTTGTCGGTGAGAATGTGATTGCCCTAAAACCCTAAAATTTACGTACAATATGGTATCAAATCAACTTTTGAATGTCCATTCATCCTGACACAATTAGTCAAAAAGCATTTAGTGTTAAAATTAAATAAAAATGTCAAAAAATTTGGTGTCATTTCATTACACCATTTACATTTTTGAGTGAATATATCCTACTAACATTATAAATGTGAATGTAGTGATGTTTGGATGTTTGGATGTTTGGATGTCCAGACGTTTGCTTTTGTTCCCCAAAAACGTGAGAATGGCTGCACGGATTTTGTTGAAATTTGGCACGCCTACAGGTTATAGTCTGGAAGGAGCTATAGGCTTTTTTTTTTTAATTTTGGGGGTTCCGACCCTGCTAGGGACCGTTTCTTTTCGAAATTTTTTTTATTCCATATAACTCTAAGTATATTGAACCTATACTTATGATATTACGCATATAGGTATAGAAATATCGTACAATATGGGTAACAAACGAAAGGGGAGGGCCCCAGGTTTCATTTGGGCTTCGATATATTTCGATAAATTTATCGATAACTGAGTTATCGGTGAAAATGTTATTGCACAAAAACCTTAAAATTGCCCTACAATATGGGTATCAAACGAAAGGGGATGGCCCCAGGTTTCATTTGGGCTTCGATATATTTCGATAAATTTATCGATAACTGAGTTATCGGTGAAAATGTTATTGCACAAAAACCTTAAAATTGCCCTACAATATGGGTATCAAACGAAAGGGGATGGCCCCAGGTTTCATTTGGGCTTCGATATATTTCGATAAATTTATCGATAACTGAGTTATCGGTGAAAATGTTAATGGAAAAAAACCTTAAAATTGCCCTACAATATGGGTATCAAACGAAAGGGGATGGTCCCAGGTTTCATTTGGGCTTCGATATATTTCGATAAATTTATCGATAACTGAGTTATCGGTGAAAATGTTAATGGAAAAAAACCTTAAAATTGCCCTACAATATGGGTAGCAAACGAAAGGGGATAGCTCCAGGTTACATTTGGACTTCGATATATTTCGATGAATCTATCGATAACTGAGTTATCGGTGATTGCCTAAAAAACGTAACATTACCCTATAATATGGGTATCAAACGAAAGGGGAGGGCCCAGGTTTCATTTTGGCTTCGATATATTTCGATAAATTGATCGATAACTAAGTTATCGGTCAAAATTCGATTGCCAAAAAACCTTAAACTTGCTCTACAATATGGGTGTCAAACGAAAGGGAATGGCCCCAGGTGCATTTGGAGTTAGATATATTTCGATAAATTGTTCGATAACTGAGTTATCGGTCAAAATGCGATTGCCCGAAAACCTTAATATTACCCTACAATATGGGTATCAAACGAATGGGGATGGTCCCGGGTTTCATTTTTACTTCGATATATTTCGATAAATTTATCGTTAATTTAGTTGTCGGTGAGAATGTGATTGCCCTAAAACCCTAAAATTTACGTACAATATGGTATCAAATCAACTTTTGAATGTCCATTCATCCTGACACAATTAGTCAAAAAGCATTTAGTGTTAAAATTAAATAAAAATGTCAAAAATTTGGTGTCATTTCATTACACCATTTACATTTTTGAGTGAATATATCCTACTAACATTATAAATGTGAATGTAGCGATGTTTGGATGTTTGGATGTTTGGATGTCCAGACGTTTGCTTTTGTTCCCCAAAAACGTGAGAATGGCTGGACGGATTTTGTTGAAATTTGGCACGCCTACAGGTTATAGTCTGGAAGGAGCTATAGGTTTTTTTTTTTTTTTAATTTTGGGGGTTCCGACCCTGCTAGGGACCGTTTCTTTTCGAAATTTTTTTTATTCCATATAACTCTAAGTATATTGAACCTATACTTATGATATTACGCATATAGGTATAGAAATATCGTACAATATGGGTAACAAACGAAAGGGGAGGGCCCCAGGTTTCATTTGGGCTTCGATATATTTCGATAAATTTATCGATAACTGAGTTATCGGTGAAAATGTTATTGCACAAAAACCTTAAAATTGCCCTGCAATATGGGTATCAAACGAAAGGGGATGGTCCCAGGTTTCATTTGGGCTTCGATATATTTCGATAAATTTATCGATAACTGAGTTATCGGTGAAAATGTTATTGCACAAAAACCTTAAAATTGCCCTACAATATGGGTAGCAAACGAAAGGGGATAGCTCCAGGTTACATTTGGACTTCGATATATTTCGATAAATTTATCGATAATTGAGTTATCGGTGATTGCCCAAAAAACTTAACATTACCCTATAATATGGGTATCAAACGAAAGGGGAGGGCCCCAGGTTTCATTTTGGCTTAGATATATTTCGATAAATTTATCGATAACTGAGTTATCGGTGAAAATGTTATTGCACAAAAACCTTAAAATTGCCCTACAATATGGGTAGAAAACGAAAGGGGATAGCTCCAGGTTACATTTGGACTTCGATATATTTCGATAAATTTATCGATAATTGAGTTATCGGTGATTGCCCAAAAAACTTAACATTACCCTATAATATATGTATCAAACGAAAGGGGAAGGCCCCAGGTTATCGGTGAAAATGTTATTGCACAAAAACCTTAAAATTGCCCTACAATATGGGTAGAAAACAAAAGGGGATAGCTCCAGGTTACATTTGGACTTCGATATATTTCGATAAATTTATCGATAATTGAGTTATCGGTGATTGCCCAAAAAACTTAACATTACCCTATAATATGGGTATCAAACGAAAGGGGAGGGCCCCAGGTTTCATTTTGGCTTCGATATATTTCGATAAATTGATCGATAACTAAGTTATCGGTCAAAATTCGATTGCCCAAAAACCTTAATATTACCCTACAATATGGGTATCAAACGAAAGGGGATGGCCCCAGGTTTCATTTCGGCTTCGATATATTTCGATAAATTTATCGATAACTGAGTTATCGGTGAAAATGTTATTGCACAAAAACCTTAAAATTGCCCTACAATATGGGTAGAAAACGAAAGGGGATAGCTCCAGGTTACATTTGGACTTCGATATATTTCGATAAATTTATCGATAATTGAGTTATCGGTGATTGCCCAAAAAACTTAACATTACCCTATAATATAAGTATCAAACGAAAGGGGAAGGCCCCAGGTTTCATTTTGGCTTCGACATATTTCGATAAATTGATCGATAACTAAGTTATCGATCAAAATTCGATTGCCCAAAAACCTTAATATTACCCTACAATATGGGTATCAAACGAAAGGGGAGGGCCCAGGTTTCATTTTGGCTTCGATATATTTCGATAAATTGATCGATAACTAAGTTATCGGTCAAAATTCGATTGCCAAAAAACCTTAAACTTGCTCTACAATATGGGTGTCAAACGAAAGGGAATGGCCCCAGGTGCATTTGGAGTTAGATATATTTCGATAAATTGTTCGATAACTAAGTTATCGATCAAAATTCGATTGCCCAAAAACCTTAATATTACCCTACAATATGGGTATCAAACGAAAAGGGATGGCCCCAGGATTCATTTGGGCTTCGATATATTTCGATAAATTTATCGATAACTCAGTTATCGGTGAAAATGTTATTGCACAAAAACCTTAAAATTGCCCTACAATATGGGTATCAAACGAAAGGGGATAGCTCCAGGTTACATTTGGACTTCGATATATTTCGATAAATTTATCGATAACTGAGTTATCGGTGATTGCCCAAAAAACTTAACATTACCCTATAATATGGGTATCAAACGAAAGGGGAGGGCCCCAGGTTTCATTTTGGCTTCAATATATTTCGATAAATTGATCGATAACTAAGTTATCGGTCAAAATTCGATTGCCAAAAAACCTTAAACTTGCTCTACAATATGGGTGTCAAACGAAAGGGAATGGCCCCAGGTGCATTTGGAGTTAGATATATTTCGATAAATTGTTCGATAACTAAGTTATCGGTCAAAATTCGATTGCCAAAAAACCTTAAACTTGCTCTACAATATGGGTGTCAAACGAAAGGGAATGGCCCCAGGTGCATTTGGGCTTCGATATATTTCGATAAATTTATCGATAACTGAGTTATCGGTGAAAATGTTAATGGAAAAAAACCTTAAAATTGCCCTACAATATGGGTAGCAAACGAAAGGGGATAGCTCCAGGTTACATTTGGACTTCGATATATTTCGATAAATTTATCGATAACTGAGTTATCGGTGATTGCCCAAAAAACGTAACATTACCCTATAATATGGGTATCAAACGAAAGGGGAGGGCCCAGGTTTCATTTTGGCTTCGATATATTTCGATAAATTGATCGATAACTAAGTTATCGGTCAAAATTCGATTGCCAAAAAACCTTAAACTTGCTCTACAATATGGGTGTCAAACGAAAGGGAATGGCCCCAGGTGCATTTGGAGTTAGATATATTTCGATAAATTGTTCGATAACTAAGTTATCGATCAAAATTCGATTGCCCAAAAACCTTAATATTACCCTACAATATGGGTATCAAACGAAAAGGGATGGCCCCAGGATTCATTTGGGCTTCGATATATTTCGATAAATTTATCGATAACTGAGTTATCGGTGAAAATGTTAATGGAAAAAAACCTTAAAATTGCCCTACAATATGGGTAGCAAACGAAAGGGGATAGCTCCAGGTTACATTTGGACTTCGATATATTTCGATAAATTTATCGATAACTGAGCTATCGGTGATTGCCCAAAGAACTTAACATTACCCTATAATATGGGTATCAAACGAAAGGGGATCGCCCCAGGTTTCATTTGGGCTTCGATATATTTCGATAAATTTATCGATAACTGAGTTATCGGTGAAAATGTTAATGGAAAAAAACCTTAAAATTGCCCTACAATATGGGTAGCAAACGAAAGGGGATAGCTCCAGGTTACATTTGGACTTCGATATATTTCGATAAATTTATCGATAACTGAGTTATCGGTGATTGCCCAAAAAACTTAACATTACCCTATAATATGGGTATCAAACGAAAGGGGAGGGCCCCAGGTTTCATTTTGGCTTCGATATATTTCGATAAATTGATCGATAACTAAGTTATCGGTCAAAATTCGATTGCCCAAAAACCTTAATATTACCCTACAATATGGGTATCAAACGAAAGGGGATGGCCCCAGGTTTCATTTCGGCTTCGATATATTTCGATAAATTTATCGATAACTGAGTTATCGGTGAAAATGTTATTGCACAAAAACCTTAAAATTGCCCTACAATATGGGTAGAAAACGAAAGGGGATAGCTCCAGGTTACATTTGGACTTCGATATATTTCGATAAATTTATCGATAATTGAGTTATCGGTGATTGCCCAAAAAACTTAACATTACCCTATAATATAAGTATCAAACGAAAGGGGAAGGCCCCAGGTTTCATTTTGGCTTCGACATATTTCGATAAATTGATCGATAACTAAGTTATCGATCAAAATTCGATTGCCCAAAAACCTTAATATTACCCTACAATATGGGTATCAAACGAAAGGGGAGGTCCCAGGTTTCATTTTGGCTTCGATATATTTCGATAAATTGATCGATAACTAAGTTATCGGTCAAAATTCGATTGCCCAAAAACCTTAAAATTGCCCTACAATATGGATATCAAACGAAAGGGGAGGGCCCAGGTTTCATTTTGGCTTCGATATATTTCGATAAATTGATCGATAACTAAGTTATCGGTCAAAATTCGATTGCCAAAAAACCTTAAACTTGCTCTACAATATGGGTGTCAAACGAAAGGGAATGGCCCCAGGTGCATTTGGAGTTAGATATATTTCGATAAATTGTTCGATAACTAAGTTATCGATCAAAATTCGATTGCCCAAAAACCTTAATATTACCCTACAATATGGGTATCAAACGAAAAGGGATGGCCCCAGGATTCATTTGGGCTTCGATATATTTCGATAAATTTATCGATAACTCAGTTATCGGTGAAAATGTTATTGCACAAAAACCTTAAAATTGCCCTACAATATGGGTATCAAACGAAAGGGGAGGGCCCAGGTTTCATTTTGGCTTCGATATATTTCGATAAATTGATCGATAACTAAGTTATCGGTCAAATTCGATTGCCAAAAAACCTTAAACTTGCTCTACAATATGGGTGTCAAACGAAAGGGAATGGCCCCAGGTGCATTTGGAGTTAGATATATTTCGATAAATTGTTCGATAACTAAGTTATCGATCAAAATTCGATTGCCCAAAAACCTTAATATTACCCTACAATATGGGTATCAAACGAAAAGGGATGGCCCCAGGATTCATTTGGGCTTCGATATATTTCGATAAATTTATCGATAACTCAGTTATCGTTGAAAATGTTATTGCACAAAAACCTTAAAATTGCCCTACAATATGGGTATCAAACGAAAGGGGATAGCTCCAGGTTACATTTGGACTTCGATATATTTCGATAAATTTATCGATAACTGAGTTATCGGTGATTGCCCAAAAAACTTAACATTACCCTATAATATGGGTATCAAACGAAAGGGGAGGGCCCCAGGTTTCATTTTGGCTTCAATATATTTCGATAAATTGATCGATAACTAAGTTATCGGTCAAAATTCGATTGCCCAAAAACCTTAAAATTGCCCTACAATATGGGTATAAAACGATAGGGGTAGCTCCAGATTACGTTTGGACTTCGATATATTTCGATAAATTTATCGATAACTGAGCTATCGGTGATTGCCCAAAGAACTTAACATTACCCTATAATATGGGTATCAAACGAAAGGGGATCGCCCCAGGTTTCATTTGGGCTTCGATATATTTCGATAAATTTATCGATAACTGAGTTATCGGTGAAAATGTTAATGGAAAAAAACCTTAAAATTGCCCTACAATATGGGTAGCAAACGAAAGGGGATAGCTCCAGGTTACATTTGGACTTCGATATATTTCGATAAATTTATCGATAACTGAGTTATCGGTGATTGCCCAAAAAACGTAACATTACCCTATAATATGGGTATCAAACGAAAGGGGAGGGCCCAGGTTTCATTTTGGCTTCGATATATTTCGATAAATTGATCGATAACTGAGTTATCGGTCAAAATTCGATTGCCAAAAAACCTTAAACTTGCTCTACAATATGGGTGTCAAACGAAAGGGGATGGTCCCGGGTTTCATTTTTACTTCGATATATTTCGATAAATTTATCGTTAATTTAGTTGTCGGTGAGAATGTGATTGCCCTAAAACCCTAAAATTTACGTACAATATGGTATCAAATCAACTTTTGAATGTCCATTCATCCTGACACAATTAGTCAAAAAGCATTTAGTGTTAAAATTAAATAAAAATGTCAAAAAATTTGGTGTCATTTCATTACACCATTTACATTTTTGAGTGAATATATCCTACTAACATTATAAATGTGAATGTAGCGATGTTTGGATGTTTGGATGTTTGGATGTCCAGACGTTTGCTTTTGTTCCCCAAAAACGTGAGAATGGCTGGACGGATTTTGTTGAAATTTGGCACGCCTACAGGTTATAGTCTGGAAGGAGCTATAGGCTTTTTTTTTTTTAATTTTGGGGGTTCCGACCCTGCTAGGGACCGTTTCTTTTCGAAATTTTTTTTATTCCATTCAACTCTAAGTATATTGAACCTATACTTATGATATTACGCATATAGGTATAGAAATATCGTACAATATGGGTAACAAACGAAAGGTGAGGGCCCCATGTTTCATTTGGGCTTCGATATATTTCGATAAATTTTTCGATAACTGAGTTATCGGTGAAAATGTTATTGCACAAAAACCTTAAAATTGCCCTACAATATGGGTATCAAACGAAAGGGGATGGTCCCAGGTTTCATTTGGGCTTCGATATATTTCGATAAATTTATCGATAACTGAGTTATCGGTGAAAATGTTATTGCACAAAAACCTTAAAATTGCCCTACAATATGGGTAGCAAACGAAAGGGGATAGCTCCAGGTTACATTTGGACTTCGATATATTTCGATAAATTTATCGATAATTGAGTTATCGGTGATTGCCCAAAAAACTTAACATTACCCTATAATATGGGTATCAAACGAAAGGGGAGGGCCCCAGGTTTTATTTTGGCTTAGATATATTTCGATAAATTTATCGATAACTGAGTTATCGGTGAAAATGTTATTGCACAAAAACCTTAAAATTGCCCTACAATATGGGTAGAAAACGAAAGGGGATAGCTCCAGGTTACATTTGGACTTCGATATATTTCGATAAATTTATCGATAATTGAGTTATCGGTGATTGCCCAAAAAACTTAACATTACCCTATAATATGGGTATCAAACGAAAGGGGAGGGCCCCAGGTTTCATTTTGGCTTCGATATATTTCGATAAATTGATCGATAACTAAGTTATCGGTCAAAATTAGATTGCCCAAAAACCTTAATATTACCCTACAATATGGGTATCAAACGAAAGGGGATGGCCCCAGGTTTCATTTCGGCTTCGATATATTTCGATAAATTTATCGATAACTGAGTTATCGGTGAAAATGTTATTGCACAAAAACCTTAAAATTGCCCTACAATATGGGTAGAAAACGAAAGGGGATAGCTCCAGGTTACATTTGGACTTCGATATATTTCGATAAATTTATCGATAATTTAGTTATCGGTGATTGCCCAAAAAACTTAACATTACCCTATAATATGGGTATCAAACGAAAGGGGAGGGCCCCAGGTTTCATTTTGGCTTCGATATATTTCGATAAATTGATCGATAACTAAGTTATCGGTCAAAATTCGATTGCCAAAAAACCTTAAACTTGCTCTACAATATGGGTGTCAAACGAAAGGGAATGGCCCCAGGTGCATTTGGAGTTAGATATATTTCGATAAATTGTTCGATAACTAAGTTATCGATCAAAATTCGATTGCCCAAAAACCTTAATATTACCCTACAATATGGGTATCAAACGAAAAGGGATGGCCCCAGGATTCATTTGGGCTTCGATATATTTCGATAAATTTATCGATAACTCAGCTATCGGTGAAAATGTTATTGCACAAAAACCTTAAAATTGCCCTACAATATGGGTATCAAACGAAAGGGGAGGGCCCAGGTTTCATTTTGGCTTCGATATATTTCGATAAATTGATCGATAACTAAGTTATCGGTCAAAATTCGATTGCCAAAAAACCTTAAACTTGCTCTACAATATGGGTGTCAAACGAAAGGGAATGGCCCCAGGTGCATTTGGAGTTAGATATATTTCGATAAATTGTTCGATAACTAAGTTATCGATCAAAATTCGATTGCCCAAAAACCTTAATATTACCCTACAATATGGGTATCAAACGAAAAGGGATGGCCCCAGGATTCATTTGGGCTTCGATAAATTTATCGATAACTCAGTTATCGGTGAAAATGTTATTGCACAAAAACCTTAAAATTGCCCTACAATATGGGTATCAAACGAAAGGGGATAGCTCCAGGTTACATTTGGACTTCGATATATTTCGATAAATTTATCGATAACTGAGTTATCGGTGATTGCCCAAAAAACTTAACATTACCCTATAATATGGGTATCAAACGAAAGGGGAGGGCCCCAGGTTTCATTTTGGCTTCGATATATTTCGATAAATTGATCGATAACTAAGTTATCGGTCAAAATTCGATTGCCCAAAAACCTTAAAATTGCCCTACAATATGGGTATAAAACGATAGGGGTAGCTCCAGGTTACGTTTGGACTTCGATATATTTCGATAAATTTATCGATAACTGAGCTATCGGTGATTGCCCAAAGAACTTAACATTACCCTATAATATGGGTATCAAACGAAAGGGGATCGCCCCAGGTTTCATTTGGGCTTCGATATATTTCGATAAATTTATCGATAACTGAGTTATCGGTGAAAATGTTAATGGAAAAAAACCTTAAAATTGCCCTACAATATGGGTAGCAAACGAAAGGGGATAGCTCCAGGTTACATTTGGACTTCGATATATTTCGATAAATTTATCGATAACTGAGTTATCGGTGATTGCCCAAAAAACGTAACATTACCCTATAATATGGGTATCAAACGAAAGGGGAGGGCCCAGGTTTCATTTTGGCTTCAATATATTTCGATAAATTGATCGATAACTGAGTTATCGGTCAAAATTCGATTGCCAAAAAACCTTAAACTTGCTCTACAATATGGGTGTCAAACGAAAGGGGATGGTCCCGCGTTTCATTTTTACTTCGATATATTTCGATAAATTTATCGTTAATTTAGTTGTCGGTGAGAATGTGATTGCCCTAAAACCCTAAAATTTACGTACAATATGGTATCAAATCAACTTTTGAATGTCCATTCATCCTGACACAATTAGTCAAAAAGCATTTAGTTTTAAAATTAAATAAAAATGTCAAAAAATTTGGTGTCATTTCATTACACCATTTACATTTTTGGGTGAATATATCCTACTAACATTATAAATGTGAATGTAGCGATGTTTGGATGTTTGGATGTTTGGATGTCCAGACGTTTGCTTTTGTTCCCCAAAAACGTGAGAATGGCTGGACGGATTTTGTTGAAATTTGGCACGCCTACAGGTTATAGTCTGGAAGGAGCTATAGGCTTTTTTTTTTTAATTTTGGGGGTTCCGACCCTGCTAGGGACCGTTTCTTTTCGAAATTTTTTTTATTCCATATAACTCTAAGTATATTGAACCTATACTTATGATATTACGCATATAGGTATAGAAATATCGTACAATATGGGTAACAAACGAAAGGGGAGGGCCCCAGGTTTCATTTGGGCTTCGATATATTTCGATAAATTTATCGATAACTGAGTTATCGGTGAAAATGTTATTGCACAAAAACCTTAAAATTGCCCTACAATATGGGTATCAAACGAAAGGGGATGGTCCCAGGTTTCATTTGGGCTTCGATATATTTCGATAAATTTATCGATAACTGAGTTATCGGTGATTGCCCAAAAAACGTAACATTACCCTATAATATGGGTATCAAACGAAAGGGGAGGGCCCAGGTTTCATTTTGGCTTCGATATATTTCGATAAATTGATCGATAACTAAGTTATCGGTCAAAATTCGATTGCCAAAAAACCTTAAACTTGCTCTACAATATGGGTGTCAAACGAAAGGGAATGGCCCCAGGTGCATTTGGAGTTAGATATATTTCGATAAATTGTTCGATAACTGAGTTATCGGTCAAAATGCGATTGCCCGAAAACCTTAATATTACCCTACAATATGGGTATCAAACGAATGGGGATGGTCCCGGGTTTCATTTTTACTTCGATATATTTCGATAAATTTATCGTTAATTTAGTTGTCGGTGAGAATGTGATTGCCCTAAAACCCTAAAATTTACGTACAATATGGTATCAAATCAACTTTTGAATGTCCATTCATCCTGACACAATTAGTCAAAAAGCATTTAGTGTTAAAATTAAATAAAAATGTCAAAAAATTTGGTGTCATTTCATTACACCATTTACATTTTTGAGTGAATATATCCTACTAACATTATAAATGTGAATGTAGCGATGTTTGGATGTTTGGATGTTTGGATGTCCAGACGTTTGCTTTTGTTCCCCAAAAACGTGAGAATGGCTGGACGGATTTTGTTGAAATTTGGCACGCCTACAGGTTATAGTCTGGAAGGAGCTATAGGCTTTTTTTTTTTTAATTTTGGGGGTTCCGACCCTGCTAGGGACCGTTTCTTTTCGAAATTTTTTTTATTCCATATAACTCTAAGTATATTGAACCTATACTTATGATATTACGCATATAGGTATAGAAATATCGTACAATATGGGTAACAAACGAAAGGGGAGGGCCCCAGGTTTCATTTGGGCTTCGATATATTTCGATAAATTTATCGATAACTGAGTTATCGGTGAAAATGTTATTGCACAAAAACCTTAAAATTGCCTACAATATGGGTATCAAACGAAAGGGGATGGTCCCAGGTTTCATTTGGGCTTCGATATATTTCGATAAATTTATCGATAACTGAGTTATCGGTGAAAATGTTATTGCACAAAAACCTTAAAATTGCCCTACAATATGGGTAGCAAACGAAAGGGGATAGCTCCAGGTTACATTTGGACTTCGATATATTTCGATAAATTTATCGATAACTGAGTTATCGGTGATTGCCCAAAAAACTTAACATTACCCTATAATATGGGTATCAAACGAAAGGGGAGGGCCCCAGGTTTCATTTTGGCTTCGATATATTGCGATAAATTGATCGATAACTAAGTTATCGGTCAAAATTCGATTGCCCAAAAACCTTAAAATTGCCCTACAATATGGGTATAAAACGATAGGGGTAGCTCCAGGTTACATTTGGACTTCGATATATTTCGATAAATTTATCGATAACTGAGCTATCGGTGATTGCCCAAAGAACTTAACATTACCCTATAATATGGGTATCAAACGAAAGGGGATGGCCCCAGGTTTCATTTGGGCTCCGATATATTTCGATAAATTTATCGATAACTGAGTTATCGGTGAAAATGTTATTGCACAAAAACCTTAAAATTGCCCTACAATATGGGTAGCAAACGAAAGGGGATAGCTCCAGGTTACATTTGGACTTCGATATATTTCGATAAATTTATCGATAACTGAGTTATCGGTGATTGCCCAAAAAACTTAACATTACCCTATAATATGGGTTGTTGTATATCCAGTTGACACCAAAAAGAATGTTCTTTATTTCATTTCATTTCAAGGTGACATTACATGTTAGGGTTACCAGGTGTAACCATACTTATAATATTAAGTAATGTACTAAAATACTTATTTAAGGTTACCAGATCTTAAGATATAAATACTACTAGTATTTTGTATGTATATAACACGCCCCCCTTTGGGATATTTATTTTATTTTATTTTTTATTAATCCACTTTTTTTTTTTTTTTTTTTTTTCAAACGGGAATAACAAATAATCAGGGTATTCGTTCAAATTCCCAAATGTCTCGTAAATGTCGTATACACAAACGAAAACCCTTATTATATTTGATATTGAAGCTGTGTTTCGTAAATACATACATATTTTGCTTACAATTTCTTACATATTATGGAAATTTGATTGTTTTTTGTTTTTGTACATATGCGAGCTTTGTTTACAATACAATTAGAATTTCTTACATATTGTGTATTGGTTTTGCAAAATTTTATTATTATTATTATTTCTTTTTTTTTTCAAAGGTAAGCTATTTTGTTATTAATCGACCAGATCTCAATGCCAATGCTATCGGTAGTATCGGGTCTTACATGGATCTCGTTTCGTCTAAAACGGTTGCCATTACTATCTTCGACTACCACTGATCTTGGTTCTTTAGAGACCTCAACAACTCGACCACTTTCCCATCTTTTATCATTCTGAGATTTTTTAAAAAATATTGGCGTGTTATTTTCTAATTCTTTACGAATAATGGCGTTTTTGTTATAATAAGCTTTCATTTTCATTATATAGTATTTATGATGGTCGTGGTATGCATTCTTGTCCACAACTTTCGGATTTGACTTAGATACCGAAGTTGGGATTCTTGTACGCAGGTTCCTTGACATTAAAAGTTGTGACGGAGAATATTTTAGGAAAGTATTTGTCCTAAGACTAAGAAGCCCTAGATATGGATCTGTTCCAGACTCATGACATTTCGTTAACATCTTTTTTATGGTTGCTATTGATCTTTCCGCTAATCCATTAGACTGAGGATAGTTTGGACTGCTTTTAATGTGATCTATTTGCCAATGTGACATAAAATTTTGGAAATTGATAGAATTAAAAGGAGGCCCCCCATCTGATACTACGGTTTTTGGAATGCCATGTCGAGCGAAAATTTGTTTTAGGTGGGGGATTACAGAATCTGCACTAGTAGAAGAAATTTTGGAAATTTCGACAAACTTGGAATAATAATCCACGACAAGTACGTAAAGGTTCTTCCGCCATTCAAAAATGTCGGTTCCGACTTTTTCAAAAGGTAAATCTGGCAGATCATGTGGCATTAGAATTTTCTTTGGCTTCGAATTTTGATATTGTTGGCATACTGTGCAATTGGCAATATACCTTTCAATATCTTGACTTAATTTTGGCCAGTAAATTAGACCTCTGGCTCGACTTTTGCATTTTTCTATGCCGAAATGACCATCATGAACGTACTCAAGCATTTTTTGTTGTAATGCTTTGGGAACAAAAATAGCTCCACTTTTAAAAACAACATCATTGATTTCATGAAAATCATATCGAAAGTTCCAGAATTTCTGTATGTCGTAAGGTAACTCCCTTTTGTGTTCGGGCCAACCCTCTTTAATAAACTTGTGAATTGCTTTTACCTGTGGGTCATGTTTCGACTCGGTTTTAATAAGATGAAGAAGTGATTCGGACATAGCTAAGGTACATTGAAACATGCCGACGTGTATTTGAATCTTTTTATCCATCATATCTTCTTCTACTTTATCTAAAGGTGCCCTAGACAAGGCGTCCGCTACGGCTAATTCTTTGCCGGGCTTATAGGCCACCATCAAATTGTATGCTTGAAGCGACAGGAGCATTCTTTGTAAACGCGGAGGGACTAACCTTAATGGTTTTTTAAACAACGGGATGAGTGGTTTATGATCACTCTCTACACAGACATCCTGGCCATACACGAATTTATGAAATTTTGATACTGCGAATACAATAGCATAAAGCTCCTTTTCTATCTGTGCATAGTTTTGTTGTGCTTCCGTTAATGTTTTTGAAGCAAACGCAATTGGTTTATTTTCTTGCAACAAGACCGCCCCTACTGCAAACTGTGATGAATCACATGATATTGTTATACTCTTTTTTGGATCAAAAAATGCTAGGCATGGTGGACTGACAATTGAAAATTTCAAAGTTTGAAACGACTTTTCGTAAGTGTCGTTCCATTCGAAAACGACTTTTTTCTTTAGTAGCTGCTGCAAAGCCATAGCTTTCTCCGATAAGTTTGGAATAAAGGATCGAAAATAATTTACTAATCCTAAGAAACGTTGAACATCCTTCACGCATTTTGGTGTTGGCATGTTCATGATTGCCTCTAGCTTTGTCGCATCTGGTTTCACACCTTCCGCACTAAAAATATGACCAAAAAATTTAATTTGACTTTGACCAACGTGACACTTCTTTTCGTTTAACCTTATGTTTGCCAACTTGCACCTCTCCAAAACCTTTTTTAATTTTTTGTTGTGCTCTTCTACCGTTTCACCATACACTAGTATGTCATCTATGTACGTTATGACGTCGCAGTCGGAAAAAATTTGTGACATTTCCCGATGGAAAATTTCAGGTGCCACATTTATACCGTATGGCATTCTTTTAAAACGATATCTTCCGAATGGCGTTTGAAATGTACACAAGTAAGAGCTTGGTTCGTCTAATTTTAACATCCAAAAGCCGTTACTTGCGTCCAGGGTAGAGAAATATTTAGCACCCATTAATTTGGATTTGATAAACTCCAAATCAGGTAGTGTCTTGGGTCAAGACACACACGCAAGGATTTGTTTGGTTTTTCCACCACGACTATTGAGTTTACCCAGTCTGTTGGTTCTGTGACCTTCTCAATGACATCAGTTTTCTCCATTTTGGATAACTCATTTTTCAATCTATCTATCAACGTGTACGGTATTCTACGAGGAGCATCAATAACTGGCGTGATATTATCATTTACTTTTAAAACTATTGGTTTTCTGTTTATATGCCCAAGACCCACAAACAGGCTTTGGAATTCCTGGTCTATGCTTCTCTGAAGCTTAGATGCAGAATCTATAGTCGATTGCTTTATTTGTATAAGACCATGTTTCATAAGGTCGTTCTTGCCTATAATAGACCTGACATTTTCTTTAATAATAAAAAATTCAAGAGAAACTGATCTGTTGTCGAGTGTTGTATCAATTGTACATTTTCCTAAAATAGGAACCTTTGATCCACCGAATGCAGTAAGGAAACCGTTCGCTCTACACATTTTAAAACAATAATTTTGATTAATTTGATTGAACGTACTAAGAGACATTACGTTCGCTTCAGCGCCCGTATCCATTTCGCATTGAATTTTATTATTATTTACCATTATGTCTTTGAAAAAGATTGCGTTAGAATTTTGTACGCTGTTAATCGCTGCACTCAATGTGCCAATGAAAAAGTTATCGAAAGAGTCTGAACTACCAAACTCGTCTACTTTGCTCTTCGTTTTTTCCAAAGAGATGGAATTAATCTTTCTTGTTTTACAAAACTTTGAAAAGTGATTTGACCCCTTACAATTAAAACATGTTTTACCTATTGCTGGACACTTCGACCGATGTTGTTGACCACATCTTTGACATATACTTTGGCTCCGGACGTCAGCTTTTCCGCTACTTCTCTGGACAGACGTTGTTGTTTTTGGCTTTGGTGCGCTGCGACTTTGGTATTGCTGCTTTGATTTTCCCTCGTTTCTTCGTATAATATTCACTGCGCTTTCGTGTACTACTTCATTTTGGCTAGACATCTCCTTGGCTTGACTGTGATTGAGAATGTACGATTTAGCAGTAATTTCTGCTTTCGCCAGAGTCAGATTTTCAATATCCAAAAGCTTCATGCGCAATTTGTCATCACATAATCCGATTATAAAAACATCACGAACCATCTCAGACTCTTCTGTATTATATTCACATGCTTTAACATTTTCTTTAAGGTTAGTTAGAAAGCAATCAATTGTCTCTGCTGGCTTTTGACGGGACGAAAGGAATTTGTAGCGCTGATAAATTAAATTCTTTTTTGGCTCGAAATGCAGGTTGAAATGTTCAAGCGTCCGCTCATAAGTTAAAGATGACGGGAATGTATTGAAAATTTTAATGCCCTCATCTCCCAATAGGTGCAATAAAATTGCTATTTTCCGCGAATCTTCTTCCGCATCTAAGTTACACGCAGTGACGTAATTCTTAAATTTTTGAGACCATGCTTTCCATGCATGACTCAGGTTAGGTACGGCAAATTTCATTTGCTCCGGCGGGCGAAAAAAGTTCTCATGACTGCGGCTTGTGGTGTTTTAATTGTTTGTGTGGAAATACTTTTAAGTGGCTGTGTCGGGCTATTATCACTTGACTCGGGTTCTAATTTTTGTCGACATTAAATTATTTTAAATTAAATCACCGACCTGACACCATGTTGTATATCCAGTTGACACCAAAAAGAATGTTCTTTATTTCATTTCATTTCAAGGTGACATTACATGTTAGGGTTACCAGGTGTAACCATACTTATAATATTAAGTAATGTACTAAAATACTTATTTAAGGTTACCAGATCTTAAGATATAAATACTACTAGTATTTTGTATGTATATAACATGGGTATCAAACGAAAGGGGAGGGCCCCAGGTTTCATTTTGGCTTCGATATATTTCGATAGATTTATCGATAATTGAGTTATCGGTGATTGCCCAAAAAACTTAACATTACCCTATAATATGGGTATCAAACGAAAGGGGAGGGCCCCAGGTTTCATTTGGGCTCCGATATATTTCGATGAATTTATCGATAACTGAGTTATCGGTGAAAATGTTATTGCACAAAAACCTTAAAATTGCCCTACAATATGGGTATCAAACGAAAGGGGATAGCTCCAGGTTACATTTGGACTTCGATATATTTCGATAAATTTATCGATAACTGAGTTATCGGTGAAAATGTTATTGCACAAAAACCTTAAAATTGCCCTACAATATGGGTAGCAAACGAAAGGGGTTAGCTCCAGGTTACATTTGGACTTCGATATATTTCGATAAATTTATCGATAATTGAGTTATCGGTGATTGCCCAAAAAACTTAACATTACCCTATAATATGGGTATCAAACGAAAGGGGAGGGCCCCAGGTTTCATTTTGGCTTCGATATATTTCGATAAATTTATCGATAACTGAGTTATCGGTGATTGCCCAAAAAACTTAACATTACCCTATAATATGGGTATCAAACGAAAGGGGAGGGCCCCAGGTTTCATTTTGGCTTCGATATATTGCGATAAATTGATCGATAACTAAGTTATCGGTCAAAATTCGATTGCCCAAAAACCTTAAAATTGCCCTACAATATGGGTATAAAACGATAGGGGTAGCTCCAGGTTACATTTGGACTTCGATATATTTCGATAAATTTATCGATAACTGAGCTATCGGTGATTGCCCAAAGAACTTAACATTACCCTATAATATGGGTATCAAACGAAAGGGGATGGCCCCAGGTTTCATTTGGGCTTCGATATATTTCGATAAATTTATCGATAACTGAGTTATCGGTGAAAATGTTATTGCACAAAAACCTTAAAATTGCCCTACAATATGGGTAGCAAACGAAAGGGGATAGCTCCAGGTTACATTTGGACTTCGATAAATTTATCGATAATTGAGTTATCGGTGATTGCCCAAAAAACTTAACATTACCCTATAATATGGGTATCAAACGAAAGGGGAGGGCCCCAGGTTTCATTTTGGCTTCGATATATTTCGATAAATTTATCGATAACTGAGTTATCGGTGATTGCCCAAAAAACTTAACATTACCCTATAATATGGGTATCAAACGAAAGGGGAGGGCCCCAGGTTTCATTTTGGCTTCGATATATTGCGATAAATTGATCGATAACTAAGTTATCGGTCAAAATTCGATTGCCCAAAAACCTTAAAATTGCCCTACAATATGGGTATAAAACGATAGGCGTAGCTCCAGGTTACATTTGGACTTCGATATATTTCGATAAATTTATCGATAACTGAGCTATCGGTGATTGCCCAAAGAACTTAACATTACCCTATAATATGGGTATCAAACGAAAGGGGAGGGCCCCAGGTTTCATTTTGGCTTCGATATATTGCGATAAATTGATCGATAACTAAGTTATCGGTCAAAATTCGATTGCCCAAAAACCTTAAAATTGCCCTACAATATGGGTATAAAACGATAGGGGTAGCTCCAGGTTACATTTGGACTTCGATATATTTCGATAAATTTATCGATAACTGAGCTATCGGTGATTGCCCAAAGAACTTAACATTACCCTATAATATGGGTATCAAACGAAAGGGGATGGTCCCAGGTTTCATTTGGGCTTCGATATATTTCGATAAATTTATCGATAACTGAGTTATCGGTGAAAATGTTATTGCACAAAAACCTTAAAATTGCCCTACAATATGGGTAGCAAACGAAAGGGGATAGCTCCAGGTTACATTTGGACTTCGATATATTTCGATAAATTTATCGATAACTGAGTTATCGGTGATTGCCCAAAAAACTTAACATTACCCTATAATATGGGTATCAAACGAAAGGGGATGGCCCCAGGTTTCATTTGGGCTTCGATATATTTCGATAAATTTATCGATAACTGAGTTATCGGTGAAAATGTTATTGCACAAAAACCTTAAAATAGCCCTACAATATGGGTAGCAAACGATATATTTCGATAAATTTATCGATAACTGAGTTATCGGTGATTGCCCAAAAAACGTAACATTACCCTATAATATGGGTATCAAACGAAAGGGGAGGGCCCAGGTTTCATTTTGGCGAAAGGGGATGGTCCCAGGTTTCATTTTGGCTTCGATATATTGCGATAAATTGATCGATAATTAAGTTATCGGTCAAAATTCGATTGCCCAAAAACCTTAAAATTGCCCTACAATATGGGTATAAAACGATAGGGGTAGCTCCAGGTTACATTTGGACTTCGATATATTTCGATAAATTTATAGATAACTGAGCTATCGGTGATTGCCCAAAGAACTTAACATTACCCTATAATATGGGTATCAAACGAAAGGGGATGGCCCCAGGTTTCAATTGGGCTTCGATATATTTCGATAAATTTATCGATAACTGAGTTATCGGTGAAAATGTTATTGCACAAAAACCTTAAAATTGCCCTACAATATGGGTAGCAAACGATATATTTCGATAAATTTATCGATAACTGAGTTATCGGTGATTGCCCAAAAAACGTAACATTACCCTATAATATGGGTATCAAACGAAAGGGGAGGGCCCAGGTTTCATTTTGGCTTCGATATATTTCGATAAATTGATCGATAACTAAGTTATCGGTCAAAATTCGATTGCCAAAAAACCTTAAACTTGCTCTACAATATGGGTGTCAAACGAAAGGGAATGGCCCCAGGTGCATTTGGAGTTAGATATATTTCGATAAATTGTTCGATAACTGAGTTATCGGTCAAAATGCGATTGCCCGAAAACCTTAATATTACCCTACAATATGGGTATCAAACGAATGGGGATGGCCCCGGGTTTCATTTTTACTTCGATATATTTCGATAAATTTATCGATAACTGAGCTATCGGTGATTGCCCAAAGAACTTAACATTACCCTATAATATGGGTATCAAACGAAAGGGGAGGGCCCCAGGTTTCATTTTGGCTTCGATATATTGCGATAAATTGATCGATAACTAAGTTATCGGTCAAAATTCGATTGCCCAAAAACCTTAAAATTGCCCTACAATATGGGTATAAAACGATAGGGGTAGCTCCAGGTTACATTTGGACTTCGATATATTTCGATAAATTTATCGATAACTGAGCTATCGGTGATTGCCCAAAGAACTTAACATTACCCTATAATATGGGTATCAAACGAAAGGGGATGGTCCCAGGTTTCATTTGGGCTTCGATATATTTCGATAAATTTATCGATAACTGAGTTATCGGTGAAAATGTTATTGCACAAAAACCTTAAAATTGCCCTACAATATGGGTAGCAAACGAAAGGGGATAGCTCCAGGTTACATTTGGACTTCGATATATTTCGATAAATTTATCGATAACTGAGTTATCGGTGATAGCCCAAAAAACTTAACATTACCCTATAATATGGGTATCAAACGAAAGGGGATGGCCCCAGGTTTCATTTGGGCTTCGATATATTTCGATAAATTTATCGATAACTGAGTTATCGGTGAAAATGTTATTGCACAAAAACCTTAAAATAGCCCTACAATATGGGTAGCAAACGATATATTTCGATAAATTTATCGATAACTGAGTTATCGGTGATTGCCCAAAAAACGTAACATTACCCTATAATATGGGTATCAAACGAAAGGGGAGGGCCCAGGTTTCATTTTGGCGAAAGGCGATGGTCCCAGGTTTCATTTTGGCTTCGATATATTGCGATAAATTGATCGATAATTAAGTTATCGGTCAAAATTCGATTGCCCAAAAACCTTAAAATTGCCCTACAATATGGGTATAAAACGATAGGGGTAGCTCCAGGTTACATTTGGACTTCGATATATTTCGATAAATTTATAGATAACTGAGCTATCGGTGATTGCCCAAAGAACTTAACATTACCCTATAATATGGGTATCAAACGAAAGGGGATGGCCCCAGGTTTCAATTGGGCTTCGATATATTTCGATAAATTTATCGATAACTGAGTTATCGGTGAAAATGTTATTGCACAAAAACCTTAAAATTGCCCTACAATATGGGTAGCAAACGATATATTTCGATAAATTTATCGATAACTGAGTTATCGGTGATTGCCCAAAAAACGTAACATTACCCTATAATATGGGTATCAAACGAAAGGGGAGGGCCCAGGTTTCATTTTGGCTTCGATATATTTCGATAAATTGATCGATAACTAAGTTATCGGTCAAAATTCGATTGCCAAAAAACCTTAAACTTGCTCTACAATATGGGTGTCAAACGAAAGGGAATGGCCCCAGGTGCATTTGGAGTTAGATATATTTCGATAAATTGTTCGATAACTGAGTTATCGGTCAAAATGCGATTGCCCGAAAACCTTAATATTACCCTACAATATGGGTATCAAACGAATGGGGATGGTCCCGGGTTTCATTTTTACTTCGATATATTTCGATAAATTTATCGTTAATTTAGTTGTCGGTGAGAATGTGATTGCCCTAAAACCCTAAAATTTACGTACAATATGGTATCAAATCAACTTTTGAATGTCCATTCATCCTGACACAATTAGTCAAAAAGCATTTAGTGTTAAAATTAAATAAAAATGTCAAAAAATTTGGTGTCATTTCATTACACCATTTACATTTTTGAGTGAATATATCCTACTAATATTATAAATGTGAATGTAGCGATGTTTGGATGTTTGGATGTTTGGATGTCCAGACCTTTGCTTTTGTTCCCCAAAAACGTGAGAATGGCTGGACGGATTTTGTTGAAATTTGGCACGCCTACAGGTTATAGTCTGGAAGGAGCTATAGGCTTTTTTTTTTTAATTTTGGGGGTTCCGACCCTGCTAGGGACCGTTTCTTTTCGAAATTTTTTTTATTCCATATAACTCTAAGTATATTGAACCTATACTTATGATATTACGCATATAGGTATAGAAATATCGTACAATATGGGTAACAAACGAAAGGGGAGGGCCCCAGGTTTCATTTGGGCTTCGATATATTTCGATAAATTTATCGATAACTGAGTTATCGGTGAAAATGTTATTGCACAAAAACCTTAAAATTGCCCTACAATATGGGTATCAAACGAAAGGGGATGGTCCCAGGTTTCATTTGGGCTTCGATATATTTCGATAAATTTATCGATAACTGAGTTATCGGTGAAAATGTTATTGCACAAAAACCTTAAAATTGCCCTACAATATGGGTATCAAACGAAAGGGGATAGCTCCAGGTTACATTTGGACTTCGATATATTTCGATAAATTTATCGATAACTGAGTTATCGGTGATTGCCCAAAAAACTTAACATTACCCTATAATATGGGTATCAAACGAAAGGGGAGGGCCCCAGGTTTCATGTTGGCTTCGATATATTTCGATAAATTGATCGATAACTAAGTTATCGGTCAAAATTCGATTGCCCAAAAACCTTAATATTACCCTACAATATGGGTATCAAACGAAAGGGGATAGCTCAAGCTTACATTTGGACTTCGATATATTTCGATAAATTTATCGATAACTGAGTTATCGGTGATTGCACAAAAAACTTAACATTACCCTATAATATGGGTATCAAACGAAAAGGGAGGGCCCCAGGTTTCATTTTGGCTTCGATATATTTCGATAGATTTATCGATAATTGAGTTATCGGTGAGTGCCCAAAAACTTAACATTACCCTATAATATGGGTATCAAACGAAAGGGGAGGGCCCCAGGTTTTATTTGGGCTTCGATATATTTCGATAAATTTATCGATAACTGAGTTATCGGTGAAAATGTTATTGCACAAAAACCTTAAAATTGCCCTACAATATGGGTAGCAAACGAAAGGGGATAGCTCCAGGTTACATTTGGACTTCGATATATTTCGATAAATTTATCGATAACTGAGTTATCGGTGATTGCCCAAAAAAATTAACATTACCCTATAATATGGGTACCAAACGAAAGGGGAGGGCCCCAGGTTTCATTTTGGCTTCGATATATTTCGATAAATTGATCGATAACTAAGTTATCGGTCAAAATTCGATTGCCAAAAAACCTTAAACTTGCTCTACAATATGGGTGTCAAACGAAAGGGAATGGCCCCAGGTGCATTTGGAGTTAGATATATTTCGATAAATTGTTCGATAACTGAGTTATCGGTCAAAATGCGATTGCCCGAAAACCTTAATATTACCCTACAATATGGGTATCAAACGATTGGGGATGGTCCCGGGTTTCATTTTTACTTCGATATATTTCGATAAATTTATCGTTAATTTAGTTGTCGGTGAGAATGTGATTGCCCTAAAACCCTAAAATTTACGTACAATATGGTATCAAATCAACTTTTGAATGTCCATTCATCCTGACACAATTAGTCAAAAAGCATTTAGTGTTAAAATTAAATAAAAATGTCAAAAAATTTGGTGTCATTTCATTACACCATTTACATTTTTGAGTGAATATATCCTACTACCCTGCAAAAAGTGAGTCCGGTCTAAGACTGTATAAAATACAGTCTTTCGTTGACATACTACCGGACCAAGTCTAGACCAATCTCATGTAAAACCATAGAACCAATTTACACGGAGCATGTCCTAGGCTTGGTCTACCATTCCACCATTTATGCCGTGTACAGTCCAGACCAAAGATAGACCGTTTGGTCTATATATAATACAGGCAGATGCTAGACCAATGGACTGTAGAAATAGTGCCTATTCTGGTCTATGCATAAGACAGTCTCATTGATAGACCAATTGACGTGCATTGGACTGTCTTATGCATAGACCAATCGGACTGCATAATACCTACCCACTTTGGTCTGCAATATATATTTTTCTAAAAATAAAAATTGATCGGTTTTTATTTTGGTTGTTTTCATATAATGGTTTTTGATTTTATTCACAATATTTCGTTTAATTTAAACATTTAAAGTGTTCCCATCTAAAAACTAAGTAATATAGTAATTATTATAATAATAATAATTAAAAAAAAAATTGTGCAGATGATTTCAAAAATTAAAAAAAAGTTATCACATTTTCATAAAAAGAAAAATCGATGTTTACAATAAAAGTAGTCAAATGTCTATAGGGTTAATTATATTAATTACTTCCGAACTTTAGTTTATTAACCGTGGTTAACCTATACAGCCTTTTTTGACAATGTGGAGGCATTTCGATAGTTGCTTATCGGGCTTTTCTGACGTCGCCGACAGTCCACCTGTTATTAAAAATAAAATAAATTGAAGAATATATTCAAACAAAAATTAATTTATATACGTACTTATAATTGCATCATATAAGGAAGCATATTTTTTTAGGCAAATCTTGCCATGGACGCCGCCTACATTGACTTCGTTGCACATAGATCTGGAGATAATTTCCTCAAAGTGCTTTTCAGGATCCCCCTTTAGTAAATGTTTTATTGCGTTAATCTGGAATGTTAATTCATAATTATTAGTGGAATTTACAATGATTCAATTAAACTTACATATTCATTCATGTTCACCTCATTTATGGCGTTATTGGTGCTTTCCATTTCTTCAATGGTTTTTATAGGGAACAGTTTGCTTAAATTCCTCATATCTGCGTCCTTATTAACAAGAATGCTTAATTGGGCGCCTTGCTTTGCCTGAACTTCCATTGTTTTTTTTTGGTAATCTGGAAAATAATCACTTGTAAAATTATTTGCACAAACATTTTATTGAAAAAACTACCTAGCATGTTGTCAAATTTCTTGTTCAAATCGTCAATTTTAGCCTCCAAAGTTTTGCACCTTTCACAAGTTTGGTTATTGCTGTTGGGAAAGTTGGTATTATTATTGGTATTTAGATAGTTGTTGTTATTGCTGCCGCCGATATAGTTGTTTTCGGTTTGAATTTGCGAGTCATCTATAGATTATTTTTAAAAATGATTAATCCGATATGAAAAGTTACAACAAAATATACTCACAAAATATTATATCATTCTCTTTGTAGTCAAATTGTCGTATCTTATTTGGTTGTTGCTGAGTCATTTTCAAATATTTCGTTTTATATTAATTTATATGTTATATATTGATTTTTTTTTATATGCGTTTCTTTTTGTTAGCTATTAAAAAGTACAGCTATTTAATAAAGGCAATAGAAGAAAATTTTGTGAAGAAGGAAGCATCATCAGTTTATATGCTATATCATCTGCTTTAAATTCTTCTATTTCTTCAGATAATGAATCCGAAAGTGGTATTCCTAGAGCTAATGAAGAGAATGGAGCTGTAAAGAACGGATGGACATTTTTAAACCGGACTGCTTCCAATATTATTTCTCCTGCATTTGACTTTTTAATTTTTTTAATTGAAATTCGTATATCTGGCCAAATAACGCAGGCATTATCTGGTGTCTTTGAACTTAAATAAACATTTTTTATCCTATAACTTTCAATTATAGTATTTTTTTCCTTAATTTCTATTTTGCTTTCATTAAAAAAAAATTCTGAAATTTCATTTATATTTGCCAATTGTTGAAGAATTTGTGTCGGCTTTCTGACATTTCTTTTAATTAATTGCAAATGATTTTCAAAATCATATGCTGAAAATGTGTAAAGACAACCCAATTCTTCAACACAGTCTTAAATATGGAGTAAACCATGGACGTTATACGATACAGACTCCGGGCCAAATATAACTGCAAAATTTTCAACAAACAATTGTAACATAGCTTTGGCTGTAGTCAAATTTCGTAATTAATTAGATGCACAAGAAAGAAGTCTACACGCGCAATGAAGAAGCAGAAATTCATAATAAAAATCTTCGTGCACGTGATCTTTTAACAATAAGATTCCAGTGTAAAGAAGAAATTGTCGAAACTCTGTTGCTTTCCAATGGTGAATTTCTTTGAAACTCCTTGGCAATCTAACAAACTCTTTTGGGATATATTTCTTTATCAATTCAAACTGGGATGACATTTGTATTTGGCTACTTTTGCTCATTTTGAACTTTGATTTTTTTTTCAGTAAGGCAATCAACATTTTCTTCGTAACACCCATGTCAATCAAATGCATTGGATCCAATGGCACTTTACTGATCATATTTAAATTTATTTTTTCCAAAGGTGATTTTAAAGAGATAAATTTGTTCAAATGATGATCTTTATATTTTCTTGCAGCAAAATCAGCATTTGTAATTAAACTCCCAATTTGAGTGGAATACGCTAATTTATTGTTTATTTTTTTGGCTATTTGAGTACATTTGGAGCAGCCATGAGCTGATGAATGATGAGCAATACCACAAACAAAAGATTTTGCTGGTGCATCACATATCACAGCTCGTACATTTAATGGAATAAATTTGCCATTGATGGCGACTCCATTATTTAATAAAATTTCCAATTCTGCAACAAAACTCTCTAAATATACAGAAATATCATCAGGTTTAGTTTTTCCTTCGTAGATTGCCACAGGAAATACAACAGAGTTATTACAATTAACCACTTTCATTAAAATTGGCCATAATTGTTTTTGTGAAGATTTAAATAGAGGTAATCCGTCAATATTTATGTCCACTGTGATTTGAAGTAAACTCGAAATTCCTCGAATTTTTTGTATTTGATTTTGTACACCAAAATATATTAAATCACCAGGAGATACATCTTTTGTTGATATTTTTTCCAAGTTTACTTGCATCAAAGTAGACGGACTTAAAGGAACATCTAATCCACTTTCATTTAAAATTTTTAAAAGTGCACTCAGATTTTTGTAAGATATTCTTGCATCTAATTGCCACTTCCTAATTTTTTCAAGGAATGTTTTTGCTTTCGGAATTTCGTCATGAATTTCACAATTAAAACTGTCTTCAATCGTGTTTCCCACAATGGCGCCGTGACGCTCTTCTACCGCGTTATTTGGATTTTCGCAACCACTTAAAAAATATTCTTCACGCTTCCTCTTCATTAATCTTCTCATGTGCCTTTTGGAAAAACTCATTTTTTTATTGATTTTATAATTTGATTATAATAAATACAGAAATTACGTAGGTATGTATTTTTAAATTTTTATAAATTTTTCTTTGATACTTATAATTCAAAACAACACGTATTGCCTAGCCGCCTTTGTTTTTTTGTGCTCATTAACATAACAAGTGAATATATTTCTTCAATTCGGCAAAGCAAAACTACATGCGCACAACTAGTCATATTGGTCTAGATAAAAACTAGATTTTTCTAGCTATCTTTAAACCACTAATTTTGTGTTATAGGACCAATGCTTTTTGCAGGGTAATATTATAAATGTGAATGTAGCGATGTTTGGATGTTTGGATGTCCAGACGTTTGCTTTTGTTCCCTAAAAACGTGAGAATGGCTGGACGGATTTTGTTGAAATTTGGCACGTCTACAGGTTATAGTCTGGAAGGAGCTATAGGCTATTTTTTTTTTTATTTTGGGTGTTCCGACCCTGCTAGGGACCGTTTCTTTTCGAAATTTTTTTTATTCCATATAACTCTAACTATATTGAACCTATACTTATGATATTTCGCATATAGGTATAGAAATATCGTACAATATGGGTATCAAACGAAAGGGGAGGGCCCCAGGTTTCATTTGGGCTTCGATATATTTCGATAAATTTATCGATAACTGAGTTATCGGTGAAAATGTCATTGCACAAAAAGCTTAAAATTGCCCTACAATATGGGTATCAAACGAAAGGGGATGGCCCCAGGTTTCATTTGGGCTTCGATATATTTCGATAAATTTATCGATAACTGAGTTATCGGTGAAAATGTTATTGCACAAAAACCTTAAAATTGCCCTACAATATGGGTAGAAAACGAAAGGGGATAGCCCCAGGTTACATTTGGGCTTCGATATATTTCGATAAATTTATCGATAACTGAGTTATCGGTGATTGCCCAAAAAACTTAACATTACCCTAAAATATGGGTATCAAACGAAAGGGGAGGGCCCCAGGTTTCATTTTGGCTTCGATATATTTCGATAAATTGATCGATAACTAAGTTATCGGTCGAAATTCGATTGCCCAAAAACCTTAATATTACCCTACAATATGGGTATCAAACGAAAGGGGATAGCTCCAGGTTACATTTGGACTTCGATATATTTCGATAAATTTATCGATAACTGAGTTATCGGTGAAAATGTTATTGCACAAAAACCTTAAAATTGCCCTACAATATGGGTAGCAAACGAAAGGGGATAGCTCCAGGTTACATTTGGACTTCGAAATATTTCGATAAATTTATCGATAATTGAGTTATCGGTGATTGCCCAAAAAACTTAACATTACATTATAATATGGGTGTCAAACGAAAGGGGAGGGCCCCAGGTTTCATTTTGGCTTCGATATATTTCGATAAATTTATCGATAACTGAGTTATCGGTGAAAATGTTATTGCACAAAAACCTTAAAATTGCCCTACAATATGGGTATCAAACGAAAGGGGATGGCCCCAGGTTTCATTTGGGCTTCGATATATTTCGATAGATTTATCGATAATTGAGTTATCGGTGATTGCCCAAAAAACTTAACATTACCCTATAATATGGGTATCAAACGAAAGGGGAGGGCCCCAGGTTTCATTTTGGCTTCGATATATTTCGATAAATTGATCGATAACTAAGTCATCGATCAAAATTCGATTGCCCAAAAACCTTAATAATACCCTACAATATGGGTATCAAACGAACGGGGATGGCGCCAGGTTTCATTTGGGCTTCGATACATTTCGATAAATTTATCGATAACTGAGTTATCGGTGATTGCCCAAAAAAACTTAACATTACCCTAAAATGTGGGTATCAAACGAAAGGGGAGGGCCCCAGGTTCATTTTGGCTTCGATATATTTTGATAAATGGATCGATAACTAAGTTATCGGTCGAAATTCGATTGCCTAAAAACCTTAATATTACCCTACAATATGGGTAATTTTTTCAAGGAATGTTTTTGCTTTCGGAATTTCGTCATGAATTTCACAATTAAAACTGTCTTCAAT